>CP136056.1:182586684-183154184 GCA_032464435.1 Aegilops umbellulata | reverse complement strand
ATCCCTGGATCAGTAATGCTGACACCACACAGTACTTGGAAGGATTTATAACAGAGTAGCAATCACACACTTATTACATCGATGTCTCAAAGAGAACTTATTACAATAAATATGGCTTAAGGCCATCTAATAACGATAACAGCGGAAGGCTTGGAAGATAAGCGAGTCCATCAACTCCAACGGCATCACTGAGTATAGAACCACGACCTAAAAGGCACCTTACTCGTCGTCTGAAAAGTCTGCAACATGAAAGGTTGCAGCCCGAAAACGGGTCAGCACATGGAATATGCTGGCAATGTAACACATAGAGAGTAATGAATGATTAAGCCTATACTACATGCATATATGGCTGGTGGAAAGCTCTATGGTTACAGTTTTGCGTAAAGCCAATTTTTCCCTACTACAAAGGAATAAATTTATTTAACTATCATGGTGGTTGTTAAACATTGAGAATGGTTGACAGCATCCTCAATCCCATTAAAATAATCATCATTAAAAACCCAACAATATTAATTTAAAGTAACATGATGAGATTCTCATGATATCCAAGTACTAGATACTCAAAAACGTCCATAACCGGGGACACGGCTAACCATGATTAGTTTGTATACTCTGCAGAGGTTTGCGCACTTTTCCCCACAAGACTCGATCTCCTCCGTTGGGATTCTCGCACTACATGGTGTTTGAGAAACGGATGACGGAGACATAGTCTTTCAGAAGCGCTAGCACCTTACGATGTGATAGACCGTACCAACCTACATCCCCTACATCTGCTAGTCTACCACTGTAAGAGTTCGCACGACTTAGTCAACTATGCCAGAGCCCATAATGGCTTGTGGTTGCACATGGAAGTTTCTAGTTTGAATAATCTCATGATCCCTTTGAGTCTGGGTGGCGGTCTAAAAAGAAACAGGCAATCCTGGAATACCTAGGTACCTCAATCCACCCATATGTGTGTTCAAGTTTCCACCTTAGATAAACCATTAATTAACAAACTCACATCTGTCATGGATATCACTCACCCAATCCACGTCTACTAGCATAGCATGGCATAATAAGCAAACATAGAAGTAACTCCCAAAGCTTTGATAATAAAACAGGTAATAGGTACTACCTCAACTACTTCCCATCCCACAATTTAATTAGATCCTAATCATGCAGTGTTTGAGGATTGATCTAATGCAATAAAACTGGGTAGTAAAAGAGGTATGATCAAAGTGTTACTTGCCTTGCTGATGATCCGCGAAACCTAGAGATTCGAAGTAATAGGCGGCGCACTCCGGGTATTCTATCACAGACAAACAAACAAGCATACAATAAGTACTCATCTAATGCACAGGTAAAACTCAAATAAGAGATCTAACCAGAAAGTTCAACTTAAGAACCCCGGTTTGCAAAAAGAATCAAATCGAACGAAGCAACGAAAGTCAAATGGCGAAAGAAAACAACTTTGTTCTACTAATCTGGATCTAAGTCAAATTTTACAGAAGCAAAAACTTTTTTAAGTTGGTTAAACGGATAGAGGGTTTCGAGACGAAACTCCAGACGCTTGAATCGCCTAATTCCGATAAACGAGCGAAAAGTTATACTAAAACCAAAATTGGATAAGAAATCGCGAATAAAAAATAACCGCGGAAAATCCGAGAAAAAGAAAAACGACAAACGGATTAACGAACGAATGATCGCTAATTAACCTAAACCAAAAAAATAATAAAACCGATCTAATAAAAATAAATAAAAATAAAAAAAACCAAAAATAAAACCAAAAATAAAACCGACGAAAACAATCGAAATCGAGGCGGCGGCGAACCTCGGGCGGCGGGATCGTCGTCGTCGGCGTCGGCTCCTGTGGCGCGTGCGGATCGAGGCGGCGGCTGATGGGCTGGGGCGGCTCGGGGCGGGGCTATTTAAAGGCTGCCCCCGGGCGGTGTCCCGCTCGGGTACGGCCCGAAGTCGGTTCATTTTTTTTAATAATTACGCTTAGAAAAAAATAAAAAGAAATACTAAACAGACTCCAAAAATCCCGAAATAAATTTTCTCGGGCTTCTAAAATCAAGCCCAACAAAGTGAGCATTTATTTGGGCCCTAAATGCAATTTTGAAAAACGCATATTTTTCCTAAATTCAAATAAAAAATATCGAAAAACTCCAGAAAAATCTTACTTGATTTTATTATTAAATCCTCAATATTTCTTTATTTTGGGAAAGTCATTTTATTCCCTCTCTCATATTTTTGTAATAGAAATAATTGATGATAAAATAAATAAAACCAAATGATCCTATTTTCAAAATTTGAGAAAAACTCAAATATGAAAATAACGAAACCCCCAACTCTCTACGTGGGTCCTTGAGTTGCTTAGAATTTTCTAGGATCAAAACCAAAAGCAAATAAAATATGATATGCATGATGATCTAATGTATAACATTCCAAATTGAAAATTTGGGATGTTACGCTCCAAGCCGGACTCCCCATCGCCGCCCCCTGCCGTAAGTCGCCCCCCTCGGGCCTTTAAAAGGCGACCGCCCCGCCGCCTCCACCTCAACCCACCGCCGCGCCTCGCCGCTCCGCCACCGCCGCTGCTGCCGCGTGCCACCGACCGCCGAAGCCCTGCCGCCGGATTCCGCCGCCGCGGCCGCCAGATTCCGCGCAGCCGTTGACCGGTAAAAGATCGATCAGTTTTCTTTCGGTTTTCTCCCGGTTTATTTTTAGGGTTAAGGTTTTCTCGTTTTTTTGATCGGATCTAATTAGCGTTCGTTCATCCGTTAATCCGCGGTAGCGAACAATTTTCATTCATTAGTTTCTGTTAGTGAATGTTCGTTCGTTAGGTTTTTCTTTTTATTTTTATTTTCGGCGAGGGACCTATCCACGAATACTTTTATCGCAGTTTAGTCCCTAAACTTCAAACCCTCGCTACTTTTTGCTTGTTTGTCCAAATCCAGTGAAACCAACGCCAAATTCTTCGTCGTGTTCCCCTCTTTCCAGATAATCAAGTTGAACATGATTTTGACAATTTAAAATTTTGTTTCAAGCAGATTTGTATTCGAACTTCTTTTGATCGTAGTTTGAGTTTCGTAGCTCCGATTTTATTGATTCTTTTTGCAAATAGAAGCTCTTCAGTTGAACTTTCAGTTTGGATCTTTTCTCTTGAGTTTTACCCTGGCATCTTATGCTTGAGTGCTTATGTATGTTATTGTTTGTTCACGATAGAGTTTCCGGAGTGCGAAGCGTGCTACTACGAGTCACTAGGGTTTTCAGATCGTCAGCAAGGCAAGTAACACTTTGATCGTATCCCTTTTATTACCCAGTTTTTATGCATGAGTAGGATCTGATTAACATGTGGGTATCGGGAAGTAGTTGATGAGGTAGAACCTATTGTCTTATATCAAACCCTGGGAGTTACTACGTTATGCTTATACTGCTGCTATGCTCGTAGACGTGGATTGGTTTGAGTGTATTCATGAAATATGTGAGAGCAATTGTTAACTAAGGTTTAACTTAAGGTGCCTACTTTAACTCACATCTTGGTGGATTGGTTGAGGCTCCCTGGAGCACCCAGTGGTTGTCTGGGCACCTGGTGATAGAGGCAAAGGTGTCACGTCTTTCGATGAGATGGTGGTTATCGTTTTGGACGAAGTCGACTTTGATGATCCGACTACGAACGTGAGAGGACGTCGCGCCGTAGCAATTGCTAAACCAACTCCGAGAGGTTATTGACCACGCGGGAGCACGATCAACCTGACCACGAAGGTCTGTTTCCTGGAGGCAAACGAAGAACAAGCAAGAAACTAAGATTGCAATCTCGATATTGTGAATATAAGAGGAAAGCTTTATTGATCAAGGTGGGGTTCTGTGACCCCTTGGTCTGGTCGTTGAACACAAACGAAGTACGCGAAGTTGCAGCTATGGCGAACTTTTAATCTAAACAAAACCCAAAGTCCAAACGACGCCCTAAGGGCTGTATATATGGAGGAAGAGGAGGGAATTTCGGGGCCCTTAAGGGAGGGGTCCGAAACCAACCCTAACTCTTGTTTCCCCACACATACGGACTCTAAAAACAGCCTATACTTAAGTATTTCAAAATTACATGGGCCTGTCCCAATAATAAGGTGACACAGCACCTAGAATAGCCTATGGACGAATATTATGAAGTGGGATCTTGTATATTTCGTCCAAGGCTTCATGCACTCATTATGGTGGCTTCAAAGTCCTGGAATCATCACTTGTAACTCTGTTCTTGTTCCCCTTGCGCATGCCAACATCTCCATGCTTGAACTTGCTCCAAGGTTCATCTTTCTTGTCCATGGTAGGCCCTTCATTTGTAAGCAAAACAAATGTATCCAATTTAGGCAGCATCATGTTCTCATGAACATTGGAATCGCTACCAAGAAACGGAAGTACCTAATAATTCAATTGGCGTGCGCGAGCTCTAGTAATTGGTCCAGTATGTATAGCAGCAGGGGCTGTGGGTGTAACAATGGTATTGATGTCCTCATCATCCTCCCCTTCTTGAAATGAAGTCTTCCTCGACGGAAGCTCATCTTCTTCACCCAAGGAAGGCTTCAAATCTGCAATGTTAAAAGTTGGACTAACCCCAAAATCTGCAGGCAGCTCAAGTTTATATGCATTATCATTTATTTTCTCTAACACCTTAAATGGACCATCAGCACGTGGCATTAGCTTTGATTTGCGCAAATTAGGAAACCTATCCTTACGCAAATGTAACAAAACAAGATCTCCAGGTGCAAAGACAACATGTTTTCTACCCTTATCTCCAGCAGGTTTATATTTACCATTCATACGCTCAATGTTTTCCTTAGTTAACTCATGCATTTTTAAAATCAATTCAGCATGTTCTTTAGCATCAAAATTAACCTTCTCCGAAGATGGAAGAGGCAACAAATCAATGGGTGCACGAGGTAGGAAACCATACACAATTTCAAAAGGGCACATCTTAGTAGTAGAATGCAACGAATGATTATAAGCAAATTCAATATGAGGCAAGCATTCTTCCCACATTTTCTTATTATTCTTCAAAACAGCCCTAAGCATAGTAGACAATGTTCTATTGACTACTTCAGTTTGTGCTTCAGTTTGGGGGTGACAAGTAGTACTAAAAAGCAGTTTAGTCCCCAACTTAGCCCATAAACATCTCCAAAAGTGGCTAAGCAATTTAGTATCACGATCTGAAACAATAGTATTTGGCACACCATGCAAGCGAATAATTTCACGAAAGAATAAATCAGCAACATTAACAGCATCATAGCTTTTATGACATGGTATAAAGTGTGCCATTTTCGAGAATCTATCCACGACAACAAATATGCTATCCCTCCGCTTCTTTGTTCGAGGTAAACCCAAAACAAAGTCCATAGATATATCCTCCCAAGGAACACTAGGTACAGGCAAAGGCATATATAAACCTTGAGGATTGAGTCGTGACTTGGCTGTTTGACATGTAGTGCAGCGAGCACCAAAACGCTCAACATCCCGTATCATCTTTGGCCAAAAGAAATGTGTAGCAAGTACGTCCTTTGTCTTCTTCACCCCAAAGTGTCCCATTAATCCTCCTCCATGCGCCTCCTGCAACAACAAAAGACGAACAGAGCTAGCTGGAATGCATAGCTTGTCAGCACGGAACACAAAGCCATCATTAATAACGAACTTGTTCCATGTTCGTCCTTCTTTACAATTCTGCATTACATCTTTAAAATCAGCATCATGCACATATTGATCTTTGATGGTCTCCAAACCAAATATTTTGGAGTCAAGTTGTGAAAGCATAGTATAGCGACGAGACAAAGCATCAGCAATAACATTTTCTTTACCCTTTTGTGTTTAATGACATAAGGGGAAGTCTCAATGAATTCAACCCATTTAGCATGTCTACAATTCAGTTTAGCTTGACTGTTAATATGTTTCAAAGATTCATGATCAGAATGTATAACAATTTCTTTGGGCCATAAATAATGTTGCCATGTATCTAAAGTCCGAACAAGAGCATATAATTCTTTATCATAAGTAGAATAATTCAGACTAGGCCCACTCAATTTTTCAGAAAAGTATGCAACAGGTTTGCCATCTTGTAATAACACACCTCCTAATCCAATTCCACTAGCATCACATTCAAGCTCAAAAGTCTTATTAAAATCAGGAAGTTGGAGTAAAGGAGCATGTGTCAACTTATCTTTCAATACCGTGAAGAGTTTTGTTGTGATGCCATGTTGTATTTGCACATACCAAGCATATTGTGTGTATGATTTGAAATGCTTGGTATGTGTGGGATCCGACAACCTAGTTGTTTATTCTTGGTAGCCTCTCTTATGGGGAAATGTCTCCTAGTGCTTCCACTAAGCCATGGTAGCTTGCTACTGCTACGGAACACTTAGACTGGTCGGCATGTGTCCTTCTTCGTTCTTGTGTCTGTCCCTTCGGGGAAATGTTACTCGTTGTTCCTTTAAGTCCTTGTAGCTTGCTACGACTTGGGCTTATACTTTGATGACCGACATGTTCGTTGTTGGGTCATCTATGCCTGTCCCTATAAGTTAGTGCCACCTTGGGTTTATGACTAGTCATGTCGGCTCGGGTTCTCTGTCATATGGATGCAAGCGAGACTATCGTATACATGAACCAAAAGGCGCAATCGGTCCCGGGCCAGGTAAGGTGGCACCCGTGGGGATACCGTGTGTGAGGCCGCAAAGTGATATGATGTGTTACATGCTAGATTGGTGTGACTTAGGATCAGTCCTGACAGCTTTGGTATCAGAGACTGACTGCTTGTAGGGTTACCAAGCCAAACTGGTCGAAGTTGAGTCTAGAAATGCTTTAGTTATATATGGGAATTGATTGTGGAAGGGAACGTAAGGCTCTTTTTCCTCCTTTACCTTATGCCCTTCTGATCTGAGTCATCTTATCTTTTCTATGGGTTGAAGGAACTAGGCTTTCTATTCTTTCTATCAGGATCACGTGTTATTAATCCATAGACCTATAAGATTGATGGATCCCAGCCTCAGTTCAATTCCTACTACTTCCATATGTTAACAGTTGTTCCTGGAACTTTGATATGATGATGTTGAGTGATTATGCCACCATTTTTCAGGATGTCTCAAATCTTTTTGAGCATTCACAGTCGTTATGTTGTCTGAGTTGTCCTAGGTTTCTAAATAATCTGATGCATTTGCAAACCCTTCCTCCATGTTCCTGATGTCCCTTTTAGGCCAGATTAACCACACTAATTGCTGAGTTGAGGTACTCCATTGTCTCGACGTATATGTTGAAGCTATTATTATGACACTAGGGTATCTTAGAGAACTGTCTAGTAATCTAACCATGTTTTGTGTTCCCAGTGTGATGATTCTGGCCATCATTCTCAGAAGCATCTCATGATGCCATTTAGTTAGTAGGCATTATATTTCTGGGTTTTGAACCCAAGGTTCGCTCTACTTACTTCATGTTGATAGTGTTGCTCGTACCTTTAGGATATTAGTAACCTTTGTGGCAGTCTTCGAGGTTCGCGGTGTATCGTTCTTCCAATACCATGAGCCAATATGGCAGAAGTTCTTCTGAACCAAAATATCACAACCAGAGTGCTCTTGATGATATCTCCATTCTACATTGTGAATCTGCCAGTCCTCCTCTTCTGCATGGGTTATCCGGAAGAAATATGTTCAGCTTTGTTTGACACACTAATCTATGCATCCACAAGCCGAAAAATCATGTGTTCCATTGAGTTGTCCCTTTTCAGTTGTATTTTGACCCTCGTGTATCAGTTGATGGTCGGGAGTATTTGTGCATCTGTGTTCATCGACGCCTTTTACTCTTGTGGTCCGTCAAGTCATTTTTTTCAGAATGACTTGGAGAAACAAACTCCAGTACCTCATCCATATCCAGGATTGGGTCAAAGTAGTTGTGCTCTGTAGATCAAAATGCCAATCCAGCTTCTGTTCTATCCTACCCTGGAGTATTACCCCCTTTATGTTAGGATTGTCATGAGAATTACACCATCTCTTATGAACTCTTGATGCAGTGATACTTCTCGCCATCGTTGTTCTTTCCTCGGTCCCCACGTTGTTGCAACCGGAATACCGATAAGTGAACCATGATGTGTGAAATCAATACACCTAGCAATTGTGTCGCTTGGTAGTTAAGGGACGATAATTCCATTCTTAGTGTGTTGGTTGTTGAATCATCATTCTAAGATTGATTGTGCTACCTAGTCCATTTTTGTTGGTGCACTCTTTGATCGATGAGTTAGGACTTTGTCAAACCCTTATTCTTTTGATCATATCATCTTGCCTGAAGAGCAAGACTGTTCTCGAGCTTAGTAACATATCAGTGGTTTGCGATTTTCCGATTATCTTCTCGGAAGTATCACCAGGTTGTCCCCTGACTGTTATGTTGAGCTCGTGATCAAGTTGGTTCTTGTGACCACCCTTCTCCAAGAATCTATGTTGAATACCCCTAAGCTAGTTGGTTAATCCAAACAACAACTTGGAGAGTTGGAAGATAAAAGCTTGTCCGACTTAGTTCATTTTAAGGGATATCTTGTATGCATGTTGAAGAAAATGGTATTTTCATCGATTGACCCTCGTGATCAGTTAATGGAACTATCATCTTATCCAATCTTTGGTTTGAGTATGGGCTATCCTCAAATCAAATAAGAACCAACGGTATTCGTAATGTTGTCTTACTCGTGGTTGTTTCCTCGAGCATACACCATTATATCTTTTGGGTCTGACCAATGCTATCACCTTGTTCACATAATTGTGGAATTCCACTTATATGGAAACTTGAATGAATTGTTGTTGAGCCCATCAGCAACATTTTTATCTTCTCCATGATTCGTGTTGAATATCCAGGTAGTGTTGGAAACTTTGTGAGCAATGCCTTTGTGTTCCGTTCATGAGGTATATGTTTCGATGAAAGAAGTGACTTCCTTTGATTCACGTGCATTTGATGTAAGTTGCCATCATGAATACAAGAAAGTTCATTTTTGCTTCCTCTGGAATCATCCCAAGTCAGTCATGCATGTGCGAAGTATTCTATGGTCTGATAGCCTCATCATCTTCATCCCATGTGTATTCCCTAGCACACCAAGCCACTGATTGATTTGTTCAAGATAAAGGAGTCTGTTCTAAAGTGTTAATCCTTTAGACTTCCGCGCAGAGACTTTGATATCGTTAATGATGATTCCCAACCAGGACTTGGTAGTGTTTTGTTGTAAGACCACCGTGTGGTCATGCTTGTCTGGGATAGCGTGTTCACATGTGTGTAGGAGAGCTAGCTCATGCTTTGGAGCTTGCTATCGTAGTTCATTTCCCGAGAATCTAGCAACATCATCTCGTTGATTTGTGTTGCAAACTTTCTTTTCCAGACATGTAGTCTGGAATATCATGACACCAACCAAATCTGAATCTCAAACATATATGATGGTTGGGACATTCCCAAGAATTATAATATTGGTCTTTTGAACCAATAAGTGGATGTCATGGTTAACACACTTATCCGAGAGATCTATTATTGTAGTATCTTTATTCAACCATTTGGCCATTCTTCCATGAGGAGTTGGTATGACTTAGTCTATAAGTTGTTCCTTATAGGTTCTTTGAGCTCCTGAAGTCCGACCTTCACTTGATGGCCATGATGAGCTATTAAGCATGACAGTGGTAGCTAGAACATCAAGGAGAACATTAGAAGCGGAGTGCTAAATGTCTCTCGGTCGATCATCCAAATTTCGTTCCCTTGGGCTCGCTAAGGTGAAATCTGAGAAAGTGTTGTCTTCCTTTGCATCTGCATTGTCCATCACTATTCATCATGGTAGTAAGATGTGCTGCCAGGATCCTCGGTAAGACCTTGATGAGTATGTAAGTGCTCAAGTTCTTGAGAGCACGCTCTGTCACTAGGTTTTGTCCTCGGTATCAATTGGGATGTGCCTCCCGTTTGTTGAGTTGTTCTATAACCATAGTTTCCTTTTCGATCTGAGTATGCCATTTCTTCGAATGATTTTTTGTGAATTGCCTTAGGCTGGTATAGAGAGTTTCAATGATCTATGTATCAAAAGTAATTCTTTTTGCCACTTAAGGGAATAATTCTACGAGTCACCTCCCTCAAGGTGTCCCATTATGGAATCATGGCAAGTTAACTCCTCGCTACTTTGAAACGTGTCCACGATCTTGTTAAGCGTGGAGTTGTTGCCTACCAAATTGAAACCTCGTCATTTTCTTCCTTTCCTCGTTCCAGATGTGTGTTTTGAGTCTCAACTCAAGAGGTGTTCTAATGTCTCATTTCATGAGTTCATCGTGAGTTGCTCGATCTTTGAGAAGATCAATTCTTGTAGGGTTTTCCGTTCTTTTGGTCGTCATGTTGGGTAAAGTTCTTGAAGGGAAAGACGTCAAAATCCAACGAGGCAGGAGATCAACATCTTCAAGAAGGGAAGTTGGATCATGAAGATTGTGATAGTTCGAGTCCCATCTTCCTTCTACCCTATGCTTGAATCTCGGCACGAGATTCTTGTTTAGTGGGGCCAAGTTGTCACATCCCTAGCTTCTAATACTAGCTAGTGTTTGCATCTTGCTTGCATCATGTTTTACTTTCATGGAAATTTGAAATGGGGATGTTCAAACCCTAGCATCCAAAGTAAATCAAACAGGCTCAACCTAAAATATTTTCAATGAACCCAAAATGCCCTTCAGAAATGTTCATGATTTATGGAAAAAGGTGAACACCTTAACCAGAGAAGATCAAAAAAAATTCAGGACATTTTTGGTCTTTGAATTAAATCAATACTTATTTGACTTGGAGATACAAATTCCTATAAATACTTTTATAACTCCAATAATTCCGAAAACTTGTGAGCGGCTCTGAATATTTTGTATCAGGCCACATAATAAATTTCAGTATTTATAAAAATGGTTTGGTCTTCGAACTAAATCAAAATAGAATAAAAGAAATAGAAAAAACAAAAAGGTGAGAAAACTCACCTAGCCTTACCTGGCCGGCCCAGCTGGCGGCCCAGCACTGTTGGCCTAGCCCAGCAGCCTTACCCTCCTATCGTCTTCCTCGCGCCAATGCGCAGCGCGCATGGCCGACGCATGTCGGCACATGTTCGGTCACCTCCTGCCTCCATGCTTGCCTCCGCTACTCCCTGGAGACGCAACGCACCTCCCTGTTTCTCTCCCTCACTCTTCCCATGCTCATCCCCTCCCCGGGACCTCTCTCTCTCTCACCCACACGAGAGCAGCCGCAGCCCGCCTACCGCGCGCTCACCGCCGTTGTCGTGCTCCCTCGACCTGTCCCCGACGTCTGCGCCGACGTCTTCTTCCTCTCCACCGAGCTGCACTAGCTCGGCCGCCTCGTGGAGCAGCCTCCGCCCTCGTCTTCCTCCTCGGGCACCCGAGATCACCGTCGTTCTTTCGTCACCTCTGAGCCGTCCCCAAGCACGCTGAGCTCCTCAGCGACCTCCTAGTGAGCTCCGCCGCATATCCACTCTATTTCCCGCGTTCTTCCCATCCTCTAGCCGCTGTTCCATCAAGGCTGAAACTCACAGTCGCACGAGCTCGACGCCGGACTCACGCCGGTGACCATTTAGTCACGCGTTGGTGCCTAACGCACTAACCGCACCTCGTAGTGCCTGGCTAGTGCATCCGTTCACCCGCTAGCACGCTGCAGCAGCAAAACCATCGACGCCCGAGCTCCGGCCGCCACCCAGCTCATCGCCGCCGCCGTTGCACACCGTCCCAGCACACACCGTGACAACCATTAGATGTGCCGCATCGTAGGCTTTCGAACGCGCCTAGCCGCGCATCCAGCCGGAGTTCGCCGGACGGGCATCGCCGCCGCACTCCGGTTATCACTTGAGTTAATCCAGTGACATGGGCGGATTAGACTAGTCTAATTACTATGTTTACCCAAGCTTAGACACTAACAGCGGGCCCTACCACTGGTCAAACCCAGTCAGCGCCAGGTTTGACCAAAATTAGCCCTGTATCACTGACGTGTGGACCTGGCACGTCAGGTTCGCCCTGGGTCAACCCAGTTGACCTGCTGATGCAGTGTTGTTGTCATCATGACGCAGTTAACATTTTCTAGATTAAGAATAATCCAGGAAATTCCAGAAAACACTTTAAACTTCAAAAATTCATAGAAAATAATCCATAACTCCAATGAAAATAATTTATATATGAAAAGTGATCAGAAAAATCCAAAGAATCTGTTTATAGCATTTTCATGCATGTTTGAACAAATTAAAGTTGCTGGATAAGACAATTTGAATTAATGGCATTTGAAATTCCTTATGTGGAGTTTGAATTTGAATCTAGTGTTCAAACCAACTCCATTTAAATCGTTGCTAGCTGCATTAGCTCAAATCATAGAATTTTTCCATGTCACATTCATGCATCATATTGTGGCATTGCATTGATTGTGTTATTTGTCCGTTTGCCGGTATTTGTCCGCTCTCGGCAGATGTAGTTTCGAAGATGAGTTCGATGACACCGATGAAGAGTTTTACTATCTTCAGAAGTGCCAGGCAAGCAAACCCCCATTGAGCATTCGGATACAATCCCACTCTCTCGCTCTTGCTCTCTATTACTTCATTAGGACAACAACGATTCAACTATTACATGTTGCGGTAGTTGAACCCCTTTCCTCTACATGACCTGCTTTGCCACAGTAAATAGTTGAAACCCACTAGCATGAGTAGGAGTTGTTTGAGCCATAATGTGCCTACTCATTTATGATTGCTTGTTATGCGTGCTATTTCTAAGAGTTGTGTCAGGTCTGACTCATCGGGGATGAATTGGAATGTGGTCATCATGTCCTACTGTTGAGAGATAAGTGTGGAACATGATTTGGTAAAGGTAGAGGTGAGAGGCCGTATAGGAGTACATGGTGGGTTGTCTCATTGAAACCGTCCTCAGGAACTGAGTTCTGTGTGTGTGATCCAAGACAGTTACTACCACACATTGGGTTCCGATAACTCGACCCCTCTCGGCTTATTAATCACCTCGATATCTGTCCAGGAGTTGCAACTAGTTTCTAGTGTTTGTAGGATATGTGTTGGGGCCCGTGCGTAGCACTGACCCTAGGGATGGGCTAAGATGCAGTAGAGACATGAGGCATGGTGTACCAACACGTCCGTTTGGTGCCTCGGGAACCCTTCTCTCACCGTTTGGGGCCGTGAGCTAAACCTCGGGCGGATCTCCTTGTGGATGGAACTGAAATAGGCGATAAACCTGGACTAGAGACTTGTGTGGTTAGTCAGGTCGTGGCCGACATCCCTCGCCAGGCTTTCGCTTGAAGGTTGCCGAGATACATGACATGTACATGGCGGTAAGTGGCGAGAGCGTGTGTGAAGAAGTACACCCCTGCAGGGTTAACATGATCTATTTGAATAGCCGTGTCCGCGGTAATGGACTACTGGATTGCTTACATAGTTCATAGACAAGTGGAAGTGGATACTATAAAATGCGCAAGATAAGCGTGAGTGCTATGGATGGCCTTCTCGTAGGGAGACGGGAGCAGATCCATAGTGGTGTATTGATATGGTGAATATGTGGACTCGTGTGCGCCACCTCAAAAGAGTTACTTGCAAACGTAGTCTAAGATAGCCACCGAGTCAAAGCTGGCTTGCTGCAGTTAAACTCCACCATCCCTTTGTTGATACTGATGCATATGTAGCTAGTTTTGATGTGATTCTTGCTGAGTACAATTGTACTCATGTTTTCTTAATTTACGTTTTTGCAGAGGAGACTTCAGTCTCACTAGTAGTTATGCGTGGACTTCGACGTTTAGCTTGTTACCTCAGCTACGATCTTGTACCCTTGGGAGGGTCTTGTAGATAGTCAGACTTCTCAGACTTTTTCATTTGTAGTTCTTCGTACTTAGACATGTTATGCTTCCCGTTGCTTGTATACTCTGTATGTTCGGTCATGCGACCCATGATTGCAATTCTTACTATGTATGACTCTCTGGAGCCTTCTAAATAAATACTTTGAGTCATAGAGTTTTGTTGTGATGCCATGTTGTATTTGCACATATCGATCACATTGTATGTATGATTTGAAATGCTTGGTATGTGTGGGATACGACAACCTAGTTGTTTATGCTTGGTAGCCTTTCTTATGGGGAAATGTCTAGCCATGGTAGCTTGCTGCTGCTAAGAAACACTTAGGCTGGCTGGCATGTGTCCTTCTTCATTCCTGTGTCTGTCCCTTCGGGGAAGTGTCACGCGTTGTTCCTTTAAGTCCTTGTAGCTTGATACGACTTGGGTTCATACGTTGATGACTGACACGTTCGTTGCTGGGTCATGTATGCATGTCCCTATAAGTTAATGCCACCTTGGGTTTACGAATAGTCATGTCATCCCAGGTTCTCTGTCATATGGATGCTAGCGACACTATCATATACGTGAGCCGAAAGGCGCTAACGTCCCAAGCCAGGTAAGGTGGCACCCGTGGGGCTACCATGCGTGAGGCTGCAAAGTGATATGATGTGTTACATGCTAGATTGGTGTGACTTAGGATCGGGGTCCTGACAATCTTGTATATTTCTTCCATGTCCTTGTAGGTCATCACAGAGGCTTCAAAGTGCTCAAATATGCGCTATAAACGCCATTCTGGATCCCTTCGCGCGTGCCTTCATCTCCATGCTTGATCCTGCTCCAGTGTTCATCCCTTTTGTCCATGCTAGGCCCTTCATTAGTAATCAAAACAAATGTATCCAATTTAAGCAGCATCATACTCTCATGAACATTAGAATTGTCACCAAGAAACGAAAGTGCCTGGTAATTCAATTGGTGTGCGTGAGCTCTAGTAATTGGTCCAGTATGTATAGCAGTAGGGGTTGTGGGTGTAACAATGGTATGGATGTCCTTATCATCCTCCCCTTCTTGAAATGAAGCCGTAATCGATGGAAGCTCATCTTCCTCACCCAAATAAGGCTTCAAATCTGCAATGTTAAAAGTAGGACTAACCCCAAAATTTGCAGGCACTTCAAGTTTATATGCATTATCATTTATTTTCTCTAACACCTTAAAAGGACCATCAACACATGGCATTAGCTTTGATTTGCACAAATCTGGAAATCTATCCTTATGCAAATGTAATAAAAACAAGATCTCCAGGTGCAAACACAACACGTTTTCTACCCTTATCTCCAGCAAGTTTATATTTAGCATTCATACGCTCAATGTTCTCCTTAGTTAATTCATGCATTTTTAAGATTGTTGGGGAACGTAGTAATTTCAAAATTTTCCTACGCACACGCAAGATCATGGTGATGCATAGCAACGAGAGGGGAGAGTATTTGTCTACGTACCCTCGTAGACCGAAGCGGAAGCGTTGACACAACGTAGAGGAAGTAGTCGTACGTAGAGGAAGTAGTCGTACGTTCTCCTCGCGATCCAACCAATCTAAGCACCGAACGTACGGCACCTCCGAGTTCTGCACACGTTCAGCTCGATGACGATCCCCGGGCTCCGATCCAGCAAAGCGTCGGGGAAGAGTTCCGTCAGCACGACGGCGTGGTGACGATCTTGATGTGTTACCGGCGCAGGGCTTCGCCTAAGCACTGCAACGATATGATCGAGGTGGAATTTGGTGGAAGGGGGCACCGCACACGGCTAAGGAACGATCCGTAGATCAACTTGTGTGTCTATGGGGTGCCCCCTGCCCCCGTATATAAAGGAGCAAGGGAGGGGGTGGCCGGCCTAGGGTTAGGCGCGCCAGGGTGTGGAGTCCTACTAGGTTTCCAAGTCCTAGTAGGAGTCCACCAAGAGGGGAGGAAGGGAGAAGGAATAGGAGGAGTAGGAAAGGTGGCCGGCCCCCTTTTCCCTAGTCCAATTCGGACCAAAGGGGAGGGGGCGCGCAGCAGCCTTTTCCTCTTCCCACTAAAGCCCATCAAGGCCCATTACTTCTCCCGTAATCCCGTAACTCCCCGGTACCTCCGAAAATACCCGAATCACTCAGAACCCTTCCGATGTCCGAATATAGTCGTCCAATATATCGATCTTTACGTCTCGACCATTTCGAGACTCCTCGTCATGTCCCCGATCTCATCCGGGACTCCGAACTCCTTCGGTACATCAAAACTCATAAACTCATAATATAACTGTCATCGAAACCTTAAGCGTGCGGACCCTACGGGTTCGAGAACAATGTAGACATGACCGAGACACGTCTCCAGTCAATAACCAATAGCGGGACCTAGATGCCCATATTGGCTCCTACATATTCTACGAAGATCTTTATCGGTCAGACCGCATAACAACATACGTTTGTTCCCTTTGTCATCGGTATGTTACTTGCCCGAGATTCGATCGTCGGTATCCAATACCTAGTTCAATCTCGTTACCGGCAAGTCTCTTTTCTCGTTCCGTAATACATCATCTCGCAACTAACTCATTGGTTGCAATGCTTGCAAGGCTTATGTGATGTGTATTACCGAGAAGGCCCTGAGATACCTCTCCGACAATTGGAGTGACAAATCCTAATCTCGAAATACGCCAACCCAACATGTACCTTCGGAGACACCTGTAGAGCACCTTTATAATCACCCAGTTACGTTGTGACGTTTGGTAGCACACAAAGTGTTCCTACGGTAAACGGGAGTTGCATAATCTCATAGTTAAAGGAACATGTATAAGTCATGGATAAAAGCAATAGCAACATACTAAACGATCGGGTGCTATGCTAATGGAATGGGTCATGTCAATCAGATCATTCAACTAATGATGTGATCTCGTTAATCAAATAACAACTCTTTGTTCATGGCTAGGAAACATAACCATCTTTGATTAATGAGCTAGTCAAGTAGAGGCATACTAGTGACACTCTGTTTGTCTATGTATTCACACATGTATTATGTTTCCAGTTAATACAATTCTAGCATGAATAATAAATATTTATCATGATATAAGGAAATAAATAATAACTTTATTATTGCCTCTAGGGCATATTTCCTTCAGTCTCCCACTTGCACTAGAGTCAATAATCTAGTTCACATCGCCATGTGATTTATCAGCAATAGTTCACATCGATATGTGACCAACACCCAAAGGGTTTACTAGATTCAGTAATCTAGTTCACATTGCTATGTGATTAACACCCAAAGAGTACTACAGTGTGACTTTTGCTTGTGAGAGAAGTTTAGTCAACGGGTTCTGCCACATTCAGATCCGTTATGTATTTTGCAATTTTCTATGTCTACAATGCTCTGCACGGAGCTACTTTAGCTAATTGCTCCCACTTTCAATATGTATCTAGATTGAGACTTAGAGTCATCTAGATTAGTGTCAAAACTTGCATCGACGTAACCTTTTACGACGAACCTTTTTGTCACCTCCATAATCGAGAAACATATCCTTATTCCACTAAGGATAATTTTGACCGCCGTCCAGTGATCTACTCCTAGATCACTATTGTACTCCCGTGCCAATCTCAGGGTAGGGTATACAATAGGTCTGGTACACAGCATGGCATACTTTATAGAACCTATGGCTGAGGCATAGGGAATGACTTTCATTCTCTTTCTATCTTCTGCCGTGGTCGGGCTTTGAGTCTTACTCAATTTCACACCTTGTAATACAGGCAAGAACTCTTTCTTTGACTGTTCCATTTTGAACTACTTCAAAAAACTTTTCAAGGTATGTATTTATTGAAAAACTTATCAAGCGTCTTGATCTATCTCTTATAGATCTTGATGCTCAATATGTAAGCAGCTTCACCGAGGTCCTTCTTCGAAAAACTCCTTTCAAATACTCCTTTATGCTTTACAGAATAATTCTACATTATTTCCGATCAATAATATGTCATTTACATATACTTATCAGAAATGCTGTAGTGCTCCCACTCACTTTCTTGTAAATACAGGCTTCACCGCAAGTCTGTATAAAACTATATGCTTTGATCAACTTATCAAAGCGTATATTCCAACTCCGAGATTCTTGCACCAGTCCATAGATGGATCGCTGGAGCTTGCATATTTTGTTAACACCTTCAGGATCGACAAAACCTTCTAGTTGCATCGTATACAACTCTTCTTTAATAAATCCATTAAGGAATGTAGTTTTGTTTATCCATTTGCCAGATTTCATAAAATGCGGCAATTGCTAACATGATTCGAACAGACTTAAGCATAGATATGAGTGAGAAACTCTTATCGTAGTCAATACTTTGAACTTGTCGAAAAACCTTTTTTTTCGACAATTCTAGCTTTGTAGATAGTAACACTACTATCAGTGTCCGTCTTCCTCTTGAAGATCCATTTATTTTCTATGGCTTGCCGATCATCGGGCAAATCCATCAAAGTCCATACTTTGTTCTCATACATGGATCATATCTCAGATTTCATGGCCTCAAACCATTTTGCGGAATCTGGGCTCATCATCGCTTCCTCATAGTTCGCAAGTTCGTCATGGTCTAGTAACATGACTTCCAGAACAGGATTACCGTACCACTCTGGTGCGGATCTCACTCTGGTTTACTTTACGAGATTCGGTAGTAACTTGATCTTGAAGTTACATGATCATCATCATTAGCTTCCTCACTAATTGGTGTAGTAGTCACAGGAACAGTTTTCTGTGATGAACTACTTTCCAATAAGGGAGAAGGTACAATTACCTTATCAAGTTTTTACTTTCCTCCCACTCACTTCTTTCGAGAGAATCTCCTTCTCTAGAAAGTTTCCGAACTTAGCAACAAAAGTCTTGCCTTCGGATTTGTGATAGAAGGTGTATCCAACAGTTTCCTTTGGATATCCTATGAAGACACATTTCTCCGATTTGGGTTCGAGCTTATCAGGTTGAAGCTTTTTCACATAAGCATCGCAGCCCCAAACTTTAAGAAACGACAGCTTAGATTTATTGCTAAACCATAGTTCATACGGTGTCGTCTCAACGGATTTAGATGGTGCCCTATTTAATGTGAATGCAGCTGTCTCTAATGCATAATCCCAAAAACGATAGTGGTAGATCGGTAAGATACATCATAGATTGTACTATATCTAATAAAGTACGGTTATGACGTTCGGACGCACCATTATGCTGCGGTGTTCCAGGTGGCATGAGTTTGTGAAACTATTCCACATTGTTTTAATTGAAGACCAAACTCGTAACTCAAATATTCGTCTCTGCGATCAGATCGTAGAAACTTTATTTTCTTGTCACGATGATTTTCCACTTCACTCTGAAATTCTTTGAACTTTTCAAACGTTTCAGACTTATGTTTCATTAAGTCGATATACCCATATCTGCTTAAATCATCTATGAAGTTCTGAAAATAATGATACTTGTCGCGAGCCTTAATATTCATCGGACCACATACATCAGTATGTATGATTTCCAACAAATCTGTTGCTTGCTCCATTGTTCCGGAGAACGGTGTTTTAGTCATCTTGCCCAAGAGGCATGGTTCGCAAGCATCAAGTGATTCATAATCAAGTGATTCCAAAATCCCATCAGCATGGAGTTTCTTCATGCGCTTTACACCAATATGACCTAAACGGCAGTGCCACAAATAGGTTGCACTATCATTATTAACTTCGCATCTTTTGGTTTCAATATTATGAATATGTGTATCACTACGATCGAGATCCAATGAACTGTTTTCATTGGTGTGTATGACCATAGAAGGTTTTTATTCATGTAAACGGAACAACAATTATTCTCTAATTTACATGAATAACCGTTTTGCAATTAACATGATCAAATCATATTCATGCTCAACGCAAACACCAAATAACACTTATTTAGTTTCAACACTAATCCCGAAAGTATAGGGAGTGTGTGATGATGATCATATCAATCTTGGAACCACTTCCAACACACATCGTCACCTTGCCCTTTAACTAGTCTTTGTTCATTCTGCAACTCCCGTTTCGAGTTACTAAATTTTAGCAACTGAACTAGTACCAAATACTAAGGGGTTGCTATGAACACTAGTAAAGTACACATCAATAACATGTATATCAAATATACTTATGTTCACTTTGCCATCCTTCTTATCCGCCAATCACTTGGGGTAGTTCCGCTTCCAGTGACCAGTCTCTTTGCAGTAGAAGCACTTAGTCTTAGGCTTAGGACTAGACTTGGGCTTTTTCACTTGAGCAGCAACTTGCTTGCCGTTCTTCTTGAAGTTCCCCTTCTTTCCTTTTGCCCTTTTCTTGTAACTAGTGATCTTGTCAACCATCAACACTTGATGTTTTTCTTTGATTTCTACCTTCGTCGATTTTAGCATCGCGAAGAGCTTGGGAATATTTTCCGTTATCCCTTGCATATTATAGTTCATCACAAAGTTCTACTAACTTGGTGATGGTGACTAGAGAATTCTGTCAATCACTATCTTATCTGGAAGATTAACTCCCACTTGATTCAAGCGATTGTAGTACCCAGACAATCTGAGCACATGCTCACTAGTTGAGCGATTCTCCTCCATCTTTTAGCTATAGAACTTGTTGGAGACTTCATATCTCTCAACTCGGGTATTTGCTTGAAATATTAACTTCAACTCCTAGAACATCTCATATGCTCCATGACGTTCAAAACGTCTTTGAAGTCCCGATTCTAAGCAGTTAAGCATGGTGCACTAAACTATTAAGTAGTCATCATATTGAGCTAGCAAAACGTTCATAATGTCTGCATCTGCTCCTGCAATAGGTCCGTCACCTAGCGGTGCATCAAGGACATAATTCTTCTGTGCAGCAATGAGGATAAACCTCAGATTACGGATCCAATCCGCATCATTGCTACTAACATTTTTCAACACAATTTTCTCTAGGAACATATCAAAATAAACACAGGGAAGCAACAATGCGAGCTATTGATCTACAACATAGATATGCTAATACTACCAGGACTAAGTTTCATGATAAATTAAAGTTCAATTAATCATATTACTTAAGAACTCCCACTTAGATAGACATCCCTCTAATCCTCTAAGTGATCACGTGATCCAAATCAACTAAACCATGTCCGATCATCACGTGAGATGGAGTAGTTTCAATGGTGAACATCATTATGTTGATCATATCTACTATATGATTCACGCTCGACCTTTCGGTCTCCGTGTTCCGAGGCCATATCTGTATATGCTAGGCTCGTCAAGTTAAACCTGAGTATTCCGCATGTGCAACTGTTTTGCACCCGTTGTATTTGAACGTAGAGCCTATCACACCCGATCATCACGTGGTGTCTCAGCACGAAGAACTTTCGCAACGGTGCATACTCAGGGAGAACACTTCTTGATAATTTAGTGAGAGATCATCTTATAATGCTACCGTCAATCAAAGCAAGATAAGATGCATAAAAGGATAAACATCACATGCAATCAATATAAGTGATATGATATGGCCATCATCATCTTGTGCTTGTGATCTCCATCTTCGAAGCACCGTCATGATTACCATCGTCACCGGCGCGACACCTTGATCTTCATCGCAGCATCGTTGTCATCTCGCTAATCTTATGCTTCTACGACTATCACTACCGTTTAGCAATAAAGTAAAGCATTACATCGCGATTGCATTGCATACAATAAAGCGACAACCATATGGCTCCTGCTAGTTGCCGATAACTCGGTTACAAAACATGATCATCTCATACAATAAAATTTAGCATCACGTCTTGACCATATCACATCACAACATGCCCTGCAAAAACAAGTTAGACGATCTCTACTTTGTTGTTGCAAGTTTTACGTGGCTGCTACGGGCTTTAAGCAAGAACTCATCTTACCTACGCATCAAAACCACAACGATAGTTTGTCAAATAGACTCCGTTTTAACCTTCTCAAGGACCGGGCGTAGCCACACTCGGTTCAACTAAAGTTGGAGAGACAGTCTTCCGCAAGCCATCTCTGTGCAAAGCACGTCGAGGGAACCGGTCTCGCGTAAGCGTACGCGTAAGGTTGGTCCGGATCGTCTCATCCAACAATACCGCTGAACCAAAGTATGACATGCTGGTAGGCAGTATGACTTGTATCGTCCACAACTCACTTGTGTTCTACTCGTGCAAATAACATCAAACCATAAAACCTAGGCTCGGATGCCACTGTTGGGGAACGTAGTAATTTCAAAATTTTCCTACGCACACGCAAGATCATGGTGATGCATAGCAACGAGAGGGGAGAGTATTTGTCTACGTACCCTCGTAGACCGAAGCGGAAGCGTTGACACAACATAGAGGAAGTAGTCGTACGTAGAGGAAGTAGTCGTACGTTCTCCTCGCGATCCAACCGATCTAAGCACCGAACGTACGGCACCTCCGAGTTCTGCACACGTTCAGCTCGATGACGATCCCCGGGCTCCGATCCAGCAAAGCGTCGGGGAAGAGTTCCGTCAGCACGACGGCGTGGTGACGATCTTGATGTGTTACCGGCGCAGGGCTTCGCCTAAGCACTGCAACGATATGATCGAGGTGGAATTTGGTGGAAGGGGGCACCGCACACGGCTAAGGAACGATCCGTAGATCAACTTGTGTGTCTATGGGGTGCCCCCTGCCCCCGTATATAAAGGAGCAAGGGAGGGGGTGGCCGGCCTAGGGTTAGGCGCGCCAGGGTGTGGAGTCCTACTAGGTTTCCAAGTCCTAGTAGGAGTCCACCAAGAGGGGAGGAAGGGAGAAGGAATAGGAGGAGTAGGAAAGGTGGCCGGCCCCCTTTTCCCTAGTCCAATTCGGACCAAAGGGGAGGGGGGGCGCAGCAGCCTTTTCCTCTTCCCACTAAAGCCCATCAAGGCCCATTACTTCTCCCGTAATCCCGTAACTCCCCGGTACCTCCGAAAATACCCGAATCACTCAGAACCCTTCCGATGTCCGAATATAGTCGTCCAATATATCGATCTTTACATCTCGACCATTTCGAGACTCCTCGTCATGTCCCCGATCTCATCCGGGACTCCGAACTCCTTCGGTACATCAAAACTCATAAACTCATAATATAACTGTCATCGAAACCTTAAGCGTGCGGACCCTACGGGTTCGAGAACAATGTAGACATGACCGAGACACGTCTCCAGTCAATAACCAATAGCGGGACCTGGATGCCCATATTGGCTCCTACATATTCTACGAAGATCTTTATCGGTCAGACCGCATAACAACATACGTTTGTTCCCTTTGTCATCGGTATGTTACTTGCCCGAGATTCGATCGTCGGTATCCAATACCTAGTTCAATCTCGTTACCGGCAAGTCTCTTTTCTCGTTCCGTAATACATCATCTCGCAACTAACTCATTGGTTGCAATGCTTGCAAGGCTTATGTGATGTGTATTACCGAGAAGGCCCTGAGATACCTCTCCGACAATTGGAGTGACAAATCCTAATCTCGAAATACGCCAACCCAACATGTACCTTCGGAGACACCTGTAGAGCACCTTTATAATCACCCAGTTACGTTGTGACGTTTGGTAGCACACAAAGTGTTCCTACGGTAAACGGGAGTTGCATAATCTCATAGTTAAAGGAACATGTATAAGTCATGGATAAAAGCAATAGCAACATACTAAACGATCGGGTGCTATGCTAATGGAATGGGTCATGTCAATCAGATCATTCAACTAATGATGTGATCTCGTTAATCAAATAACAACTCTTTGTTCATGGCTAGGAAACATAACCATCTTTGATTAATGAGCTAGTCAAGTAGAGGCATACTAGTGACACTCTGTTTGTCTATGTATTCACACATGTATTATGTTTCCAGTTAATACAATTCTAGCATGAATAATAAATATTTATCATGATATAAGGAAATAAATAATAACTTTATTATTGCCTCTAGGGCATATTTCCTTCAAAGATCAATTCAGCATGTTGTTTAGCATCAAAATTAACCTTCTGCGAAGATGGAAGATGCAATAAATCAATAGGTGCACAAGGTAGGAAACCATATACAATTTCAAAAGGGCACATCCTAGTAGTAGAATGCGGCAAACGATTATAAGAAAATTCAATATGAGGCAAGCATTCTTCCCACATTTTCTTGTTATTCTTCCAAACAGCCCTAAGCATAGTAAACAATGTTCTATTGACTACTTCAGCTTGTCCATCAGTTTGGGGGTGACAAGTAGTACTAAAAAGAAGTTTAGTCCCCAACTAGCCCATGAACATCTCCAAAAGTGGCTAAGAAATATAGTACCACGATCTGAAACAACAATATTTGGCACACCATGCAAGTGAATAATTTCACGAAAGAACAAATCAACAACGTTAGAATCATCATCGCTTTTATGACATGGTATAAAGTGTTCCATTTTCGAGAACCTATCCACGACAACAAATATGCTATCCCTCCCATTCTTTGTTCGAGGTAAACCCAAAACAAAGTCCATAGATATATCCTCCCGTGGAACACTACGTACAGGAAAAGGCATATATAAACCATGAGGATTGAGTCATGATTTAGGTTTTTGACATGTAGTGCAGTGAGCAACAAAGATCTCAACATCCCCTCTCATCTTTGGCCAAAAGAAATGTGTAGCAAGTACATCCTCCATCTTCTTCACGGTGTCCCATTAATCCTCCTCCATGCGCCTCCTGCAACAACAAAAGACTAACAGAGCTAGCTGGAATGCATAGCTTGTTAGAACGGAACACAAATCCATCATTAACGACGAACTTGTTCCATTTTCTCCCTTCTTTGCAATTCTGCAATACATCTTTAAATTCAGTATCATGCACATATTGATCTTTGATGGTCTCCAAACAAAATATTTTAAAGTCAAGGTGTGAAAGCATAGTATAACAACGAGACAATGCATCATCAATAACATTTTCTTTACCCTTCTTATGTTTAATGACATAAGGGAAAGTCTCAATGAATTCAACCCATTTAGCATGTCTATGGTTCCATTTTGCTTGACTTTTAATATGTTCCAAAGATTCATGAGCAGAATGAATAACAAATTCTTTGGGCCCTAAATAATGTTGCCATGTTTCCAAAGTCCGAACAAGAGCATATAATTCCTTATCATAAGTAGAGTAATTCAGACTAGGCCCACTCAATTTTTTAGAAAAGTATGCAACAGGTTTGCCATCTTGTAATAACACACCTCCTAATCCAATTCCACTAGCATCACATTCAAGCTCAAAAGTCTTATTAATATAAGGAAGTTGGAGTGAAGGAGCATGTGTCAACTTATCTTTCAATACCATGAAGGCTTCTTCATGTGCGGTACCCCAAACAAAAGGCACATCCTTATTTGTAAGCTCGTTGAGAGGTGCAGCAACCTGGAAATCCGATTCCACTTCATAGAGGCGAGGGTGTCCCATTGTTTCGATGAGATAGCTATTGATTTCAGTGGGAGTCAACCTTGACTTTCCGACTATGAACGTGTGAGACATCGCACCTTAGCAATCACTAAACAAACTTCCGAGGGGTTATTGACCACACCAGAGCACGATCAACCTGACCACGAGGGTCTATTTCCTGCAAGCAAACGAAGAACAAGCAAGAAACTAAGACTGTAATCTGGATACTGCGAATATAAGATGAAAGGTTTATTGGTCAAGGTGGGGTTCTGTGACGTCTTGATCTAGTCGTTGAACACAAACGAAGTACGCAAAGTTGCAGCTATGGCAAACTCTTAATCTAAACAAAACCCAAAGCCGAAACAATGCCCTAAGGGAAGTACATATGGAGGAGTAGGGGGAGTTTCATGGCCCCTTGTAGGAGGGGTCCAAAACCAACCCTAACTTTGTTTCCCCACACATACGGACTCTAAAAACAGCCTATACTTAAGTATTTTGAAATTACATGGGCCTAGCCCAAAAATAAGGTGGCGCAGCACCTAAAATAACCTATGGAAAAAAGTTATGAAGGGGCATCTTGTATATTTTGTCCATGTCCTTGTAGGTCATCACAGAGGCTTCAAATATGCATTAGAAACGCCATTCTGGATCCCTTCGCACGCGCCTTCATCTCCATGCTTGATCCTGCTCCAGTTTTCATTCCTCTTGTCCATGCTAGGTCCTTCATTAGTAATCAACACAAATGTATCCAATTTAAGCAGCATCATATTCTCATGAACATTAGAATTGTCACTAAGAAACAAAAGTACCTAGTAATTCAATTGGCGTGCGCGAGCTCTAGTAATTGGTCCAGTATGTATAGCAATAGGGGTTGTGGGTGTAACAATGGTATTGATGTCCTCATAAAACAGATGATGGAAGAACTCCTAAAATTCGACGTTCTACTAATCTAGATGCTAAAAACTTTCGTTATGGGACAAGGGAATGTTATAGGAAAAGGGAAACATTCATTAAACATGAAGAACACGAGGGGAAAACATGAGGGGAAACATAAGAGAATCACTCAAACCAACAAGATTCAATTACACATGTGCTAGATCCTCGAAACACAAAGAGATACACGGTCCACAATCAACTAAGGACGATACAAGTAGCTCGTTCATCTCTGTGAGGAGGTCTTGAGGGTCTTCCCGTGAGGTGTCTTGAATCCGCTTGGGAGATCTTCTCCGAATAGGCCGTGGACTCCAATGGAGAAGTAACCAAGTGGATGAGCAAAGCTCTATCAGCTAAATGAGCTAAACCTTTGATAACCCTAACTAGGAGGAGGAGGGGCCTATATATAGTGCTAAGCCACGAAGGGGTAAGTGAGGGGCGAAGGGGTACACAAGCCTCGACCCAAGTCATGCACGCAGGCAAAGGCCAGATGATCCAGATGGGGGTCCGGATGATCCGGGTCCTCGTCCAGATGATTCAGCTCCGCCGGGTGGATTCTACAAGCTTCGGGTGTCGTGGCTGTGGGATTACCCGGATGATTCAGCTGAGTCCGGATGATTTGGACGGAGGTCCGGACGTCCGAGCTGACTCCAGCAGCCGCTCTGTCTTCTTCTCCTTTCTTCCCTCTTCTCTTCCATGCTTGGCCTTGGTCCTTTGATTCTCCATGGTCATCTCGTATGCACCTTGTGTCCAATGGCGTATGGTCGAGGTCTCATCGTATGCCCTCTTGGGGCTTGGGGAGTGGTCGAAGTGTACATGGGGATGATCGTAGGATGCTCCACATCATCTCCCCCCCCTTGGGAAAGATCCGACCTCAGATCGTGATCCTCAACACCATGGAAGCGGTTGTCGTGGACGGACTTGTAGTTGGACGAAGTTGAAGACATGGCGCAATCCAAGTAGTCCAAGGTGTCTCTGGAGTGATAGACATGCAAAAAGAGCAAACACAAGGGACACTCGGAAATACAATGTTTAGCGCACACTAGGCGTCCATCAAACAAGTATGAGTCCGTTCGGCAAGATTGTTCGTGACAAAGCGCATGAAGCTTATCAAGATGATATAGAATGATATGTAAGGCAATCATGGAAGCAAATTCATTTGTCGTGCACACAAAGTTGTTGTGAATGTGATCAATGCAACCATTGTGCAAAATGATGTCATAATGGGGCAGTGTATCAAAAGCATGAACATGGTAATTAGTGCTCATTGTGACTATGTGATCATGCAATTGATGATGGGCAATGTGATCGTTATGTAGGAAGAGGCCATCAAGAAAGATCACAACAAATTTGCTAAGAAAGTGCACAAGCTCATATATAATGGATGGCATGGAAATACAAGATGCAACAAGGCAATCATAATGTCTGTCAATCCATGCATAAGATGCAAATTTGCTATGTGTGGTGTTGTACCAAAGCTCGATGTCGTGACACTCCTCAACTTGAAGGTCCACAGGGTCCATCTTTGATGTTGGTCCTCCCTCCAATATGTTTATCATGTAGACAAGAAGAAGGAAACAACAATGAAAGAATGACCCATCCAATATGCGTATGTCAGGATGGCTCAGATGGAAGTTCACCTTATGAATGTTCCCAAAGATGTTGGAGTTGCACGTCATGTACTCCTTCACATAACCAATGTGTCTCGTGATAGCGGTGCCTTATGATTCCTTCAAAACAAAAGAACATGACAAACACTCGGAAAAAAATGAGGTTAGCATGAAAGCAAGACCTATCATTCGTGTGGTGAAATACCCAACAAGTGTTCTCATCATTCTTGACATATGAGAGGACAAGGTGTGGCATGGTATGAAAGCATATGATGCGACTACAACCAAAGACAACAGGCTCAATCAAACAAGCAAGCTTCACTAGTAATATGCCCAACTCTCCAAGATAGATAAGCATAGCATGGGTGCACTCACTATAATGGCATATGAGAGGTGCAACTAATGGAGATAAGATATGATGATCAAGATATATCACATGAGATGCATGAATATATATGTCATCAACCCAAGAAAGTGAGTAAGAATGGAACATGGGTGATGTGACAAAGCAAGCAATCATAGTGATCAAGTCAAACAAGCTAGTAGTGCGAAGATGCAACATATTAGTAGAAATCATGGTAATCATGTCGTGTGTGCAAATAGTGAGCATATATGATGCACATGACATATCACAAGCATGAAAACAAGATATGAGAAATGTATCATCATTGTGTTGGCAAGAGTTCATATGGAAATAGCAATGGAACATCATGTCTCTCCCAACACAAGAGTCAACAATAGCATGAGGCACATGGTAAACATGGCAATAGCAACAAGGATCTCCACCAAGCATGCAAATACACATATGAGTAGTAAAATGGTGAATCCTGGGTAGATGCAAGCAAGGGTCACAATTGCATGGCAAAGGCATATAAGCAAGCATAACATGCAAAGTGAACATGAAAAAATGGGCATAATGTGGCAAGTGATATATAGCCCATAGCCATGTGAGAGAAAGTAAAAGGAATGTGCGAAGTCGTTGCACGAAGAGAACAATGGGAAGGACATTCCACGGGATCCCAAATCGTCATTCCCCTCAAGAGCTCGTTTCGTCAACTCATGGGATTGTGAGGTTGACGAGTGTTCATAAGTACCTACACAAAACAAATACAAAGGGAAAATTGTGTGTGCGTGGTATATGTACACATCATCCATTATGATGCGCACGTGCATGTGTTGGTTAGCACAAAATTTCAATGCTCAAATAAATGAGATGCGTGATATAGAAACATGTCATCCATCATGAGGGGTTTGTTGTTATGTATAGCATAACGGAGACTCAAATTGTGTAATGCATCATGAGAAATACGTAGAGCATTGTTATTCATGGAATGCATATGGTGCACGCAATTATGGGAATCATGCAAAGTATGGAAAGAATCAAAATCTCCTAATATGTATGAGGAAACTATGGGGGTCTCCTCATGAGCATTAGTGGAAACATCACATGGAGAATATTGACAACACCCGAAATAAAGCATATTTGGTTCTATGTGATCATGGCATGGTATAGTAGATGAATTGTGCAAATCATGTAAAGGAAGCATGACAATATCATCACAAGAGAAACAAAAGCCAATGAACATCATCTCGTCATCTATGCCATAAGTGCAAATGGGATTTATTGAATGGGGCATGCATAGTTACTGTGTTGAGATTGAAATGATGCAATATGGGAGATTCGCTCATAGCATATGACAAGTTTAATGGATTGTCAAACATGAAGTGACCAATAGGATTTTGACATGATATCCTATGGAGCATAGAATCACAACTAGGCAATTCAACATGCTCATCATCATATTCATCATAAATAGGTGGAAAATCTAAGCATGTAGAAGACATAGTATGCGGTGAGTCCATAAGGTGATCAACATCATGCAAGCAATCATTTGCAAGATAGTCCACTAGTGGGACAAGCGAAGTAACTCCATCACCTATGTTACCTTTGGAGCATCTCTCATGTGTTGTAGGTGAGGTGTCGAAGATCAAGTCGTGGTCATCTTCATCTTGATGGAACCATGTGGGGGGTGCATCATTGTCCATCATGGCCATCGGTTTGCCCATTGGAGGTATGGACTCATCGAGGATTGGCGCTTCGTCTTGTTGGAGATCTAGTAGCAAAAACGAGAACACACTCGAAGTAGAGGGTAAGTCGTTAGAAATCATAGTGGCCTCACATGCCGTCTCAACTACCTCACTCACTAAGTGTTGTGGCTCACTCACTCCCTCTTGGATGGTCTCACTCATATGATTGGTGGAGTCACTCAAATGGCTCTCAGCCTCACATAGGATGTGTGGCATGCTCTCATCTGTGGTGCTAGTGGTGGTCACACTCATCCTCTCATAGGAAATGCACTCAATGTCATATATGGTGGAGTCACTCATCTCACTCAAGGGGTGGTGGCTCTCCACACATGGCAATTGGGGCATCTCAACATATGTAGGTGTCGGAGAGATGTAGGTGCAAATGTCTCCATGCTCAACTCCTATTGCCGCCTTGGTTGAAGGGATAGTCCCATGCTCAACCTCCTCGTCCATAACGCCTCCAAAGATGAATGTCGTATGATGTGGAAAATCATCACTCTTCTCCGAGACCAAAGATAATGTCTCATGTGCGGTCTCGTAGCTTGAATCGGAGTATGAGTCCAATATGGGCGTTGTCTTCATGTTGTTGAAAAGGTTCGTGCTCATCGTCGTGGTCGAAGGGGATGGCCCTTGCTCGACCTTCTTGTTGCCTTCTTGTTGTAGCAGGCCCATATGATTTGGCACCTCATAGGTCGTCTCCATGACCGAAGGGAATTCCCTATGCTCAGCCATCTTTCTTGAGGGGCTTCCAAAGATGGAAGTGTCGCCCTCACTTGTAGGTGGTTGCCTTGTTGTTGAAGATGTCGATGTAGGCGAACTCATGGGGAGTAGGGAAGATGCCGTACGTCCAAAGGAGAAGATGCCCTGATAACACTTGGCGAAGATGCCGAAGTGGCGGTGGTAGCCGTAGCTTCGTCTTGGTGGTGCTCGTCTTGCAGTCTTCTCTTGTGCTCATGAAGATTGGCCTTGGCGTGAAGTAGAGATTGTTGGGACTTATACGTTTGCGCTTGGCGAGCATCTTCATGATGATTGTGTCATTGTCGCACTTGAGCTCGTAGTAGATGACATTCATCGTTGTTGTGCACATGATGCTTGGAGGTGACTTGCCCTTCATGACAATGTGGATCACGAACGTGATGGTAGTCGCCATGGAGATGTGGACATGGACGAATTGTGCTTGCATCGCTTGGGCACTCCAAAGATGATCGACTTGCTCGCCTTCGCCTTGAGGATGATGAAGGGGAAGAACAGTTGACCAACAAGGTTCGAATCTCCTTTATCTTTTCATCTTGCTCCTCCTTTTGTGTGGAAAGCTTGTTGTCGAAGTAGTCCCTTCTCCTTGCTTCGGAATGTCATAAGTCGGTGGTGATGTTCTCGATGACTTGCATTGCTCGTTGTAGTCCGAAGTGGGGAGTTTTGGGGTTGTAGTTGTTCGGGCCATCGTTGTTGTCGAAGACCGGAGATGAAATGCCTTGCCTATCCATCACAAGACTCAAGCAAATCTGAGTGGGAGAAAGAGAAGAACTAGACCAAATGTACCTTATCCAATGTTGAAGATGGATCAATGATCACTCAATAATGTAACAAGGAAATAACACAATTGGTACTGTTTCTCCTTGATTTCTCACACCTACACAAATAAGGCTTATGGAGTAGCTTGGTGAGGATAGTGGCACAAACATTTGATGTCGAATGTTAGCAAGAGTAAATAATGTTGAAAGAGACTCACACATTCGCAAGTAAAACAACTAGACCAATAGCAATATATGGCACACGGAAACGCACACACGGATAGATAAGTGCGGCCGTGCAACCAAGGAATGAGCTCAAAATGTGGAATCCACGGAAAATGCTCTTGTTGCACAACTCTAGAGAGACGCTAGCAGGATTGCTCAATAGGCGGATACGACACTTGTGCACAACCTATAGGACACAAAAATGCAACGACTTCTATCCCAAGTATGCTATGTATATATGGTTCTCGGTGTTTCTCTCAAGATGATCCAAGATGATCGGATACGACAATCTTATATGCAATGTGTTATGACGCTATGGCTATTGCTGACAAGCTTCTTTGCTCTTTCTCTTTTTCGTAAAAGCTTTATTTATTTATTTATTTATTTTGATATGGCCACAATGCACAAACCAAGACAACAATTGTGTATATGCGGGAACAAACTTGTGACACAAGGGACGGTACTAGGATACCAAGATGATACCAATATGATATGGTATGTACACAATGGAAGGGTTGATCGATGATCACTAATGTGCACAAGTAATGTTGCCGGCAATACTGAAATGGATAGTCTCGGTAGGCAAGTGACGCAAAATGGGATATGGGTTATCAATGCAATTGCAAGGGGAATATGCAATGGTGTCGTCGAGGTTACCGTCCTTATGTACGATGATGACCTCGTGGCGATGATGAGTGGTGGTGTTCTCGATGTCAAACCTTTCCTAATTATCCGAAACACCTTAGGAAATGAAAAAACCGCGAACTCAAAATCTCAAACGTCAAATGTCAAATGGTGGTAGCGGAAAGCGGTGGTGGTCTTGCGGAAGCTCAAAGGGATTGCAGAAATGCAATGATGGGTTTTGGGGTAGGCAATGCGGAAGTGGAGGGTTATTAGGTTATGCGAGTCGGAGTTGAAGGTCACCGTCCCTAAGTAGCCGAAACACCTTAGGAGACATAACTCACAACTCATACAAAATTGGGTTAAGTTGGGGTGGCGGAAGTGTATGGTGGGTAAGGTTATGCGGAAGGTAAGGTGCTGGTTGACAAAGAAGCAACCGTCCCTAAGTAGCTGAAACAGCTTAGGAGACTCGAATCACTAATCAAGCAACCACTAATGCTATGGTGATTGGTGAACAAAATGGGTTAAGTTGCGGAAATCGGTGGTGGTATAGCGGATGATGTGGTCAAGGCCCTAGGCAAAGATGCCAAAGGTCAATTTTTTTTATTGTATCAAATGATGGTGGTTGTATTTTTGTCGGATGGGGGATGTCAATATCTTCAAAATGAGTTAAAGAACGCCAAAATCGGACTCCGGATGAATTAGTTATGGCCAAAACAAGAATTCAACACAGACAGTTTCAGGGCTATGCGGACATTTGGGAGTTGGTCCGGATGATCCGGGTTCGTCAACCGGATTTCTGTCGCGTGGCGTGTCCAGACATCCGGGAGAGGGTCCAGCTGATCACGGCTAGTCAGGATGATCCGGGAGCACTTTCAGATGATCCGAGCAGGTCAAACTGCTCGGGATTTCCTCTCGGGGACGAATTTTCGGGCGGAAATTGGATGATTTCGGGGCAAAAATTGTGGAGATTTTGTGGATGGATGGCGGGGAAAAGATGGGGGATGCTAGATCCACTAGAACCAAGCAAATCCATGTATCAAAATCAACAAAACATCATCAAACCAACAAATCACAAAAAAATGGGGCTATTTTTGGTGGGAAATTTTTGAAATTGGGACAAAATCAAGAAAACAAGGCTAGAAAACAAAGAGGTAGGGGCTCCAAATTCGTTATCAACCTTGCTCTGATCCAAGATGATCATGAGCAAGCTGGCTCTGATCCAAGATGATGTAGGGTAGAACCCTAGGTGGCCGATCTTTCACGATTCGAGCGAATCCCACGAAGAACATGAGGGGGAAACACGAGAGAATCACTCAAACCAACAAGATTAGATTACACGTGTGCTAGATCCTTGAGACACAAAGAGATACATGGTCCACGATCAACTAAGGACGATACAAGTAGCTAGTTCATCTCCGTGAGGAGGTCTTGAGGGTCTTAGCGTGAGGGGTCTTGAATCACCTTGGGAGATCTTCTCCGAAGAGGCCGTGGACTCCAATGGACGAGCAAATGGACGAGCAAAGCTCTATCACCTAAATGAGATAACCTGTGCTAACCCTAACTAGGAGGAGGAGGGGGTCTATATATAGTGCTAAGCCATGAAGGGGTAAGTGAGGGACGAAGGCGTACACAGGCCTCGGCCCAAGTCATGCGCGCAGGCAAAGGCCGGATGATGTGGATGGGGGTCCGGATGATCCAGTTCCTTGTACGGATGATCCGGCTCCATAGAATGGATTTTGCAAGCTTCGGGTGTCGTGGCTGTGGGATTACCCGGATGATCCAGGGGGCATCCGGATGATCCGGCTAAGTCCGGATGATCCGGACGAAGGTCCGGACGTCTGGGCTGACTCCAGCAGCCGCTCCGTCTTCTTGTCGTTTCTTCGGTCTTCTCTTCCACGCTTGGCCTTGGTCCTTTGATTCTCCATGGTCATCTCGTATGAGCCTTGTGTCCAATGGCGTATGGTCGAGGTCTCATCGTATGTCCTCTTGGGGCTTGGGGAGTAGTCAAAGTGTACATGGGGATGATCGGAGGATGCTCCGCATCATCTTGTGTGGCTACACCTTCTCAAGGACCGTTTCCCTAAATGAACGCAAGCCCAAGTTTCGACATCGAGCCGATGGACCCTTCAAGATTCTCGAACGCTACAACAACAACGCCTACAAGATCGACATCCCATGCGACAAGTACAATGTGAGTGATATCTTCAACGTATAGGATCTCTCCCCCTACCATGGTGATGACGATTTCGATCCTGTGGGGACCCCGACTCACAAGTCATGATCACCGAATGCACGTGTACAGTGATCCCAGAGATCAATGCTCACTGAACACACAGAAGCTGAATAATAAGAGTCTTACATCCATACATACCGTCTTACACAAATTATCACCATTATGGTCAAGTCTTACATAGATAAAGCCTTAAGGGCTGAACATCAAATGAAACACAAGCAGCGGAAATCTTCGTCGATAAGTAGAACCCATGCCATCTGCCTTAACCCTACAGGCATTCTGACTAGGAAACGTCCTAGTTCGCATGTTCGTCTCCAAAGAATTCTTCCTCGAACTCCTGTTCCTCCATGCCTGGTCAATTAAATAACCAGTGGCAAGCCAATGAGTACTTTGAATGTACTCGCAAGCAACCCATGTTTTGGTTCAAGATACAACAATGCTGTTGAGGAACATAGCAGAAATTCAAAATTTTCCTACGTGTCACAAAGATCTATCTATGGAGAAACCAGCAACGAGGGGAAGGAGAGTGCATCTACATATCCTTGTAGATCGCTAAGCGGAAGCGTTCAAGTGAACAGGGTTGATGGAGTCGTACTCGCCGTGATCCAAATCACCGATGACCAAGTGCCGAACGAACGGCACCTCCGCGTTCAACACACATGCAGCCCGGTGACGTCTCCCATGCCTTGATCCAGCAAGGAGAGAGGGAGAGGTTGAGGAAGACTCCATCCAGCAGCAGCACGACGGCGTGGTTGTGGTGGAGGAGTGTGGCAATCCTGCAGGGCTTCGCCAAGCACCGCGGGAGAGGAGAAGGACTTGGGAGAGGGGGAGGGCTGCGCCATCACATTGGTCCGGCTGCCCTCCCACCCCCCACATATATATAGGGGAAAGGGAGAGGGGGGCCGGCCCCCTCAGATCCCATCTGAGGAGGGGGCGGCGGCCAGGAGGGGGTGCCTTGCCCCCCAAGGCAAGGGGGGGCGCCTCCTTTAGGGTTCCCCCAAACCCTTAGGTGCATGGGCTGTTGTGGGGGGCGCACCAGCCCACCTGGGGCTGGTCCCCTCCCACACTTGGCCCACTCAGCCCTCTGGGGCAAGTGGCCCCACTTGGTGGACCCCTGGACCCCTCCGGTGGTCCCGGTACGTTACCGATAAAACCCGAAACTCTTTTGGTGACCAAAACAGGACTTCCCATATATAAATCTTTACCTCCGGACCATTCCGGAACTCCTCGTGACGTCCGGGATCTCATCCGGGATTCCGAACAACATTCGGTAACCACATACGAACTTCCTTTATAACCCTAGCGTCATCGAACCTTAAGTGTGTAGACCCTACGGGTTCGGGAATCATGCAGACATGACCGAGACGTTCTCCGGTCAATAACCAACAGCGGGATCTGGATACCCATGTTGGTTCCCACATGTTCCACAATGATCTCATCGGATGAACCACGATGTCGAGGATTCGATCAATCCCGTATACAATTCCCTTTGTCTAGCGGTATTGTACTTGCCCGAGATTCGATCGTCGGTATTCCGATACCTTGTTCAATCTCGTTACCGGCAAGTCTCTTTACTCGTTCCATAACACATCATCCCGTGATCAACTCCTTGATCACATTGTGCACATTATGATGATGTCCTATCGAGTGGGCCCAGAGATACCTCTCCGTCACACGGAGTGACAAATCCCAGTCTCGATTCGTGCCAACCCAAAAGACACTTTCGGAGATACCTGTAGTGTACCTTTATAGCCACCCAGTTACGTTGTGACGTTTGGTACACCCAAAGCATTCCTACGGTATCTGGGAGTTGCACAATCTCATGGTCTAAGGAAATAATACTTGACATTAGAAAAGCTTTAGCATATGAACTACACGATCTTTTTGCTAGGCTTAGGATTGGGTCTTGTCCATCACATCATTCTCCTAATGATGTGATCCTGTTATCAACGACATACAATGTCCACGGTCAGGAAACCGTAACCATCTATTGATCAACAAGCTAGTCAACTAGAGGCTTACTAGGGACATGGTGTTGTCTATGTATCCACACATGTATCTGAGTTTCCTATCAATACAATTCTAGCATGGATAATAAATGATTATCATGAACAAGGAAATATAATAATAACATATTTATTATTGCCTCTAGGGCATATTTCCAACAGTCTCCCACTTGCACTAGAGTCAATAATCTAGTTCACATCGCCATGTGATTAACACTCACAGGTCACATCGCCATGTGACCAACATCTAAAGAGTTTACTAGAGTCGATAATCTAGTTCACATCACAATGTGATTAGCACTCAATGAGTTCTGGGTTTGATCATGTTGCTTGTGAGAGAGGTTTTAGTCAACGGGTCTGCAATATTCAGATCCGTATGTACTTTGCAAATCTCTACGCTATATTTGGAGCCATTTCAAATAACTGTTCTACTTGGAGCTATTCTAAATTGTTGCTCCATTATACGTACCCGGTATCTCTACTCAGAGCTATCCGGATAGGTGTTAAGCTTGCATCGACGTAACTCTTTACGTCGAACTCTTTATCACCTCCATGATCGAGAAACATATCCTTATTCCTCTAAGGATAATTTTGACGGCTATCTGGTGATCTTCTCCTAGATCACCTTTGTACCCTCTTGCCAGACATGTGGCAAGGCACACATCAGGTGCGGTACTCAGCATGGCATCCCGTATAGAGCCTATGACAAAAGCATAGGGGACGACCTTCGTCCTTCCTCTTTCTCCTGCCGTGGTCGAGCTTTAACTTTTAACTTCATACCTTAGGACTCAGGCAAGAACTCCTTCTTTGACTGATCCATCTTGAACACCTTCAAGATCATGTCAAGGTATGTGCTCATTTGTAAGTACCATTAAGCAGTTTTGATCTATCCTTCTAGATCTTGATGCTTAATGTTCAAGTAGCTTAATCCAGGTTTTCCATTGAAAAACACCTTTCAAATAACCCTATATGCTTTCCAGAAATTCTACATCATTTTTGATCAACAATATGTCATCCACATATACTTATCAGAAATTCTATAGTGCTCCCACTCACTTCTTTGGAAATACAAGTTTTTCATAAACTCTGTATAAACCCCAAAATCTTTGATCATCTCATCAAAGTGTACATTCCAACTCCGAGATACTTACTCCAGTACTTAGAAGGATTGCTGGAGCTTTGCATACTTGTTAGCATCTTTCAAGATCGACAAAAAACTTCTGGTTGTATCGCATACAACCTTTCCTCAAGGAAACCATCAAGGAAACAATATTTTTGACATCCTGTCTACAAGATTTCATAAATAATGCAGTACCTGCTAATTCCAACAGACTCTTAGCATTGCTACGAGTGAGAAAGTCTCATCGTAGTCAACTCCTTGAACTTGTCGGAAAATATCTTAACGACAAGTCGAGCTTTCTTAATGGTGATACTTACCATCATTGTCCGTCTTCCTTTTAAAATCCATATGTACCTAACAGCCTTACGACCATCAAGTAGTTCTTCCAAAGTCTACACTTTGTTTTCATACATGGATCCTCTCTCGGATTTGATGGCCTCGAGCCATTCATCGGAATCCGGGCCCACCATCGCTTCTCCATAGCTCGTAGGTTCATTGTTGTCTAGCAACATGACTTCCAAGACAGGATTACGTACCACTCTGAAGTAGTACGCATCCTTGTCGTCCTACGAGGTCTGGGAGTGCCTTGATCCAAAGTCTCATGATCACTATCACAAGCTTCCACTTCAATTGGTGTAGGTGCCATAGGAACAACTCCTGTGCCCTACTACACACTAGTTGAAGTGACGGTTCAATAACCTCATCAAGTCTCCACCATCCTCCCACTCAATTCCTTCGAGAGAAACTTTTCCTCGAGAAAGGACCCGATTCGAGAAACGATCCCTATTGCTTTCGGATCTGAGACAGGAGGTATACCCAACTGTTTTGGGTGTCCTATGAAGATGCATTTATCTGCTTTGGGTTCGAGCTTATCAGCCTGAAACTTTGTCACATAAGCGTCGTAGCCCCAACCTTAACGACAGCTTAGGTTTCTCAAAACCATAGTTCATACGGTGTCATCTTATCGGAATTACGTGGTGCCCTATTTAAAGAGAGTGCGGTTGTCTCTAATGCCTAACCCATGAACGATAGTGGTAATTCGATAAGAGACATCATGGTATGCATCATATCCAATAGGGTGCAGTTATGATGTTCGGACACACCATCACACTATAGTGTTCCAGGCGGTACTAGTCGTGAAACAGTTTCCACAATGTCTTAATTGTGTACCAAACTCGCAACTCAGATATTCATCTCTATGATCATATTATAGATATTTTATCCTCTTGTCACGATGATATTTAACTTTATTCTGAAATTACTTGAACCATTCAATAATTCAGACTTGTGTTTCATCAAGTAAATATGCTCAATATCTACTCAAATCAGCTGTGAAGTAAGAGCATAATGATATCCACTGCGTGCCTCAGCACTCATTGGACTGTACACATCAAAATGTGTTACTTCCAACAAGTTGCTTTCTTGTTCCATTTTACTGAAACTGAAGCTTTCAATCATCTTGCCCATGTGGTATGATTTGCATGTCTCAAGCGATTCAAAATCAAGTGAGTCCAAACGATCCATCTGCATGGACTTTCTTCATGCGTATATACTAATATGACTTACATGGCAGTGCCACAAGTAGGTGGTACTATCATTACTATCTTATATCTTTTGGCATGAACATGAATATCACTACGATCAGGATGGTATTATTCAAATAAACAGAGTAACCATTATTCTCCTTAAATGAATAATCGCATTGCGATAAACATAATCCAATCATGTCTATGCCCAACGCAAACACCAAATAACAATTATTTAGGTTTTAATACCATTCTCGAAGGTAGAGGGAGCCTACGATATTTGATTACATCAACCTTGGAAACACTTCCAACATATATCGTCATCTCACCTTTAGCTAGTCTCCGTTTATTCCGTAGCCTTTTATTTCGAGTTACTAACACTTAGCAACCGAACCGGTATCTAATACCCTGGTGCTACTAGGAGTACTAGTAAAGTACACATTAATATAATGTATATCCAACACACTTCTGTCGACCTTACCAGCCTTCTCATCTACCAAGTATCTAGGGTAATTCTGCTCCAGTGGTTGTTCCCCTTATTACAGAAGCACCCAGTCTCGGGTTTGGGTTCAACCTTGGGTTTCTCCACTAGAGCAGCAGCTGACTTGCCGTTTCATGAAGTATCCCTTCTTGCCCTTGCCCTTCTTGAAACTAGTGGTTTTTAACTAACCATCAACAATTGATGCTCCTACTTGACTTCTACTTTCGCGGTGTCAAGCATCGCGAATATCTCAAGGATCATCATATCTATCCCTGATATGTTATAGTTCATTACGAAGCTCTAGTAGCTTGGTGGCAATGACTTTGCAGAAAACATCACTATCTTATCTGGAAGATCAACTCCCACTCGATTCAAGTCATTGTTGTACTCAGACATTCTGAGCACAAGCTCAACGATTGAGCTTTTCTCCCTTAGTTTGCAGGCTAAGAAAATCTTCGGAGGTCTTATACCTCTTGACGTGGGCACGAGCCTGAAATCCCAATTTCAGCCCTCGAAACATCTCATATGTTCCGCGACATTTCAAAAATGTCTTCGGTGCCTTAATTCTAAACCATTTAACATTACCGAACTATCATGTAGTCATCAAAACGTGTATGTCAGATGTTCGCAACATCCACAGACCACGTTCGAGGTCCAGCACACCGAGTGTTGCATTAACGACATAAGCCTTCTACTGTCCGCATAATTGCTACTATCAACTTTCAACTATATTTTCTCTAGGATCGTATCTAACACAGTAGAACTAAAGCGTAAGCTGTGACATGATTTGCAGAGTTCTTTTGACTATGTTCAGGATAAACAAGTTCATCTTATGAACTCCCACTCAGATAGACATCCCTCTAGTCATCTAAGTGATTACATGATCCGAGTCAACTAGGCCGTGTCCGATCATCACGTGAGACGGACTAGTCATCATCGGTGAAAATCTTCATGTTGATCGTATCTACCATACGACTCATGCTCGACCTTTCGGTCTCTTGTGTTCCGAGGCCATGTCTGTACATGCTAGGCTCGTCAAGTCAACCTAAGTGTTTCGCGTGTGTAAATCTGTCTTACACCCGTTGTATGTGAACGTAAGAATCTATCACACCCGATCATCACATGGTGCTTCGAAACGACAAACTTTCGCAACGGTGCACAGTTAGGGGGAACACTTTCTTGAAATTTTAATGAGGGATCATCTTATTTACTACCGTCGTTCTAAGCAAATAAGATGTAATAACATGATAAACATCACATGCAATCAAATAGTGACATGATATGGCCATCATCACTTTGCTCCTTTTGATCTCCATCTTCGGGGCTCCATGATCATCATCGTCACCGGCATGACACCATGATCGCCATCATCATGATCTCCATCATCGTGTCTTCATGAAGTTGTCTCGCCAACTATTACTTCTACTACTACAGCTAACGGTTAGCAATAAACTAAAGTAATTACATGACGTTTATGTTGACACGCAGGTCATAAATAAATTAAGACAACTCCTATGGCTCCTGCCGGTTGTCATACTCATCGACATGCAAGTCGTGATTCCTATTACAAGAACATGATCATCTCATACATCACATATATCATTCATCACATCCTTTGGCCATATCACATCACAAAAGCACTTGCTGCAAAAACAAGTTAGACATCCTCTAATTGTTGTTGCAAGTTTTTACGTGGCTGCTATAGGTTGCTAGCAAGAACGCTTCTTACCTACGCCAAAACCACAACGTGAATTGCCAATTTCTGTTTACCCTTCATAAGGACCCTGTTCATCGAATCCGACCCGACTAAAGTGGGAGAGACAGACACCCGCCAGCCACCTTATGCAACTAGTGCATGTCAGTCGGTGGAACCGGTCTCACGTAAGCGTACGTGTAAGGTTCGTCCGGGCCGCTTCATCCCACAATGCCGCCGAATCAAGATAAGACTAGTAACGGCAAGTAAATTAACAATATCGACGCCCACAACGACTTTTGTGTTCTACTCGTGCAAAGAATCTACGCAATAGACCTAGCTCATGATGCCACTGTTGAGGAACGTAGCAGAAATTCAAAATTTTCCTACGTGTCACCAAGATCTATCTATGGAGAAACCAGCAACGAGGGGAAGGAGAGTGCATCTACATATCCGTGTAGATCGCTAAGCGGAAGCGTTCAAGTGAACGGGGTTGATGGAGTCATACTCGCCGTGATCCAAATCACCGATGACCAAGTGCCGAACGGACGGCACCTCCGCGTTCAACACACATGCAGCCCGGTGATGTCTCCCATGCCTTGATCTAGCAAGGAGAGAGGGAGAGGTTGAGGAAGACTCCATCCAGCAGAAGCACAACGGCGTGGTGGTGGTGGAGGAGCGTGGCAATCCTGCAGGGCTGCCAAGCACCGCGGGAGAGGAGAAGGACTTGGGAGAGGGGAAGGGCTGCACCAGCACATTGGTCCGGCTGCCCTCCCACCCCCCACATATATATAGGGGCAAGGGAGAGGAGGCCCGGCCCCCTCAGATCCCATCTGAGGAGGGGGCGGCGGCTAGGAGGGGGTGCCTTGCCCCCAAGGCAAGGGGGGGCGCCTCCTTTAGGGTTCCCCCAAACCCTTAGGCGCATGGGCCCTTGTGGGGGGGGGCGCACCAGCCCACCTGGGGCTGGTCCCCTCCCACACTTGGCCCACTCAGCCCTTTGGGGCAAGTGGCCCCACTTGGTGGACCCCTGGACCCCTCCGGTGGTCCAGGTACGTTACCGATAAAACCCGAAACTCTTTCGGTGACCAAAATAGGACTTCCCATATCTAAATCTTTACCTCCGGACCATTCCGGAACTCCTCGTGACGTCCGGGATCTCATCCGGGATTCCGAACAACATTCGGTAACCACATACGAACTTCCTTTATAACCCTAGCGTCATCGAACCTTAAGTGTGTAGACCCTACGGGTTCGGGAATCATGCAGACATGACCGAGACGTTCTCCGGTCAATAACCAACAGCGGGATCTGGATACCCATGTTGGTTCCCACATGTTCCACGATGATCTCATCGGATGAACCACGATATCGAGGATTCGATCAATCCCGTATACAATTCCCTTTGTCTAGCGGTATTGTACTTGCCTGAGATTCGATCGTCGGTATCCCGATACCTTGTTCAATCTCGTTACCGGCAAGTCTCTTTACTCATTCCATAACACATCATCCCGTGATCAACTCCTTGATCACATTGTGCACATTATGATGATGTCCTACCGAGTGGGCCCAGAGATACCTCTCCGTCACACGGAGTGACAAATCCCAGTCTCGATTCGTGCCAACCCAACAGACACTTTCGGAGATACCTATAGTGTACCTTTATAGCCACCCAGTTACGTTCTGACGTTTGCTACACCCAAAGCATTCCTACGGTATCCGGGAGTTGCACAATCTCATGGTCTAAGGAAATAATACTTGACATTAGAAAAGCTTTAGCATATGAACTACACGATCTTTGTGCTAGGCTTAGGATTGGGTCTTGTCCATCACATCATTCTCCTAATGATGTGATCCCGTTATCAACGACATCCAATGTCCATGGTCAGGAAACCGTAACCATCTATTGATCAACGAGCTAGTCAACTAGAGGCCTACTAGGGACATGGTGTTGTCTATGTATCCACACATGTATCTGAGTTTCCTATCAATACAATTCTAGCATGGATAATAAACGATTATCATGAACAAGGAAATATAATAATAACATATTTATTATTGCCTCTAGGGCATATTTCCATAGCTCTGATACCACTGTTGGGGATCGTAGCAGAAATTAAAATTTTCCTACGCATCACCAAGATCTATTCATGGAGTATTCTAGCAACGAGGGGATAGGAGAGCATCTACATACCACTTGTAGATCGCAACGGAAGCGTTCAAGAATAACGAGGATGATGGAGTTGTACTCGCCGTGATCCAAATCACCGATGACCTAGTGCCGAACGGACAGCACCTCCGCGTTCAACACACGTACGGTCGGGATAACGTCTCCTCCTTCTTGATCCAGCAAGGGGGAAGGAGAGGTTGATGAAGATCCAGCAGCACGACGACGTGGTGGTGGATGCAGCAGAATTCCAGCAGGGCTTCGCCAAGCGTCTACGGAGAGAGTGAGAGGTGTAACAGGGGAGAGGGAGGCGCCAAGGCTGCAGGGTCCGGCTGCCCTCCCTCCCCCCCTTTATATAGGCCCCCTAGGGGGGGCGGCGGCCCTGGAGATGCATCTCCAGGGGGGCGGCGGCCAAGGGGGAGCCTTGCCCCCCAAGGCAAGTGGGGCGCCCCCTGCCCTAGGGTTTCCAACCCTAGGCGGAGGGGGGAGGCCCATGGGGGGCGCACCAGCCCACTATGGGCTGGTTCCCTCCCCACTTCAGCCCACGGGGCCCTCCGGGATGGGTGGCCCCACCAGGTGGACCCCCGGGACCCATTTGATGGACCCGGTACAATACCGGTGACCCTCGAATCCTTCCCGATGGCCGAAACGACACTTCCTATATATAATTCTTTACCTCCGGACCATTCCGGAACCTCTCGTGACGTCCGGGATCTCATCCGGGACTCCGAACAACCTTCGGTTTGCTGCATACTAATATCTTTACAACCCTAGCGTCACCGAACCTTAAGTGTGTAGACCCTACCGGTTCGGGAGACATGCAGACATGACCGAGACGATCTCCGGTCAATAACCAACAGCGGGATCTGGATACCCATGTTGGCTCCCACATGCTCCTCGATGATCTCATCGGATGAACCACGATGTCGAGGACTTAATCAATCCCGTACTCAATTCCCTTCGTCTATCGGTACGATACTTGCCCGAGATTCGATCGTCGGTATACCGATACCTTGTTCAATCTCGTTACCGGCAAGTCTCTTTACTCGTTCCCGTAACACATCATCCCGTGAACAACACCTTGATCACATTGAGCTCATTATGATGATGTCTTACCGAGTGGTCCCAGAGATACCTCTCCGTCATACGGAGTGACAAATCCCAGTCTCGATTCATGCCAACCCAACAAACACTTTCGGAGATACCTGTAGTGCACCTTTATAGTCACCTAGTTACGTTGTGACGTTTGATACAACCAAAGCACTCCTACGGTATCCGGGAGTTGCATAATCTCATGGTCTAAGGAATGATACTTGACATTCAGAAAAGCTGTAGCAAACGAACTATACGATCTTTGCGCTATGCTAAGGTTTGGGTCTTTTCCATCACATCATTCTCCTAATGATGTGATCCCGTTATCAATGACATCCCCATGTCCATAGTCAGGAAACCATGACTATCTATTGATCAACGAGCTAGTCAACTAGAGGCTTACTAGGGACACATTATGGTCTATGTATTCACACATGTATTATGATTTCCGAACAATACAATTATAGCATGAACAATAGACGATTATCATGAAGAAGGAAATATAATAATCCTTTTATTATTGCCTCTAGGGCATATTTCCAACAGTCTCCCACTTGCACTAGAGACAATAGTCTAGTTACATTGTGATGAATCGCACACCAATGGAATTTTGGTGTTGATCATGTTTTGCTCTAGGGAGAGGTTTAGTCAACGGATCTGCCACATTCAGGTCCGTATGTACTTTACAAATCTCTATTTCTCCATTTTGAACACTTTCACGAATGGAGTTGAAGCGACGCTTGATATGCCTGGTCTTCCTGTGAAACCTGGGCTCCTTCGCAAGGGCAATTGCTCTAGTGTTGTCACAGAAGAGAGTCATCGGGTCCGACGCATTGGGTATGACTCCTAGGTCGGTAATGAACTCCTTCACCCAGACTGCTTCTTGTGCTGCCTCCGAGGTTGCCATATACTCTGCTTCACATGTAGATCCCGCCACGACGCTTTGCTTGCAACTGCACCAGCTTACTGCCCCTCCATTCAAAATATACACGTATCCGGTTTGTGACTTGGAGTCATCCAGATCTGTGTCGAAGCTGGCGTCGACGTAACCCTTTACGACAAGCTCTTCGGCACCTCCATAAATGAGAAACATATCCTTAGTCCGTTTCAGGTAATTCAGGATGTTTTTGACCGCTGTCTAGTGTTCCTTGCCGGCATTACTTTGGTACCTACCTACCAAACTTACGACAAGTTTTACATCAGGTCTGGTACACAGCATGACATACATAATAGACCCTATGGCTGAGGCATAGGGGATGACACTCATCTCTTCTATATCTTTTGTTGTGGTCGGGCATTGAGCCGTGCTCAATCGCACACCTTGCAATACAGGCAAGAACCCCTTCTTGGACTGATCCATTTTGAACTTCTTCAAAATCTTGTCAAGGTACGTACTTTGTGAAAGACCGATGAGGCGTCTCGATCTATCTCTATAGATCTTGATGCCTGATATATAAGCAGCTTCTCCAAGGTCCTTCATTGAAAAACACTTGTTCAAATAGGCCTTTATGCTTTCCAAGAATTCTATATTATTTCCCATCAATAGTATGTCATCCACATATAATATGAGAAATGCTACGGAGCTCCCACTCACTTTCTTGTAAACGCAGGATTCTCCATAAGTCTGCATAAACCCAAACGCTTTGATCATCTCATCAAAGCGAATGTTCCAACTCCGAGATGCTTGCACCAGCCCATAGATAGAGCGCTGGAGCTTGCATACTTTGCTAGCATTCTTAGGATCGACAAAACCTTCCGGCTGCATCATATACAATTCTTCCTTAAGAAAGACGTTAAGGAATGCCGTTTTGACGTCCATTTGCCATATCTCATAATCATAGAATGCGACAATTGCTAACATGATTCGGACGGACTTCAGTTTCGCTACGGGCGAGAAAGTCTCATCGTAGTCAACCCCTTGAACTTGTTGATAACCCTTAGCGACAAGTCGAGCCTTATAGATGGTCACATTACCATCCACGTCTGTCTTCTTCTTAAAGATCCATTTATTTTCTATGGCTCGCCGATCATCGGGCAAGTCATTCAAAGTCCATACTTTGTTTTCATACATGGATTCTATCTCGGATTTCATGGCTTATAGCCATTTGTCGGAATCTGGGCCCGCCATCGCTTCTTCATAGTTCGAAGGTTCACCGTTGTCCAACAACATGATTTCCAGGACAGGGTTGCCGTACCACTCTGGTGCGGAACGTGTCCTTGTGGACCTACGAAGTTCAGTAGGAGCTTGATCAGAAGTATCTTGATCAGCATCATTAACATCCTCTCGAATCGGTGCAGACACCACAGGGACATTTTCCTGAGCTGTGCTACTCTGATTTTCAAGAGGTAGTACTTCATCAAGCTCTACTTTCCTCCCACTTACTTCTTTCGCGAGAAACTCTTTCTCTAGAAAGGACCCGTTCTTGGCAACAAAGATCTTGCCTTCGGATCTGAGGTAGAAGGTATACCCAACTGTTTCTTTGGGATATCCTATGAAGACGCATTTTTCCGATTTGGGTTCGAGCTTCTCAGGTTGAAGTTTCTTGACATAAGCATCACAACCCCAAACTTTCAGAAACGACAACTTGGGTTTCTTGCCAAACCATAATTCATACGGTGTCGTCTCAACGGATTTTGACGGAGCCCTATTTAAAGTGAATACGGCAGTCTCTAAAGCATAGCCCCAAAATGAGAGCGGTAGATCGGTAAGAGACATCATAGATCGCACCATATCCAATAGAGTGCGATTACGACGTTCGGACACATCGTTACGCTGAGGTGTTCCAGGCGGCGTGAGTTGTAAAACGATTCCACATTTTCTTAAGTGTGTGCCAAATTCATGACTTAAATATTCTCCCCCACGATCTGATCGTAAGAACTTTATTTTTCTGTCACGTTGATTCTCGACCTCACTCTAAAACTCCTTGAACTTTTCAAAGGTCTCAGACTTGTGTTTCATTAAGTAGACATACCCATATCGACTTAAATCATCAGTGAGGGTGAGAACATAACGATAGCCTCCGCGAGCCTGTACACTCATTGGACCACACACATCTGTATGTATGATTTCCAACAAGTTGGTTGCTCGCTCCATTGTCCCTGAGAATGGAGTCTTGGTCATTTTGCCCATGAAGCATGGTTCGCATGTGTCAAATGATTCATAATCGAGAGACTCTAAAAGTCCATCAGCATGGAGCTTCTTCATGCGCTTGATACCAATGTGACCAAGGCGGCAGTGCCACAAGTATGTGGGACTATCGTTATTAACTTTACATCTTTTGATATTCACACTATGAATATGTGTATCATCACGTATGAGATTCATTAAGAATAAACCATTAACCATCGGAGCATGACCATAAAACATATCACTCATATAAATAGAACAACCATTATTCTCAGATTTAAATGAGTAGCCATCTCAAATTAATCGAGATCCCGATACAATGTTCATGCTCAAACTTGGCACTAAATAACAATTATTGAGGTTCAAAACTAATCCCGTAGGTAAATGTAGAGGTAGCGTACCGACGGCGATCACATTGACCCTGGAACCATTCCCGGCGCGCATCGTCACCTCGTCCTTCGCCAGTCTCCATTTATTCCGCAACTCCTGCTTTGAGTTACAAATATGAGCAACCGCACAGGTATCAAATACCCAGGAGCTACTACGAGTGCTGGTAAGGTACACATCAATAACATGTATATCACATATACCTTTGGTGTTGCCGGCCTTCTTATCCGCTAAGTACTTGGGGCAATTCCGCTTCCAGTGACCATTTCCCTTGCAATAAAAGCACTCAGTTTCAGGTTTGGGTCCATTCTTTGACTTCTTCCTGGCAACTGATTTACCAGGCGCGGCAACCTCCTTGCCGTCGTTCTTGAAGTTCTTCTTACCCTTGCCTTTCTTGAACTTAGTGGTTTTATTCACCATCAACACTTGATGTTCCTTTTTGATCTCCACCTCCGCAGATTTCAGCATTGAATACAACTCGGGAATGGTCTTTTCCATCCCCTGCATATTGTAGTTCATCACGAAGCTCTTGTAGCTAGGTGGGAGCGACTGAAGGATTCTGTCAATGAACGCCTCATCCGGGAGATTAACTTCCAGCTGAGTCAAGCGGTTGTGCAACCCATATATCTTGAGTATGTGTTCACTGACAGAGCTATTTTCCTGCATCTTGCAGCTAAAGAACTTGTCAGAGACATCATATCTCTCGACCCGGGCATGAGCTTGGAAAATCAATTTCAGCTCCTCGAACATCTCATATGCTCCATGTTGCTCAAAACGCTTTTGGAGCCCCGGTTCTAAGCTGTAAAGCATGCCGCACTGAACGAGGGAGTAATCATCAGCACGTGACTGATGGGCGTTCATAACGTCCTGGTTTGCTGGGAATGGTGCATCACCTAGCGTTGCTTCTAGGACATAATCTTTCTTGGCAGCTATGAGGATGATCCTCAGGTTCCGGACCCAGTCCGCATAGTTGCTGCCATCATCTTTCAGCTTGGTTTTCTCTAGGAACGCGTTGAAGTTGAGGGTGACATTAGCGTGGGCCATTTGATCTACAAGACATATTGTAAATATTTAGACTAAGTTCATGATAATTAAGTTCATCTAATCAAATTAATGAATGAACTCCCACTCAGATTTGACATCCCTCTAGTCATCTAAGTGATAAATGATCCGAGTCAACTAGGCCGTGTCCGATCATCACGTGAGACGGACTAGTTATCATCGGTGAACATCTCTATGTTGATCGTATATTCTATACGACTCATATTCGACCTTTCGGTCCTTTGTGTTCCGAGGCCATGTCTGTACATGCTAGGCTCGTCAATCTAACCTAAGTGTATTGCGTGTGTAAATCTGGCTTACACCCGTTGTATGCGAACGTAAGAACCTATCACACCCGATCATCACGTGGTGCTTCGGAACGACGAACCTTAGCAACGGTGCACAGTTAGGAGAACACATTTTTGATATTTTAATGAGGGATCATCTTATTTATGCTACCGTCGTTCTAAGCAAATAAGATGTAAAAACATGATAAACATCACATGCAATCAAATAGTGACATGATATGGCCAACATCATTTCACTCCTTTGATCTCCATCTTCGGGGCGCCATGTTCATCGTCGTCACCGGCATGACACCATGATCTCCATCATCATGATCTCCATCGTCGTGTCTTCGTGAAGTTGTCACGTCAACTATTACTTCTACTACTATGGCTAACGCTTTAGCAATAAAGTAAAGGAATTACATGACGATTTAAGTTGACACGTAGGTCATAAAAAAATAAAGACAACTCCTATGGCTCCTGCCCGTTGTCATACTCATCGACATGCAAGTCGTGATTCCTATTACAATAACAAGATCATCTCATACATCACATACATGATTCATCACAACTTCTGGCCATATCACATCACAAAGCACTTGCTGCAAAAACAAGTTAGACGTCCTCTAATTGTTGTTGCAAGTTTTTACGTGGCTATTATAGGTTGCTAGCAAGAACGTTTCTTACCTACGTTAAAACCACAACGTGAATTGTCAATCTCTATTTACCCTTCATAAGGACCCTCTTCATCGAATCCGATCCAACTAAAGTGGGAGATACAGACACCCGCCAGCCAGCTTATGCAACTAGTGCATGTCAGTTGGTGGAACCGGTCTCACGTAAGCGTAGGTGTAAGGTCGGTCCGGGCCGCTTTATCCCACAATACCGCTGAATCAAGATAGGACTAGTAACGGCAAGAAGAATTGACAATTCGACGCCCACAACTACTTTGTGTTCTACTCGTGCATAGAAACTACGCATAGACCTGGCTCTGATACCACTGTTGAGGAACGTAGCAGAAATTCAAAATTTTCCTACGTGTCACCAAGATCTATCTATGGAGAAACCAGCAACGAGAGGAAGGAGAGTGCATCTACATACCCTTGTAGATTGCTAAGCGGAAGCGTTCAAGTGAACGGGGTTGATGGAGTCGTACTCGCCGTGATCCAAATCACCGATGACCAAGTGCCGAACGGACGGCACCTCCGTGTTCAACACACATGCAGCCCGGTGACGTCTCCCATGCCTTGATCCAGCAAGGAGAGAGGGAGAGGTTGAGGAAGACTCCATCCAGCAGCAGCACGACGGCGTGGTGGTGGTGGAGGAGCGTGGCAATCCTGCAGGGCTTCGCCAAGCACCGCGGGAGAGGAGAAGGACTTGGGAGAGGGGGAGGGCTGCGCCAGCACATTGGTCCGGCTGCCCTCCCACCCCCACATATATATAGGGGCAAGGGAGAGGGGGGGCGGCCCCCTCAGATCCCATCTGAGGAGGGGGTGGCGGCCAGGACGGGGTGACTTGCCCCCCAAGGCAAGGGGGGCGCCTCCTTTAGGGTTCCCCCAAACCCTTAGGCGCATGGGCCCTTGTGGGGGGGCGCACCAGCCCACCTGGGGCTGGTCCCCTCCCACACTTGGCCCACTCAGCCCTCTGGGGCAAGTGGCCCCACTTGGTGGACCCCTGGACCCCTCCGGTGGTCCCGGTACGTTACCGATAAAACCCGAAACTCTTTCGGTGACCAAAACAGGACTTCCCATATATAAATATTTACCTCCGGACCATTCTGGAACTCCTCGTGACGTCCGGGATCTCATCCGGGATTCCGAACAACATTCGGTAACCACATACGAACTTCCTTTATAACCCTAGCGTCATCGAACCTTAAGTGTGTAGACCCTACGGGTTCGGGAATCATGCAAACATGACCGAGACGTTCTCCGATCAATAACCAACAGCGGGATCTAGATACCCATGTTGGTTCCCACATGTTCCACGATGATCTCATCGAATGAACCACGATGTCGAGGATTCGATCAATCCCGTATACAATTCCCTTTGTCTAGCGGTATTGTACTTGCCCGAGATTCGATCGTCGGTATCCCGATACCTTGTTCAATCTCGTTACCGGCAAGTCTCTTTACTCGTTCCGTAACACATCATCCCGTGATCAACTCCTTGATCACATTGTGCACATTATGATGATGTCCTACCGAGTGGGCCCAGAGATACCTCTCCGTCACACGGAGTGACAAATCCCAGTCTCGATTCATGCCAACCCAACAGACACTTTCGGAGATACCTGTAGTGTACCTTTATAGCCACCCAGTTACGTTGTGACGTTTGGTACACCCAAAGCATTCCTACGGTATCCGGGAGTTGCACAATCTCATGGTCTACGGAAATAATACTTGACATTAGAAAAGCTTTAGCATATGAACTACACGATCTTTGTGCTAGGCTTAGGATTGGGTCTTGTCCATCACATCATTCTCCTTATGATGTGATCCCGTTATCAACGACATCCAATGTCCATGGTCAGGAAACCGTAACCATCTATTGATCAACGAGCTAGTCAACTAGAGGCTTACTAGGGACATGGTGTTGTCTATGTATCCACACATGTATCTGAGTTTCCTATCAATACAATTCTAGCATGGATAATAAACGATTATCATGAACAAGGAAATATAATAATAACCTATTTATTATAGCCTCTAGGGCATATTTCCAACAGTCTCCCACTTGCACTAGAGTCAATAATCTAGTTCACATCGCCATGGGATTAACACTCACAGGTTACATCGCCATGTGACCCACATCTAAAGAGTTTACTAGAGTCAATAATCTAGTTCACATCACTATGTGATTAACACTCAATGAGTTCTGGGTTTGATCATGTTGCTTGTGAGAGAGGTTTTAGTCAACGGGTCTGCAATATTCAGATCCGTATGTACTTTGCAAATCTCTACGCTATATTTGGAGCCATTTCGAATAACTTTTCTACTTGGAGCTATTCTAAATTGTTGCTCCATTATACGTATCCGGTATCTCTACTCAGAGCTATCCGGATAGGTGTTAAGCTTGCATCGACGTAACTCTTTACGTCGAACTCTTTATCACCTCCATGATCGAGAAACATATCCTTATTCCTCTAAGGATAATTTTGACCGCTATCTGGTGATCTACTCCTAGATCACCTTTGTACCCTCTTGCCAGACATCTGGCAAGGCACACATCAGGTGCGGTACTCAGCATGGCATCCCGTATAGAGCCTATGACAAAAGCATAGGGGACGACCTTCGTCCTTCCTCTTTCTCCTGCCGTGGTCGAGCTTTAACTTTTAACTTCATACCTTAGGACTCAGGCAAGAACTCCTTCTTTGACTGATCCATCTTGAACACCTTCAAGATCATGTCAAGGTATGTGCTCATTTGAAAGTACCATTAAGCAGTTTTGATCTATCCTTCTAGATCTTGATGCTTAATGTTCAAGTAGCTTAATCCAGGTTTTCCATTGAAAAACACCTTTCAAATAACCCTATATGCTTTCCAGAAATTCTACATCATTTCTGATCAACAATATGTCATCCACATATACTTATCAGAAATTCTATAGTGCTCCCACTCACTTCTTTGGAAATACAAGTTTTTCATAAACTCTGTATAAACCCCAAAATCTTTGATCATCTCATCAAAGTGTACATTCCAACTCCGAGATGCTTACTCCAGTCCTTAGAAGGATTGCTGGAGCTTTGCATACTTGTTAGCATCTTTCAAGATCGACAAAAAACTTCTGGTTGTATCGCATACAACCTTTCCTCAAGGAAACCATCAAGGAAACAATATTTTTGACATCCTATCTGCATGATTTCATAAATAATGCAGTACCTGCTAATTCCAACAGACTCTTAGCATTGCTACGAGTGAGAAAGTCTCATCGTAGTCAACTCCTTGAACTTGTCGGAAAACATCTTAACGACAAGTCGAGCTTTCTTAATGGTGATACTTACCATCATTGTCCGTCTTCCTTTTAAAATCCATATGTACCTAACAGCCTTACGACCATCAAGTAGTTCTTCCAAAGTCTACACTTTGTTTTCATACATGGATCCTCTCTTGGATTTTATGGCCTCGAGCCATTCATCGGAATCCGGGCCCACCATCGCTTCTCCATAGCTCGTAGGTTCATTGTTGTCTAGCAACATGACTTCCAAGGCAGGATTATGTACCACTCTGAAGTAGTACGCATCCTTGTCGTCCTACGAGGACTGGGAGTGCCTTGATCCGAAGTCTCATGATCACTATCACAAGCTTCCACTTCAGTTGGTGTAGGTGCCATAGGAACAACTCCTGTGCCCTGCTACACACTAGTTGAAGTGACAGTTCAATAACCTCATCAAGTCTCCACCATCCTCCCACTCAATTCCTTCGAGAGAAACTTTTCCTCGAGAAAGGACCCGATTCGAGAAACAATCCCTATTGCTTTCGGATCTGAGACAGGAGGTATACCGAACTGTTTTGGGTGTCCTATGAAGATGCATTTATCCGCTTTGGGTTCGAGCTTATCAGCCTAAAACTTTTTCACATAAGCGTCGCAGCCCCAAACTTAATGACAGCTTAGGTTTCTCTAAACCATAGTTCATACGGTGTCATCTTATCGGAATTACGTGGTGCCCTATTTAAAGTGAGTGCGGTTGTCTCTAATGCCTAACCCATGAACGATAGTGGTAATTCGATAAGAGACATCATGGTATGCATCCTATCCAATAGGGTGCAGTTATGATGTTCGGACACACCATCACACTATAGTGTTCCAGGCGGTACTAGTCATGAAACAATTTCCACAATGTCTTAATTGTGTACCAAACTCGCAACTCAGATATTCATCTCTATGATCATATTATAGATATTTTATCCTCTTGTCACGACGATATTTAACTTCATTCTGAAATTACTTGAACCTTTCAATAATTCAGACTTGTGTTTCATCAAGTAAATATGCTCAATATCTACTCAAATCATCTGTGAAGTAAGAGCATAATGATATCCACTGCGTGCCTCAGCACTCATTGGACTGTACACATCAAAATGTGTTACTTCCAACAAGTTGCTTTCTTGTTTCATTTTACTGAAACCGAAGCTTTCAGTCATCTTGCCCATGTGGTATGATTTGCATGTCTCAAGCGATTCTAAATCAAGTGAGTCCAAACGATCCATCTGCATGGACTTTCTTCATGCGTATATACCAATATGACTTACATGGCAGTGCCACAAGTAGGTGGTACTATCATTACTATCTTATATCTTTTGGCATGAACATGTGTATCACTACGATCGGGATGGTATTATTCAAATAAACAGAGTAACCATTATTCTCCTTAAATGAATAACCGCATTGCGATATACATAATCCAATCATGTCTATGCCCAACGCAAACACCAGATAACAATTATTTAGGTTTTAATACCAATCTTGAAGGAAGAGGGAGCCTACGATATTTGATTACATCAACCTTGGAAACACTTCCAACATATATCGTCATCTCACCTTTAGCTAGTCTCCGTCTATTCCGTAGCCTTTTATTTCGAGTTACTAACACTTAGCAACCGAACCGGTATCTAATACCCTGGTGCTACTAGGAGTACTAGTAAAGTACACATTAATATAATGTATATCCAACACACTTCTGTCGACCTTACCAGCCTTCTCATCTACCAAGTATCTAGGGTAATTCTGCTCCAGTGGTTGTTCCCCTTATTACAGAAGCACTCAGTCTCGGGTTTGGGTTCAATCTTGGGTTTCTCCACTAGAGCAGCAGCTGACTTGTCGTTTCATGAAGTATCCCTTCTTGCCCTTGCCCTTCTTGAAACTAGTGGTTTTTAACTAACCATCAACAATTGATGCTCCTACTTGACTTCTACTTTCGCGGTGTCAAGCATCGCGAATATCTCAAGGATCATCATGTCTATCCCTGATATGTTATAGTTCATTACGAAGCCCTAGTAGCTTGGTGGCAATGACTTTGGATATAACATCACTATCTTATCTAGAAGATCAACTGCCACTCGATTCAAGTGATTGTTGTACTCAGACATTCTGAGCACAAGCTCAACGATTGAGCTTTTCTCCCTTAGTTTGCAGGCTAAGAAAATCGTCGGAGGTCTTATACCTCTTGACGTGGGCACGAGCCTGAAATCCCAATTTCAGCCCTCGAAACATCTCATATGTTCCGCGACATTTCAAAAATGTCTTCGATGCCTTAATTCTAAACCATTTAACATACCGAACTATCATGTAGTCATCAAAACGTGTATGTCAGATGTTCGCAACATCCACAGACCACGTTCGAGGTCCAGCACACCGAGCGTTGCATTAACGACATAAGCCTTCTACTGTCCGCATAATTGCTACTATCAACTTTCAACTATATTTTCTCTAGGATCGTATCTAACACAGTAGAACTAAAGCGTAAGTTGTGACATGATTTGCAGAGTTCTTTTGACTATGTTTAGGATAAACAAGTTCATCTTATGAACTCCCACTCAGATAGACATCCCTCTAATCATCTAAGTGATTACATGATCCGAGTCAATTAGGCCGTGTCCGATCATCACGTGAGACGGACTAGTCATCATCGGTGAACATCTTCATGTTGATCGTATCTACCATACGACTCATGCTCGACCTTTCGGTCTCTTGTGTTCCGAGGCCATGTCTGTACATGCTAGGCTCGTCAAGTCAACCTAAGTGTTTCGCGTGTGTAAATCTGTCTTACACCCGTTGTATGTGAACGTAAGAATCTATCACACCCGATCATCACGTGGTGCTTCAAAACGACGAACTTTCGCAACGGTGCATAGTTAGGGGGAACACTTACTTGAAATTTTAATGAGGGATCATCTTATTTAATACCGTCGTTCTAAGCAAATAATATGAAATAACATGATAAACATCACATGCAATCAAATAGTGACATGATATGGCCATCATCACTTTGCTCCTTTTGATCTCCATCTTCGGGGCTCCATGATCATCATCGTCACCGGCATGACACCATGATCTCCATCATCGTGTCTTCATGAAGTTGTCTCGCCAACTATTACTTCTACTACTACAGCTAACGGTTAGCAATAAAGTAAAGTAATTACATGACGTTTATGTTGACACGCAAGTCATAAATAAATTAAGACAACTCCTATGGCTCCTGTCGGTTGTCATACTCATCGACATGCAAGTCGTGATTCCTATTACAATAACATGATCATCTCATACATCACATATATCATTCATCACATCCTTTGGCCATATCACATCACAAAAGCACTTGCTGCAAAAACAAGTTAGACGTCCTCTAATTGTTGTTGCAAGTTTTTACGTGGCTGCTATAGGTTGCTAGCAAGAACGTTTCTTACCTACGCCAAAACCACAACGTGAATTGCCAATTTCTATTTACCCTTCATAAGGACCCTGTTCATCGAATCCGATCCGACTAAAGTGGGAGAGACAGACACCCGCCAGCCACCTTATGCAACTAGTGCATGTCAGTCGGTGGAACCGGTCTCACGTAAGCGTACGTGTAAGGTTGGTCCGGGCCGCTTCATCCCACAATGCCGCCGAATCAAGATAAGACTAGTAACGGCAAGTAAATTAACAATATTGACGCCCACAACGACTTTTGAGTTCTACTCGTGCAAAGAATCTACGCAATAGATCTGGCTCTGATACCACTGTTGAGGAACGTAGCAGAAAGTCAAAATTTTCCTACGTGTCATCAAGATCTATCTATGGAGAAACCAGCAACGAGGGGAAGGAGAGTGCATCTACATACCCTTGTAGATCGCTAAGCAGAAGCGTTCAAGTGAACGGGGTTGATGGGGTCGTACTCACCGTTATCCAAATCACCGATGACCAAGTGCCGAACGGACGGCACCTCCGCGTTCAACACACATGCAGCCCGGTGACGTCTCCCATGCCTTGATCCAGCAAGGAGAGAGGGAGAGGTTGAGGAAGACTCCATCCAGCAGCAGCACGACGGCGTGGTGGTGGTGGAGGAGCGTGGCAATCCTGCAGGGCTTCGCCAAGCACCGCGGGAGAGGAGAAGGACTTGGGAGAGGGGGAGGGCTGCGCCAGCACATTGGTCCGGCTTCCCTCCCACCCCCCACATATATATAGGGGCAAGGGAGAGGGGGGCCGGCCCCCTCAGATCCCATCTGAGGAGGGGGCGGCGGCCAGGAGGGGGTGCCTTGCCCCCCAAGGCAAGGGGGGCGCCTCCTTTAGGGTCCCCCCAAACCCTTAGGCGCATGGGCCCTTGTGGGGGGCGCACCAGCCCACCTGGGGCTGGTCCCCTCCCACACTTGGCCCACTCAGCCCTCTGGGGCAAGTGGCCCCACTTGGTGGACCCCTGGACCCCTCCGGTGGTCCCGGTACGTTACCGATAAAACCCGAAACTCTTTCGGTGACGAAAACAGGACTTCCCATATATAAATCTTTACCTCCGGACCATTCCGGAACTCCTCGTGACGTCCGGGATCTCATCCGGGATTCCGAACAACATTCGGTAACCACATACGAACTTCCTTTATAACCCTAGCGTCATCGAACCTTAAGTGTGTCGACCCTACGGGTTCGAGAATCATGCAGACATGACCGAGACGTTCTCCGGTCAATAACCAACAGTGGGATCTGGATACCCATGTTGGTTCCCACATGTTCCACGATGATCTCATCGGATGAACCATGATGTCGAGGATTCGATCAATCCCGTATACAATTCCCTTTGTCTAGCGGTATTGTACTTGCCCGAGATTCGATCGTCGGTATCCCGATACCTTGTTCAATCTCGTTACCGGCAAGTCTCTTTACTCATTCCATAACACATCATCCCGTGATCAACTCCTTGATCACATTGTGCACATTATGATGATGTCCTACCGAGTGGGCCCAGAGATACCTCTCCGTCACACGGAGTGACAAATCCCTGTCATGATTCGTGCCAACCCAACAGACACTTTTGGAGATACCTGTAGTGTACCTTTATAGCCACCCAGTTACGTTGTGACGTTTGGTACACCCAAAGCATTCCTACGGTATCCAGGAGTTGCACAATCTCATGGTCTAAGGAAATAATACTTGACATTAGAAAAACTTTAGCATATGAACTACACGATCTTTGTGCTAGGCTTAGGATTGGGTCTCGTCCATCACATCATTCTCCTAATGATGTGATCCCGTTATCAACGACATCCAATGTCCATGGTCAGGAAACCGTAACCATCTATTGATCAACGAGCTAGTCAACTAGAGGCTTACTAGGGACATGGTGTTGTCTATGTATCAACACATGTATCTGAGTTTCCTATCAATACAATTCTAGCATGGATAATAAACGATTATCATGAACAAGGAAATATAATAATAACCTATTTATTATTGCCTCTAGGGCATATTTCCAACAGTCTCTCACTTGCACTAGAGTCAATAATCTAGTTCACATCGCCATGTGATTAACACTCACAGGTCACATCGCCATGTGACCAACATCTAAAGAGTTTACTAGAGTCAATAATCTAGTTCACATCACTATGTGATTAACACTCAATGAGTTCTGGGTTTGATCATGTTGCTTGTGAGAGAGGTTTTAGTCAACGGGTCTGCAATATTCAGATCTGTATGTACTTTGCAAATCTCTACGCTATATTTGGAGCCATTTCAAATAACTGTTCTACTTGGAGCTATTCTATATTGTTGCTCCATTATACGTATCCGGTATCTCTACTCAGAGCTATCCGGATAGGTGTTAAGCTTGCATCGACGTAACTCTTTATGTCGAACTCTTTATCACCTCCATGATCGAGAAACATATCCTTATTCCTCTAAGGATAATTTTGACCGCTATCTGGTGATCTAATCCTAGAACACCTTTGTACCCTCTTGCCAGACATGTGGCATGGCACACATCCGGTGCGGTACTCAACATGGCATCCCGTATAGAGCCTATGACAAAAGCATAGGGGACGACCTTCGTCCTTCCACTTTCTCCTGCCGTGGTCAAGCTTTAACTTTTAACTTCATACCTTAGGACTCAGGCAAGAACTCCTTCTTTGACTGATCCATCTTGAACACCTTCAAGATCATGTCAAGGTATGTGCTCATTTGAAAGTACCATTAAGCAGTTTTGATCTATCCTTCTAGATCTTGATGCTTAATGTTCAAGTAGCTTAATCCAGGTTTTGCATTGAATAACACCTTTCAAATAACCCTATATGCTTTCCAGAAATTCTACATCATTTCTGATCAACAATATGTCATCCACATATACTTATCAGAAATTCTATAGTGCACCCACTCACTTCTTTGGAAATACAAGTTTTTCATAAACTCTGTATAAACCCCAAAATCTTTGATCATCTCATCAAAGTGTACATTCCAACTCCGAGATGCTTACTCCAGTCCTTAGAAGGATTGCTGGAGCTTTGCATACTTGTTAGCATCTTTCAAGATCGGCAAAAAACTTCTGGTTGTATCGCATACAACCTTTCCTCAAGGAAACCATCAAGGAAACAATATTTTTGACATCCTATCTGCATGATTTCATAAATAATGCAGTACCTGCTAATTCCAACAGACTCTTAGCATTGCTACGAGTGAGAAAGTCTCATCGTAGTCAACTCCTTCAACTTGTCGGAAAACATCTTAACGACAAGTCGAGCTTTCTTAATGGTGATACTTACCACCATTGTCCGTCTTCCTTTTAAAATCCATATGTACCTAACAGCCTTACGACCATCAAGTAGTTCTTCCAAAGTCTACACTTTGTTTTCATACATGGATCCTCTCTCGGATTTTATGGCCTCGAGCCATTCATCGGAATCCGGGCCCACCATCGCTTCTCCATAGCTCGTAGGTTCATTGTTGTCTAGCAACATGACTTCCAAGACAGGATTATGTACCACTCTGAAGTAGTACGTATCCTTGTCGTCCTACGAGGTCTGGGAGTGCCTTGATCCGAAGTCTCATGATCACTATCACAAGCTTCCACTTCAATTGGTGTAGGTGCCATAGGAACAACTCCTGTGCCCTGCTACACACTAGTTGAAGTGATGGTTCAATAACCTCATCAAGTCTCCACCATCCTCCCACTCAATTCCTTCGAGAGAAACTTTTCCTCGAGAAAGGACCCGATTCGAGAAACAATCCCTATTGCTTTCGGATCTGAGACAGGAGGTATACCCAACTGTTTTGGGTGTCCTATGAAGATGCATTTATCCGCTTTGGGTTCGAGCTTATCAGCCTGAAACTTTTTCATATAAGCGTCGCAGCCCCAAACTTAATGACAGCTTAGGTTTCTCTAAACCATAGTTCATACGGTGTCATCTTATCGGAATTATGTGGTGCCCTATTTAAAGTGAGTGCGGTTGTCTCTAATGCCTAACCCATGAACGATAGTGGTAATTCGATAAGAGACATCATGGTATGCATCATATCCAATAGGGTGCAGTTATGATGTTTGGACACACCATCACACTATAGTGTTCCAGGCGGTACTAGTCGTGAAACAATTTCCACAGTGTCTTAATTGTGTACCAAACTCGCAACTCAGATATTCATCTCTATGATCATATTATAGATATTTTATCCTCTTGTCACGACGATATTTAACTTCATTCTGAAATTACTTGAACCATTCAATAATTCAGACTTGTGTTTCATCAAGTAAATATGCTCAATATCTACTCAAATCATCTGTGAAGTAAGAGCATAATGATATCCACTGCGTGCCTCAGCACTCATTGGACTGTACACATCAAAATGTGTTACTTCCAACAAGTTGCTTTCTTGTTTCATTTTATTGAAACCGAAGCTTTCAGTCATCTTGCCCATGTGGTATGATTTGCATGTCTCAAGCGATTCTAAATCAAGTGAGTCCAAACGATCCATCTGCATGGACTTTCTTCATGCGTATATACCAATATGACTTACATGGCAGTGCCACAAGTAGGTGGTACTATCATTACTATCTTATATCTTTTGGCATGAACATGTGTATCACTACGATCGGGATGGTATTATTCAAATAAACAGAGTAACCATTATTCTCCTTAAATGAATAACCACATTGCGATAAACATAATCCAATCATGTCTATGCCCAACGCAAACACCAAATAACAATTATTTAGGTTTTAATACCAATCTCGAAGGTAGAGGGAGCCTACGATATTTGATTACATCAACCTTGGAAACACTTCCAACATATATCGTCATCTCACCTTTAGCTAGTCTCCATTTATTCCGTAGCCTTTTATTTCGAGTTACTAACACTTAGAAACCGAACCGGTATCTAATACCCTGGTGCTACTAGGAGTACTACTAAAGTACACATTAATATAATGTATATCCAACACACTTCTGTCGACCTTAACAGCCTTCTCATCTACCAAGTATCTAGGGTAATTCTGCTCCAGTGGTTGTTCCCCTTATTACAGAAGCACTCAGTCTCGGGTTTGGGTTCAACCTTGGGTTTCTCCACTAGAGCAGCAGCTGACTTGCCGTTTCATGAAGTATCGCTTCTTCCCCTTGCCCTTCTTGAAACTACTGGTTTTAACTAACCATCAACAATTGATGCTCCTACTTGACTTCTACTTTCGCGGTGTCAAGCATCGCGAATATCTCAAGGATCATCATGTCTATCCCTGATATGTTATAGTTCATTACGAAGCTCTAGTAGCTTAGTGGCAATGACTTTGGAGAAAACATCACTATCTTATCTGGAAGATCAACTCCCACTCGATTCAAGTGATTGTTGTACTCAGACATTCTGAGCACAAGCTCAACGATTGAGCTTTTCTCCCTTAGTTTGCGGGCTAAGAAAATCGTCGGAGGTCTTATACCTCTTGACGTGGGCACGAGCCTGAAATCCCAATTTCAGCCCTCGAAACATCTCATATGTTCCGCGACATTTCAAAAATGTCTTCGGTGCCTTAATTCTAAACCATTTAACATTACCGAACTATCATGTAGTCATCAAAACGTGTATGTCAGATGTTCGCAACATCCACAGACCACGTTCGAGGTCCAGCACACCGAGCGTTGCATTAACGACATAAGCCTTCTACTGTCTGCATAAGTGCTACTATCAACTTTCAACTATATTTTCTCTAGGATCGTATCTAACACAGTAGAACTAAAGCGTAAGCTGTGACATGATTTGCAGAGTTCTTTTGACTATGTTCAGGATAAACAAGTTCATCTTATGAACTCCCACTCAGATAGGCATCCCTCTAGTCATCTAAGTGATTACATGATCCGAGTCAACTAGGTCATGTCCGATCATCACGTGAGACGGACTAGTCATCATCGGTGAACATCTTCATGTTGATCGTATCTACCATACGACTCATGCTCGACCTTTCGGTCTCTTGTGTTCCGAGGCCATGTCTGTACATGCTAGGCTCGTCAAGTCAACCTAAGTGTTTCGCTTGTGTAAATTTTTCTTACACCTGTTGTATGTGAACGTAAGAATCTATCACACCCGATCATCACGTGGTGCTTCGAAACGACAAACTTTCGCAACGGTGCACAGTTAGGGGGAACACTTACTTGAAATTTTAATGAGGGATCATCTTATTTACTACTGTCGTTCTAAGCAAATAAGATGTAATAACATGATAAACATCACATGCAATCAAATAGTGACATGATATGGCCATCATCACATTGCTCCTTTTGATCTCCATCTTCGGGGCTCCATGATCATAATCGTCACCGGCATGACACCATGATCTCCATCATCATGATCTCCATCATCGTGTCTTCATGAAGTTGTCTCGCCAACTATTACTTCTACTACTACAGCTAACGGTTAGCAATAAAGTAAAGTAATTACATGACGTTTATGTTGACACGCAGGTCCTAAATAAATTAAGACAACTCCTATGGCTCCTGCCGGTTGTCATACTCATCGACATGCAAGTTGTGATTCCTATTACAAGAACATGATCATCTCATACATCACATATATCATTCATCACATCCTTTGGCCATATCACATCACAAAAGCACTTGCTGCAAAAAACAAGTTAGACGTCCTCTAATTGTTGTTGCAAGTTTTTACGTGGCTGCTATAGGTTGCTAGCAAGAACATTTCTTACCTATGCCAAAACCACAACGTGAATTGCCAAATTCTATTTACCCTTCATAAGGACCCTGTTCATGAATCCGATCCGACTAAAGTGGGAGAGACAGACACCCGCCAGCCACCTTATGCAACTAGTGCATGTCAGTCGGTTGAACCGGTCTCACGTAAGCGTACGTGTAAGGTTGGTCCGGGCCGCTTCATCCCACAATGCCGCCGAATCAAGATAAGACTAGTAACGGCAAGTAAATTAACAATATCGATGCCCACAACGACTTTTGTGTTCTACTCATGCAAAGAATCTACGCAATAGACCTAGCTCATGATACCACTGTTGGGGATCGTAGCAGAAATTAAAATTCTCCTTCGCATCACCAAGATCTATCCATGGAGTAATCTAGCAACGAGGGGATAGGAGAGCATCTACATACACTTGTAGATCGCAACGGAAGCGTTCAAGAAGAACATGGATGATGGAGTCGTACTCGCCGTGATCCAGATCACCGATGACCTAGTGCCGATCGGACAGCACCTCCGCGTTCAACACACGTACGGTCGGGATAACGTCTCCTCCTTCTTGATCCAGCAAGGGGGAAGGAGAGGTTGATGAAGATCCAGCAACACGACGGCGTGGTGGTGGATGCAGCAGAATTCCAGCAGGGCTTCGCCAAGCGTCTACGGAGAGAGGGAGAGGTGTAACAGGGGAGAGGGAGGCGCCAAGGCTGCAGGGTACGGCTGCCCTCCCTCCCCCCTTTATATAGTACCCCTAGGGGGGCGCCAGCCCTGGAGATGCATCTCCAGGGGGGGCGCCGGCCAAGGGGGGGATCCTTGCCCTCCAAGGCAAGTGGGGCGCCCCCTGCCCTAGGGTTTCCAACCCTAGGCGCAGGGGGGAGGCCAATGGGGGGCGCACCAGCCCACTATGGGCTGGTTCCCTCACCACTTCAGCCCACGGGGCCCTCCGGGATGGGTGGCCCCACCCGGTGGACCCCCGGGACCCATTCGGTGGTCCCGATACAATATCGGTGACCCCAGAATCCTTCCCGATGGCCGAAACGACACTTCCTATATATAATTCTTTACCTCCGGACCATTCCGGAACCTCTCGTGACGTCCGGGATCTCATCCGGGACTCCGATCAACCTTCGGTTTGCAGCATACTAATATCTTTACAACCCTAGTGTCGGGGGAAATCTGCCTCCACGAACACCTATGGGGACCGAGCCCCTTTCTGGTTCGGCGGGGGTGGAGGTCGCGCGAAGAGCGGATCGAGGCGATGCACACAAAGGGGTTTACCCAGCTTCGGGCCGCACGGATGCGTAAAACCCTACTGCTGCTTTGTGGTTTGTATTGTGTTCTTGTTCGGGAGCGCTGAGTGCTACAGTACACTCAGGCAACTAGTCAGACCGAGCGTGAGTGGCCTCCTTTCTCCTTCTTTCCTACGTTGCGCATGGGGCCTCCTTTTATATGCGCAAAGGGGTTACCCACAGGTGGCAACGTAGGCGGGGGTAAAACTGGAAAACGTTGTGTTGGGTACAGCTGTTTGCACAGTGCTATCATACCTAACTCTGACGGCAGGGGACAAGGGCATTAAATGCCCGTCTAGGTCGCCCAAACAGTGCAGAAAAGGGACCGTCAGGGGCGCCGCCGTTTGCCACGACGGCTACCCTGTCAGCGTTGCTTCGCCACCGCATGCCCCTGGCTGCGCAGCCTCTCGCCACGTACGCCTGGAATGGCTCCAGAGCGACGCGTGGGTGGATGAGCTGGAACGCAGGCGCGGGGTGTTGACTTGCTGCGGCAAGCGCCTTGCCGCGGTTGATGCCTTGTCGCGCCCGGGAGCTTGTCGCTCACCGTTCCTTGCCGGGACGCGTGGCGCGTCGCAGCAAGTCTCTTGTCGTGCCCCGGTCGGCCTTCCCGGCAAGCTCCTCTTGCCGGGGCCTTGTGCTTCGAGCGGCCGTCCCGGCAAGCTCCTCTTGCGGGGGCCTTGCTCTCTTCGGGTGGCCTTCCCGGCAAGCTCCTCCTGCCGGGGCCTTGGCTCAAATACTTTGTTCTTGGATGGCCCAAAAAGGGACCATGGAGAGTTTTGGCGATCACCTGGCAAGCCATGCCGCGGGGTGCTATGACTGCCCGTGCACAAGTTCGGGGTACTAAGGTACCCCTACTTTAGTACACCGACAGGAGCCCCCGGGCCTGGGCCATACACGGTGCCGAGCACTGTTGGGCCAGGCCCAAAACAGTGCACGGGCACGCGCGGCCAGGGTCACGCTGCATCTTCTTCTGCATCCACCACGTCCTCCCCGAACGGCACGCGTCGAACGCGGCATCGTGGGGAGAGGCGTGCGTGACGTGGGTGGCGTGCGCGGGGCCGAGCCCCGCAGGCATGCGTCACGTCGCAATAAAGGGGGCGGTTCGCGCTATCTCCATAAGTGGAGGGAGGCGTGGAGGCGTGGCTCGTTTGCTGGACGGGGCCGAGGCACGATTCCCGAGGCGTCCGCTCCCCATGATCACGGGGTGGTGGGAGGTCGCATCAGCCGTCGCTTCGGTCCTGCACGCCAGCCACGCGGCTCCCATGCACCTGGAGTTGCGGACGGCGGAGGCAGGAAACCGGGCCATCGCGGGTCGAGGCAGCAGGCCGGTCCCAGTCGCCTGCTCTCCCTGCGTCTTGATTGGCTGAGCGGGGTGGCCGAGCCTCCACCCTGCTCCTTTATAAAGAGCAAGAGGGGGCGACGGAAATCCACACTCCTTCATCTTTTCTTCCCTTCAGCTTCTGATCCCCTCTCTCCGTTCGCCATGGAGAAAGGGAATCCTGGTCCTTCGTCGGTGGCGGCGAGGGTCGCCGCTAGGCAACGCGCCCCTCCTCCCCTCGCACCCGCGGTGGCGGAGCCAACCGTAAGGGGAAGGGGGAGGGGGCGAGGTCGTGGACGAGGCCGAGGCGCTCGGGGACGAGGCGGACGGGGCGACGCGCCGGCCTCGCCTCCGCCAGCGGCTCCTCTTCTCACGGCGGTCCACATCGGTGACGACCCTTGCGAGTTCTTCGTCAGGCAGCGTCGGGCGCCTCGTCGTCGCCTTCGTCTCCCGGCTCCCTTCGCAAGCGTGATGGAGATGGAACAACCCGAGACGCTAAGACTGCGCATGAGAGGCTGCGGGATCAGTGGCACGCGGGTCCACGTTGAGTCCCCAGCCCCCGACGTGATGTATCTTGGTCGAGGGTGGAAGACGTTCGCCCGTATCCACAGCTTGATGGAGGGGTTCACCCTCCATTTTAAGTTGATGGAGGGCGATCTCCTCTCCGTCAAGGTCTTCGGGTGCTACGGGACCCGGGCCCGGTGGTGCGTGGATAGCTCCTCCGACAGCGAAGGCTCCTCCTCGAGCGAGAGCGATGAGGAGGGGAGCGACAGCAACGACGAGGGCAGCGGTCGTCGGGATGAAGGGTCCGACTAGGCGCCGGTCGCGGCTCCGTGTGGCACCGGCGACCCCATCATCCGTGTCGCCGGCTCCTTGAGCTTCTCGGGGTCGTCTCCTTGGCGGCTGGCGTAGGGAGGCTGCGGAAGAGGAAGAGGGCGGGCGGCAAGGCCGTCAACTCGGAGTACGAGGGCACGGCGCCCTTGACAGCGTGTTGACGTCCTGCCGCCTCATCGAGCCCTGCTTCCGGCGCCGCCGTCACCGTCCAGCTTTCAGACGGCCCCCGGGGTGTTCTCTTGGCGTCTTCTGCCACCCGTAGCTCGCCTAGGCGCCCCTTTTGCCCTTTTCGCCTCCTTGTCCTACCTCCTGAGGAGAGAGACAAGAAAGGGATTACGGGCACCTTATCTCTTTTTAACTTGTAAGCCCTCGGGCTTTAGTTGCATTTAAAGCTTGTAATCCCATCTCTCATGTTTTTCATTCTCTCTGAACTGTACCTGAGCGGAATGTTTTTTAATGAAAAGGGGATGTTTGCCGGGCCATTTGTCCCGCGGGTAAAACCAACGCCAAGGAGCAAATCCTTTATATCATTAAGATAGACACTTCTTTGCCCGGCAACAAGCCCTGCCGTCTTCCCGTGCCACTCGACCTTTCTCACGCCTTTGGCAGAGGTATGGATGAGGCGGGTTCTGGCTCCTCATTCCGTCCCTTTGCCGCCGCGGCTACTACCAAAACTGGCCCCAGGAACGCGCTCCGGGGCCCAGAGTTAAGGGAGCACGGTAGCTTTTTAGGAAGAAACAAGGTTTTCGCATTCCTCAGTCCATAATAGAATGCATGACAAGGGATGAAAAACTTATCTGGGATTGCAGCCCCCGGCAACTTTGGCTTGCCGCGGGCGAATCTTTGTACTTGCAGCCCCCGGCAACACTGGTTTGCCGGGGACCAGATGCTGGTCTGCCCTTCTCCTCCTCTTCGTCCTTAAGCGGTCTGGCCAGGATATGCAAAACCCTACGAACCAAGGGAAACGAAAGAACAGGAAAAAGGACGCAGACCCGACCTCTAAGCTAGGGGTTAGCAGCTGTTAGACACTATCAACCCTAACCAAGGACAAGACTCGACTCAGCATGCATGCTAAACCTTAGGGCGCCAGCGCTTCATTTACTGCTGCTCAGGGTCTGCGCCTGGCTTTGTACAAAGGATTACATGCAACAGCGGCAAGACTTGTACAAAAGGGTGGTTGCCGGACGGGGTCCGACAACCGCGCCTTGCTCACCGGAGTGCCATCTTCGGTCTCAAGGCGGACAGCGCCGGGCCTCGTGACTCGTCTCACCCGGTAAGGGCGTTCCCACTTTGGCGTCAACTTGTTATGATTCTTGGCGGACGGAGCGCGCCGAAGAACAAGGTCGCCTTCCTCGAAGCTTCTGGCTTTAACTTTGCGGCTATGGTAGCGACGCAAAGCTTGCTGGTAGCGAGAGGCTCGCACAGCAGCCTGAAGACGATCTTCCTCAAGGAGCAGCGCGTCATCTTCACGCAGCCGCTCTTGCTCAAGCTCATCATAAGCGAGCACTCAAGGTGACCCGTATACGAGTTCCGTGGGGGTAACTGCTTCTGCTCCATAGACTAGAGCAAATGGTGTCTGGCCAGTGGCTCGATTTGGCGTCGTTCTGATCGACCAAAGAGCCACCGATAGCTCCTCGATCCAGTTTCTTCCGCACTTGTGCAGCCTGTCGAAAGTTCTGGTCTTGAGCCCACGCAGCACTTCGGCATTGGCCCTCTCCGCTTGACCGTTGCTCCTGGGATGAGCAACAGAAGCGAAGCAGACCTTGGCGCCGAGATCTTGGACGTATTGCATGAAGGCGCGGCTCGTGAATTGCGTACTGTTGTCGGTGATGATCCTGTTGGGGATCCCGAAGCGGCAAACAATCGACTTGAAGAACTTGACTGTTGACTGTGGTGTCACCTTCCTCACTGGTTCCACTTCCGGCCACTTTGTGAACTTGTCGATTGCGACGTACAAGTACTCATAGCCCCCGACAGCTCGGGGGAAGGGGCCGAGGATGTCGAGCCCCCAGACTGAAAATGGCCAGGATAAAGGGATCGTCTGGAGAGCTTGAGCTGGCTGGTGTATCTGCTTGGAATGGAACTGGCACGCTTCACACTTGGTTACTTGTGCAGTTGCGTCCTGGAGGGCTGTCGGCCAGAAGAAACCTTGCCGGAACGCTTTGCCGGTAAGTGCTCTTGCGCCAATGTGGTGACCGCATATGCCTGCATGTATCTCTGCCAACAGCTTTTGTCCGTCTTCCCGGGGAATACACTTCAATTTCACGTCGTTGCGCCCTCTTCTGTACAGTGTGTTGTCGATGAACTGGTACATACTTGAGCGTCGGGCTACTCTTTCCGCTTCTTCTTGTTCTTTGGGAAGTTCTCCATTCTGGAGGAAATGGACAATCTGCTGCGCCCATGCTGGAGCCTGTGGCTCGATAACAAGGACTGAAGGCACATCTGCTGCTGCGGGAACGTCCGCTTCTACGGCGAGGATCTGGGGCTCAGCCGGAGCTTGATGTTCCCCGGCAAGCTTGCCGGAGCAAAACTTGTCGGGAGCGCCTGCTTCTACGGAACAAACCCTGGGGTTTGCCGGAGCCGACTGCTCCTCAGCACTCTTGGCGTCGATCTTGGGGACCTTCTTGGCGGCGGCTCCGGGGAGCTCTGCCGGAAGATAGTCGCCGGAGACCAACTTCCTCTTCTTGCTCTGTCCGGTTGATGGCTGAGTCAGCTTGAGCACAAAGGTTCCTGGCTCCACAGGTAACTTAAGTGTTGTGCACTTTGACAGGCCATCAGCAATGTCGTTCTCAGCTCTTGGAATGTGTTCCATTTGTAGGCCGTCAAAGCGCTCTTCTAGCTTCCTCACTTCATCAACGTACGCTTCCATCAACGGACTCTGGTAATCTTTGTTCACTTGGCGGACGACAAGCTGCGAGTCACCCCTGACAATGAGCTTCTTGATCCCAAGTTCTGCCGCGATCCTAAGACCGGCGAGCAAACCTTCATACTCTGCAGTATTGTTGGTTGCTTGCAACTTGGGGAAGTGCATCTGGACTATGTACTTGAGATGCTCTCCGGTGGGCGCGATAAGCAACGCGCCAGCACCGGCGCCTTGCAGCGAGAAGGCACCATCAAAATACATCAACCACTCTTTGCTTGCTTCTTTGACGGGGATGCTCGTCTCTGGGATCTCTTCGTCTGGTGTCAGTGTCCACTCTGCTATGAACTCCGCCAATGCTCTGCTTTGGATAGTTGAAGTGCTCACGAATTTGAGACCGAAGCTTGACAGTTCCAGTGCCCACTCGACAATCCTGCCTGTTGCTTCTAGATTCTGCAGTATCCTCTTCAGCGGAAAGCGGGTGACAACTGTAATCTCATGTGCTTGGAAGTAATGGCGCAGCTTTCTCGAGGCCATGAGAAGGCCGAAAAGCAATTTCTGCACACCAGAGTACCTTGACCTAGCCCCCTGCAGAAGGGAGCTGACAAAGTAAACTGGGCGCTGCACCATTCTCTTCTTCTGCACCTCCACTCGCTCCTGCGCAGATTCATCCTTGTCGGGGCCAGAGCTTGTCGGGGAAGCCTCCTGCTTGTCGCTGGACGCGCTTGCCGCGGTTGCTAGCTCATCATCTGCCTCCCTCTCCGCTACTAACGCAGCACTAACCACTTGATTGGTTGCCGCCAGGTACAGCAGCAACCTCTCTTGTGGTTTAGGCGCGACAAGTATTGGAGCGGAGGACAGGTATTTCTTCAAGTCCTACAGCGCAGCCTCCGCTTCCGGAGTCCATTTTACTGGACCCGCCTTTTTCAAAACTTTGAAAAATGGCAGGGCGCGTTCTCCAGACTTGGAAATAAACCTGCTGAGAGCCGCGACGCAGCCGGCAAGCCCTTCGTACATCCTTGACGCGTGTTGGTGCTTCAATCTGCTCGATGGCCTTGATTTTGTCTGGATTGGCTTCGATTCCCCGCTGAGACACGAAGAACCCGAGAAGCTTGCCGGAAGGGACTCCAAACACGCACTTCTCGGGGTTGAGCTTGAGGCTGATCCTGCGCAGGTTCGTAAAGGTCTCTTCTAAATCTTGAATCAGGGTTGCCCTGTTCCTGCTTTTGACCACTATGTCATCCATGTAGGCTTCCACATTTCTATGGATTTGCGGCTCAAAAGCGGTATGGACAACCCTCGCAAACGTCGAACCAGCATTCTTCAAACCGAAAGGCATCCGCACGAAACAGTACGTGCCACATGGAGTGATGAATGCGGTCTTTTCCTCATCTTCTTCAGCCATGAAGATCTGATGGTACCCTGAGTATGCGTCAAGAAATGAAAGCAGGTCACATCCGGCCGTGGAGTCAACAATCTGGTCAATGCGCGGCAAGGGAAAGGGGTCTTTGGGACAAGCTTTGTTAACATCAGTAAAGTCGATGCAAAGCCTCCATTCCCCATTTGCTTTGCGCACGACAACAGGATTGGCCAACCACGTCGGATGGAGCACACCTCTGACAAGGCCTGCCGCTTCCAACTTCTTGATCTCTTCTGCGATGAACTCTTGGCGCTCCACCGCTTGCTTCCTGACTCTCTGTTTGACGGGCCGCGCACGAGGACAGACGGCGAGGTGGTGCTCAATCACTTTCCTGGGAACGCCGGGGATGTCAGATGGTTGCCAGGCAAACACATCGACATTCGCCCGCAGGAAAGCAACGAGCGCGCTTTCCTATTTGGGGTCGAGAGTGGCACTGATGGTGAAGGTACCACCAGTGCCGTCCTCCTTGGCGGACACCTTCTTGGTCGTTAGCGAGGCTGCCATTGACTTCTTACTCTTGCCGGTGGAGCTCGATGGCGCGTCCTCGACAGTAGCGCAGCACTCCGAAGAGGTGCGCTTGCCGGAGTGGGCACCAAAGCACTTGCCGGGCTTGGTCTTCCTCTTCCCTCCGGGAGCTTCAGCGGCAAGTGGCTTGTGATCCGTTGCGGCTGCTGCTTCCCGGTAGATCTTGTCGGCATAGATAAGGGCATCCTTCTTGTCGCCGGGGACAGAGATGACGCTTGTCGGGCTTGGCATCTTGAGCATGTTGTATGCGTAGTGAGAGGCCGCCATGAACTTGGCGAGCGCTGGACGGCCGAGAATTCCATTGTAGGGCAATGGAAAATCGGCAACGTCAAAAGTGATCCTCTCTGTCCTGAAGTTCAGCTCGCTGCCAAATGTCACTGGCAACGTTATCTTCCCCTTCGGCTTGCTCCTTCCCGGGTTGATTCCTTGGAACGTGCCGGTCTCTTCGAGCTCGTTGTCGGGGACTTGGAGTTTCTGGAGCATAGCGGAGGAGATCAGGTTCAAGCCGGCCCCGCCGTCGACTAGCATCTTAGTGACCTTGAGGTTGCGGACTGTTGGTGAGACCAGCATCGGCAAGCACCCGATCGCAGTTGTGCGGTCAGGGTGGTCCTCAATATCGAAGATGATAGGCATGCTGGACCATTTCAGAGGCTTGCGCGACTCGACGAGTGGTTCCGCTGCATTGACTTCCCGCGCCCACTGCTTGAGCTGGCGGTGAGAAGAATGCAGAGAAGCACCGCTGTCTACGCACAAGACCTCCGTGGCTTTCTCAAACTCCTGCTCACTAGTCTCGACATCATCCATGTCTTCGTCTTCGTCGTCGTCTTTGTCCTTGTCGCGGCCGCGGGGAGGTCTGTCTGCTTGCCGCTGCTTGTCCTTGTCACGGCGTCCTCCCTGGCTGGGGCGCTTCGTGCAAGATCCTCCGCCGCCTCGCCGGGCTCTCTCCTTGTCTCGTCGCTCGTACTCGGCCTTTTGCAGCTCGACGAGCCGCTCGACGAGCCGCTCGACCTGCTTGCAGCTCTGGAGGTCATGGCCCTTGGTGCGGTGGATCTTGCAGTATTGTTTGTTGGTGCCGTCCCGCTTGTCGGCGACAGCCACAGCCTGGCAGTTGGCGCATCCGGCAACCTCCTTGCCGGAGCTACCAGCCTGGGCCTTCTTGGCGGCGCCTTCATCGCCGGACTGCTCAACAACCAGTACTTCTTGGCTCTTCTTCTTCTTGTTGCTCCGCCGCCGGTTCTTCCTTGCCGGGGCGGTATCCTCACTGTCAGATTCTCCTGCTCCAGTGTTCTCTCCGGGGAGTTTCCTCCCTTCCTCAGCACGTGCACACTTGTCGGCCATGGCATATAGCTCGCTGACGTCTTTGATCTTGCACATCGCCATCTCCTCCCGCATCCTGCGGTTACGCATGTTCTGATGGAACGCGCTGATGACCGCGGCTGGGTGGACGTCTGGGATGTTGTAGTGTACGGGGCTGAATCTCCGGATGAACTTGCGCAAGGGTTCCCCTTCCTTCTGGACGAGCAGATGAAGGTCGCTCGCTTGGCCATGGGGTTTGTGGCCGCCTGTAAAGGCGCCAACAAACTGATGGCACAAGTCTGTCTAGGAGGTTATGGAGTTATCCGGCAAGTGCATGAGCCAGGATCTGACGTTGGATTTGAGTACCAGCGGGAAGTAGTTGGCAAGGATCTTGTCGTCTCGCCCTCCAGCAGCCTGCACCGCAATGGTGTAGATGCTGAGGAACTCCGACGGATGCGACTTGCCGTCGTACTTCTCCGGTACGTCTGGCTTGAAATTCTTCGTGCTGGGCCACTGAACTTGCCGCAGCTCATGGGTGAATGCAGGGCAGCCTACCGCGTACGGCAGGTCGCCTGGTCCCCCCGGCGCATGCATGTCGACAGAGGGCCCAGCGCGCTGGTCTGATTGACGCCGCGCTTCTCTTCGACGCTCGATGCGAGTACGAGCGTCCTCTTGCTCTCGTTCGTGAAGAACTTGGCGTTGATCGCGGCGAGTTCGCGGATTTGACGACGTGGTGGAATCGTTGTCGTGATGGTTCCGGCGAGTCGGCGATCTTGGCCTTTGGGGCGGGGGAATGCACGGTGGTCGCACCCCCACCGGTCTTGGCGCCATCGGTTCTCGCCTGGCCGACCTGCCGCGGCTGCGACGCACTATGCTGCCGCGGGGTGTCGCCGTTAGCGAAGCCGATGAGACTCTGTATCGTGGCCCTCCAGTCGTCGATCTTGTCCGCCGTTGGAGGGTAGTCCAGGAGCAGTTGAGCTCGTGCTAGAGCTTCTGCTGGAGTGGCGGGCAGCGGTGGCGAACGGCGCGTGGAGCGGGATGTGCTCGAACTTCTAACTATGTTAGAAGGAGCAGCACCCAGTCCAGGCAGTCGCGCCACGCTCGCGCCAACACGTTGGTGTGTATGCTCGCCTTGAGCACCCTGGGATCCGCCAGCTCGATCTGGGTCCAGCGAGCGTATGGTACCGTGAGTGCCAAGACGCTGCTGGTCCCGTGCCTCCTGAGAGGGGCGCGGTGCAAGTTCGGACGCCGTGGCACCATGAGCTGGCTCGGCGATGCCCGTTCCGCCGCCGGTGCCGTCCCCACCACCCGTTTGCTCCAGGGGCGGTGGGTTCGACGCGGACGGACCAGCCACCTCCGGAGCCTTCTTCTTTGGTGGCATGTCGATGAAGACGATGGAGATCTAGCCTGTGCAGACGCCGGATCAGGTTCACACAACCTCGACGTCCCCTCACTGGCGCGCCAAAGATGTCGGGGGAAATCTGCCTCCACGAACACCTATGGGGACCGAGCCCCTTTCTGGTTCGGCGGGGGGCGGAGGTCGCGCGAAGAGCGGATCGAGGCGATGCACACAAAGGGGTTTACCCAGCTTCGGGCCGCACGGATGCGTAAAACCCTACTGCTGCTTTGTGGTTTGTATTGTGTTCTTTTTCGGGAGCGCTGAGTGCTACAGTACACTCAGGCAACTAGTCAGACCGAGCGTGAGTGGCCTCCTTTCTCCTTCTTTCCTACGTTGCGCATGGGGCCTCCTTTTATATGCGCAAAGGGGTTACCCACAGGTGGCAACGTAGGCGGGGGTAAAACTGGAAAACGCTGTGTTGGGTACAGTTGTTTGCACAGTGCTATCATACCTAACTCTGACGGCATGGGACAAGGGCATTAAATGCCCGTCTAGGTCGCCCAAACAGTGCAGAAAAGGGACCGTCAGGGGCGCCGCCGTTTGCCACGACGGCTACCCTGTCAGCGTTGCTTCGCCACCGCATGCCCCTGGCTGCGCAGCCTCTCGCCACGTACGCCTGGAATGGCTCCAGAGCGACGCGTGGGTGGATGAGCTGGAACGCAGGCGCGGGGTGGTGACTTGCCGCGGCAAGCGCCTTGCCGCGGTTGATGCCTTGTCGCGCCCGGGAGCTTGTCGCTCACCGGTCCTTAACGGGACGCATGGCGCGTCGCAGCAAGTCTCTTGCCGTGCCCCGGTCGGCCTTCCCGGCAAGCTCCTCTTGCCGGGGCCTTGCTCTCTTCGGGTGGCCTTCCCGGCAAGCTCCTCCTGCCGGGGCCTTGGCTCAAATACTTTGTTCTTGGATGGCCCAAAAAGGGACCATGGAGAGTTTTGGCGATCACCTGGCAAGCCTTGCCGCGGGGTGCTATGACTGCCCGTGCACAAGTTCGGGGTACTATGGTACCCCTACTTTAGTACACCGACACCTAGCGTCACCGAACCTTAAGTGCGTAGACCCTACGGGTTCGGGAGACATGCAGACATGACCGAGACGATCTCCGGTCAATAACCAACAGCGGGATCTGGATACCCATGTTGGCTCTCACATGCTCCTCGATGATCTCATCGGATGAACCACGATGTCGAGGACTTAATCAATCCCATACTCAATTCCCTTCGTCTATCGGTACGATACTTGCCCGAGATTCGATCGTCGGTATACCGATACCTTGTTCAATCTCATTACCGGCAAGTCTCTTTACTTGTTCCCGTAACACATCATCCTGTGAACAACACCTTGATCACATTGAGCTCATTGTGATGATGTCTTACCGAGTGGGCCCAGAGATACCTCTCCGTCATACGGAGTGACAAATCCCAGTCTCGATTCATGCCAACCCAACAAACACTTTCGGAGATACCTGTAGTGCACCTTTATAGTCACCCAGTTACGTTGTGACGTTTGATACACCCGAAGCACTCCTACGGCATCCGGGAGTTGCATAATCTCATGGTCTAAGGAATGATACTTGACATTCAGAAAAGCTCTAGCAAACGAACTATACGATCTTTTGTGCTATGCTTAGGTTTGGGTCTTGTCCATCATATCATTCTCCTAATGATGTGATCCTGTTATCAATGACATCCCCATGTCCATAGTCAGGAAACCATGACTATCTATTGATCAACGAGCTAGTCAACTAGAGGCTTGCTAGGGACACATTGTGGTCTATGTATTCACACATGTATTATGATTTCCGAACAATACAATTATAGCATGAACAATAGACGATTATCATGAACAAGGAAATATAATAATCCTTTTATTATTGCCTCTAGGGCATATTTCCAATAGTCTCCCACTTGCACTAGAGACAATAGTCTAGTTACATTGTGATGAATCGCACACCCATGGAATTTTGTTGTTGATCATGTTTTGCTCTAGGGAGAGGTTTAGTCAACGGATCTGCCACATTCAGGTCCGTATGTACTTTACAAATCTCTATGTCTCCATTTTGAACACTTTCACGAATGGAGTTGAAGCAACGCTTGATATGCCTGGTCTTCCTGTGAAACCTGGGCTCCTTCGCAAGGGCAATTGCTCCAGTGTTGTCACATAAGAGATTCATCGGGTCCGATGCATTGGGTATGACTCCTAGGTCGGTAATGAACTCCTTCACCCAGACTGCTTCTTGTGCTGCCTCCGAGGCTGCCATATACTCTGCTTCACATGTAGATCCCGCCACGACGCTTTGCTTGCAACTGCACCAGCTTACTGCCCCTCCATTCAAAATATACACGTATCCGGTTTGTGACTTGGAGTCATCCAGATCTGTGTCGAAGTTGGCGTCGACGTTACCCTTTACGACGAGCTCTCCGGCACCTCCATAAACGAGAAACATATCCTTAGTCCTTTTCAGGCACTTCAGGATGTTTTTGACCGCTGTCCAGTGTTCTTTGCCGGGATTGCTTTGGTACCTACCTACCAAACTTACGGCAAGGTTTACATCGGGTCTGGTACACAGCATGGCATACATAATAGACCCTATGGCTGAGGCATAGGGGATGACACTCATCTCTTCTATATCTTTTGCCGTGGTCGGGCATTGAGCCGTGCTCAATCGCACACCTTGCAATACAGGCAAGAACCCCTTCTTGGACTGATCCATTTTGAACTTCTTCAAAATCTTTTCAAGGTACGTACTTTGTGAAAGACCGATGAGGCGTCTCGATCTATCTCTATAGATCTTGATGCCTAATATATAAGCAGCTTCTCCAAGGTCCTTCATTGAAAAACACTTGTTTCAAATAGGCATTTATGCTCTCCAAGAATTCTATATCATTTGCCATCAATAGTATGCCATCCACATATAATATGAGAAATGCTACGGAGCTCCCACTCACTTTCTTGTAAACGCAGGCTTCTCCATAAGTCTGCATAAACCCAAACGCTTTGATCATCTCATCAAAGCGAATGTTCCAACTCCGAGATGCTTGCACCAGCCCATAGATAGAGCGATGGAGCTTGCATACTTTGTTAGCATTGTTAGGATCGACAAAACCTTCCGGCTGCATCATATACAATTCTTCCTTAAGAAAGCCGTTAAGGAATGCCGTTTTGACGTCTATTTGCCATATCTCATAATCATAGAATGCGGCAATTGCTAACATGATTCGGACGGACTTCAGCTTCGCTACGGGTGAGAAAGTCTCATCGTAGTCAACCCCTTGAACTTGTCGATAACCCTTAGCGACAAGTCGAGCCTTATAGATGGTCACATTACCATCCGCGTCTGTCTTCTTCTTAAAGATCCATTTATTTTTTATGGCTCGCCGATCATCGGGCAAGTCATTCAAAGTCCATACTTTGTTTTCATACATGGATTCTATCTCGGATTTCATGGCTTCAAGCCATTTGTCGAAATCTGGGCCCGCCATTGCTTCTTCATAGTTCGAAGGTTCACCGTTGTCCAACAACATGATTTCCAGGACATTGTTGTCGTACCACTCTGGTGCGGAACGTGTCCTTGTGGACCTACGAAGTTTAGTAGGAGCTTGATCAGAAGTATCTTGATCATCATTAACATCCTCTCGAATCGGTGCAGGCACCACATGAACATTTTCCTGAGCTGTGCTACTCTGATTTTCAAGAGGTAGTACTTCATCAAGCTCTACTTTCCTCCCACTTACTTCTTTCGCGAGAAACTCTTTCTCTAGAAAGGACCCGTTCTTGGCAACAAAGATCTTGCCTTCGTGTTGGGGATATCACTACTGGGCGTAAACCGGCCTGCTTGGGCCGGATTAACTTCAACAATAGTTCAAGGATGTTAAAGCCCGATAAACTTGTAAAGGCCCAAGGCCGTAGTCGGTTTAGTATCGGTAGCCATAAACCGGCTTGTATAAACTTGTACTATAAGATAGGGAAAGAAAGAGACCAACCCGGGTATGAGTATAAACCGGAGATTGGGACTCTGTGAACCGACGGGCGTCACCCGTGTATATAAGGGGACGACCCGACAGCGGTTCAGGGGGAGACGACCACAACTCGAGGCCTAGGCGAAGCTTGTTTGCTCCCTAGTCATCGAGACTTCATCAATTCCACCACAAACTAGACGTAGGATTTTACCTTCATCGAAGGGGCCGAACTAGTATAAACTCTCTGCGTCCCTGTGTCCGCTTTAACCCCTTCGAGTTAACCCGTTGCGATGGCTCCACGACTAAGTCCTTTGGCTAGGACATCTGCCGTGACAAACCCACGACAGTTGGCGCCCACCGTGGGGCTATCGCACGATGGTTTCAAGTTCTTGGAGGGCCGCTTTGAAGGACTCGAGGGATACGCCATGGGCCGGATGACCAAGAGTCGTCGCGGCAAGATCTACATCGACGACGCAGGCTGGGGCCCCGAGGCCGGCTCAATTGAGTACGGGTACCGGGTCCCCTTTGGCGGGATACACGTCTTCATCAGCAAAATCGGTGAACCGGGCCCTGAGCTGGACACCTGCACCGACCTCATCAAAACAGCTCAGCGTGCGCGACCTGCCTGGGTTAAGCCAGCCGTGAAGCGTGCCTTTGTGGGAGTCATCCATGGAGGGAACTATGAGGACGGATCAAGATCTGGTGGCGAAACCGTCGTTTATTCCGGCGACGAGTCGTTAACCGGGGAAACTTAGTCCTTGTATCAAGTACAAGATGGTCAGATTGGGGGTTGTTCCGATAGCGACAGTATTCTGGACCCCTCTGATCTGCCTAGCCGGGTCGGTATATTCATGGCCGGTACCCAGGCAGCACCTCAGTCATCAACGGCCGCAGCAATAGTTTCCGGTTCAGCGGCGGAAACGGCTGCCGGAGCAGGAGGCTCTGTGCGCCCACCAGCTCAAGTGTTATCCGATCTGTTCGATGCGTTGGCTGCGCTCATGGCAGAGGCTAATCCGACGGATCAGGATGCTCATAATGCAGAGATTGCAAAGGTGAGAGAACAGATTAACCAGGCCAAGGCGGATCTGGCAGCTGAGGAGGTCAGGATGACCGCGGAGCGGGCCGCTTTGGACGCGCAAGCCTACAAACTTATGCTGGATCAGAACGCTTCGCAGGAAGTCATGAGGAGAAAGTTCCGATCTCGCTTGCCCTCGGTCTTTGAAGGAAGGGATCTTTTCAATACCCCTAGGGCAGGGACCAGTAACCAACCGGTGGGGAACCGGGTGGAGGCGCCCGGGACGGGTGCGCCGGTTCAGCCTCGTGTAATAGATCTGCCCCATCATAACCCGGGAGAGCCACGGGTTGTGCATACCCCTCCGGATCACTATTCTAACCCGCTGGACAACCTTGTTGCAGCGGCGGCACGGTTGGAAGCTATTCCGGTTGAGGGAGATTCACTGCAAGCGATAGATACACGCCGGGTTAAGGAGCTCCTCGGAACAGCATTGGTTCAGCAGGAGGCGTATTCGTATAGCCGCGAACGGATTCACTCCACCCCGCGTCCAGGCCGGAGTTAGAGTAGAAATATGGAAGAACCAGCCGAGTCAAGTAATGCACGGCGTAGGGCTCCCCCCGGCAACAATCTGGCCCCCGACGCCCAGGAGATGGTAGACCGGGCCCGGACGCGTAGGGAAGCTGAGTTAGCAGCACCGCATCAGGCTCATCAAATCACACCGTTTCGTCCCACCACTTCAGTTGAACTGGGACTCACTTCTAGCGCTTTGGGAGTACCTTGCCTCGTCCCAGCCCTCCGCAATGTGCGCCTGCCCAAGGATTTCAAAGGCCCGCGCAAGGTGCCGAACTATACGGCGGATCAACCCCCAGAGTCGTGGGTGGAGAGTTATGAGATGGCCATGGAGATGCTGGACGTGGATGATGCGGCGTGCGCAAAATATTTCACCATGATGCTTGAAGGGACAGCCCGTACTTGGTTAAAAAGCTTGCCGCCCAATTCTATCGGTTCATGGGCACAGTTGCGAGCCTGGTTCATAAGCAATTTTAAAGACACGTGCAAGCAACCCATGTCGGTGGTGGATTTAGCGGCTTGTGTCCAGGAGGAAGGAGAGTCAACAACTCATTGGGTGCGCCGAGTCTCAAAGGTCCGGCATTCATCAGACCGTATCAATGTGGACATCGCGGTTGTAACCCTGGAAGGCAATTGCCGGTTTGGGCCTTTAAAGTTAAAATTAGGACGGATGAAACACCATTGTACCGACATGGGAACGCTCATGACTGCTCTGGTGAAGTATGCTGATTCTGATAGTACCAAGGATCCCGAGTCTGATGATGAAAAGACAGGGAAGGGAAGAAGGAACGGCGACCCCAGAGGTCAGCGGCATAACTCGGCAGGAAACGTTGGTGGTGGCAAGCGTAAGGCGGATGGCAACACGGATTATGTGGCTAACACTAATGTGCAGGACAGAGGCCGACGACGTAGAGGCAAAAACCGCAGTGGCGGACCTGGACCCAATCCGGAGCGCTTAAATTATCTGCTGAATCAGCCTTGTCCAAAGCATGGGACCAGAGAGGAGCCAGCAAACCACCTTTGGAAGGATTGTTATATCATGCAAGAGTTTAAGAGCTCCAATGCTTTTCGGTATGACCCCAGCTCCGGTGGCGGTTCAGGATCCGGGCCGAGTCATGGTGGAGGAAATCCCGGTTCAGGGTTTAATGGTAATCCGGGCGTACATGGCAATCAGCATAATCAAAACAGTCAGCAACAACAACAGTCGGGTTACCAGAGTAATCCAAAGCAGTTAAACAGTGGACAATATCATGTGTTTACCACCAGCTTGGACAAGCGGGACCGAAAGGTCCAGAAGCGGGCGGTTAACTCTGTTGAACCGGCTGTGCCACAGTATCTGCGCTGGTCAGAGAAGCCAATTGTATGGAGTAGAGAGGATCACCCTCCCCGGGTTGACAATCCGGGTCAGCTAGCTTTGGTGGTGGCGCCTCAGGTGGGAGGTTATAAGTTCACCAAGGTACTCATGGACGGGGGTAGCAGTATTAATATCTTGTACTATGAGACCTTTCAACGTATGGGGCTAAAGGATAAAGACCTCCGTCCTTCAAACACGGTTTTCCATGGTGTGGTGCCTGGCAAGTCAGCATACCCCATGGGCAAAATAGCCTTGGAAGTAGTCTTTGGAGATGATCACTATTCCCGATCAGAGACACTGACGTTTGAGGTGGTGAAAATCCAAAGCCCGTACCATGCCCTGTTTGGCCGGCCAGCCTATGCCAAGTTCATGGCACGGCCCTGCTATGTGTATCTACAGCTCAAGATGCCGGGTCATAAGGGGACCATCACGGTTCACGGAAGCCGTAAGATCCCTTTGGAGTGCGAGGAAGGAGACGCCGCGTATGCGGAGTCTGTTTGTGCTACCGAGGAGCTCAAGTACTATAAAGACAACGTTGATCCGACGGATATGACTCCTTTAAAGAAGCCCACTACGGATCATGATCCGACCCTGAAATTCACATCGGCAGCTGAGACCAAGCTTGTTGACTTCGTACCTGGCGATTCGTCCAAGCAGTTCAGCATCAGTGCCAATCTGGATCCAAAATAGGAAGACGCGCTCATCGAGTTCATCCGTGAGAATCGGGACATCTTTGCATGGAAGCCTTCTGACATGCCAGGTGTACCGAGGCAACTCGCTGAGCACACCCTTAATGTGGATCCTAAATACAGACCGGTGAAACAGTTCCTCCGCCGGTTCAATGAGGAGAGGAGAAAAGCTATTGGAGAAGAGGTGGCCAGGCTATTGGCAGCTGGTTTCATCATTGAAGTTTTTCACCCTGAGTGGCTTGCTAATCCGGTGCTGGTCCTTAAGAAAAACGGCACCTGGCGCATGTGTGTGGATTATATGGATCTTAATAAGGCTTTCCCTGCGGATCCTTTTGCCCTCCCCCGTATTGATCAAATCATTGATGCTACGGCGGGTTGCGAGCGCTTATGTTTCTTGGATGCATACTCCGGCTATCATCAGATCAAAATGGGAGTTAAGGACCAGGAGAAGACGACGTTCATAACTCCATTTGGAGCCTTCTGCTATGTGTCTATGCCTTTTGGGCTCAAAAGTGCCCAGGCGACTTATCAATGGTGTGTGCAAAATTGTCTCCACAAACAGATTGGCCGTAATGTGCATGCTTATGTGGATGATATTGTGGTCAAGTCAAGCAAGAAGGAGACTTTGGTCGATGATTTGAAAGAGACCTTTGATAACCTCAGGATGTACAAGATGATGCTTAATCCGGCCAAATGTGTCTTTGGTGTACCAGCTGGCAAGTTATTGGGTTTTCTGGTATCCCATAGGGGAATTGAGGCTAATCCGGAGAAGATCACGGCTATCACCTCTCTGGCCAAACCGAAGTGTATTAACGATGTTCAACGCCTGGCGGGTCGGATCGCTGCACTAAGTCGGTTTATCAGCCGCCTCGGGGAAAAAGCGATTCCTTTGTATCAAATGTTGAAGAAGACAGATCGGTTCGTCTGGAATTCTGCTGCGGATCAGGCATTGGAGGACTTAAAGCGGCAGCTGGCCAATCCGCCCGTGCTCGCCGCTCCCATTGATAGGGAACCATTGCTGCTATATGTAGCTGCTAATGCTCGTGCAGTTAGTGTGGCTATTGTGGTGGAGCGGAAGGAGGCGGGCAAAGAGTACCCGGTTCAGCGTCCGGTTTACTATATCAGCGAGGTGCTTGTTGAATCCAAACAGAGATATCCGCATTGGCAGAAGCTGGTATACAGAGTTTTTATGGCGAGCCGGAAGTTGAAGCAATATTTCCAAGGGCATCCCATCACAGTGGTCAGCTCTACTCCTTTGGGTGATATCATCCAAAATCGAGAAGCAACTGGTCGGATTGCCAAATGGGCTATTGAGCTTGGACTGCACGGTTTAAAATACGTGCCTCGCACTGCGATAAAGTCTCAGGCACTTGTTGACTTCATCAATGATTGGACGGAGTTGCAAGTCCCTGAAGAGAAGCCGGATCACACATATTGGACCATTCAGTTTGATGGATCACGTCAATTGGAGGGCTCGTTATGTTCTCCGTTTAATGTTCCCTTGTACTAACAATGCAGCAGAGTATGAAGCCTTGCTCCACGGTCTCCGGATGGCTAAGGAGATGAATTTAAGCCGAGTTAAGTGCTTCGGAGACTCGGATCTGGTGGCCCAACAGGTGTCTGGTACATGGGATTCTAAAGATCCACTCATGGCTGCATATCGTCGTGAGGTCGATGTGGTCGCAGGTCACTTCAAGGGGTATCAGGTGGACCACGTGGACCGACGAAAGAATGAGGCGGCAGACGCTTTAAGCCAGCTGGGTTCACAGCGTAAACCGGTACCACCTAATGTGTTCCTTGATGTGCTTTACAACCCATCGGTTCAACTACCTGGGGAGGCGGATTTGGCGGTTCCTGACCCGGAGGCTCAGTTGGTGGCGGCGCTACACGTCATCCCGGATTGGACGCTGCCTTACCTGGCGTACATGAACCGAGGCGAGTTGCCAGAGGACGAGACTCTGGCCAGACAAATAGTACGGTGGTCCAAATCCATGGTCATTGAAAACGGCGAGCTGCATCATCGCAGTGTAACAGGAGCGTTTCAACGGTGTGTATCTCCTGAGGAGGGCCATGAAATTTTGCGTGAAATCCACGAAGGAGATTGTGGTCACCACGCCGGTTCAAAATCTTTAGTGGCGAAGGCATTTCGTCACGGTTTCTATTGGTTGACTTCCCATGCTGATGCGGAAGATCTGGTCAGACGATGTGATGGTTGCCAAAAGTTCTCAAGACGCGCTCATGTTCCGGCTCAAGAATTGAGGATGATTCCAATTACTTGGCCGTTTGCAACCTGGGGGCTGGATATGGTCGGGCCTTTCAAAAGGTCCAAGGACAAGAAGACCCACCTTCTGGTGGCGGTTGACAAATTTACAAAGTGGATAGAGGCAGAGCCTGTTAGCAAGTGTGATGCGGCCACCGCGGTTCAGTTCATCAAAAGGGTGATTTTCCGGTTTGGTTTTCCACACAGTATCATCACAGATAATGGTACCAATTTATCTAAAGGTGCCATGAAGGACTTCTGCGAACGAGAGCACATCCGCATTGATGTTTCATCGGTGGCACACCCACAGTCCAATGGTTAAGCAGAAAGAGCTAATCAGGAGATCTTGAGAGGCATCAAACCTCGGCTTATGGTTCCTTTGCAGAGGAAGCCAGGTTGTTGGGTCAAAGAATTGCCCTCTGTGTTATGGAGCATCAACACCACGCCTAACAGGTCCACTGGGTACACGCCGTTCTTCATGGTTTATGGGGCGGAGGCAGTTCTCCCTAGTGACATCCGTCACGATTCACCTCGTGTTGCGGCTTACGTTGAAGCGGATAATGAGACGGCTCGACAGGACGCTTTGGACCGGCTGGATGAAGAGCGAGACATAGTAGCTGCCCGCTCGGCGATCTACCAACAGGATCTTCGTCGCTATCACAGTCGTCGGGTCAGGACCAGAACCTTTCAAGAAGGAGATTTGGTGCTTCGACTTATTCAAGATCAAACTGAGATGCATAAGTTGTCTCCGCCTTGGGAAGGGCCTTTCGTGGTCAGCAAGAATCTGCACAACGGGTCATACTACCTGATCGATGTTCGAGAGCACAAAGACTCACGTAAATCAGAGCAGGAGACCAACAGGCCGTGGAATATAGCTCATCTTTGGCCTTACTATACTTGAGCCATGGGCTCTGCTTATGTACATATTATGACAATGTATATATTATAATAAACCGGATCCTCAGCTAAAGCGGGGTATCTGTTCTTTTATATCATGTGTGGTTACATGGAGTTGTTTGTTGTAAAACGACCTCCGGTTTAGCCCTTGCAAAGTTTATCAATATCACTTGGGGGCTCAGTCATATTTGAACCGATGCAATGCCTTTTGATAGGCGAAAGCCACCAGATCATTTGGGGGCTCGGTCGTGTCCGAACCGATGCAATGCCTCTTGATCGGCGAAAGCCACCAGATCACTTGGGGACACGGTCAAGTCTGAACCGGTCACGCCTCTTGGTCGGCCTACAGGCCTTAGAGTCACTTGGGGGCTTGGTCGAACCCGAACCAATGTCATGCCACTTGGCCGGCGTAATGCCACGAGTCTTTTGGGGACCTGGCAGACTAGCACCATTGCTACGCCTTCGGGGAGCCTGGTTGCATCTGACCATGGTAATACCATCTGACCAGCTCATTAGAGCCGTTCTTTTATAAAGAGTTGTCGCCATTGCTTCTGCTTTAATAGCCTTTCTTAAGGAATTGCTAGTTTATCTTTGTTGCGTTTTTTAAACCGACGGTATTTTGTGCCGGTTCATACAGCCAATTTGGCAGAACACGGCCTCTTTTTTAAGCCGGAGTTTGTTTGCACGGTTTGATTTTTCTTATGAAACATCCTTTTTGGAGCAACAAGGATATCATGATAAAAAATGAGCTATTTTCTCCTCCAACGGTTTAGGGCTGTCAAGCCCCCGTCTCAAGATTGGCTAAAAACGCCTACTTCATGCCCATTACATGGCAGTTTAAAATTTTGTGATTGCAGGAGATATAAGTTGGCAAGGAAGATTTTCCAAATGAAGGTTTCAGTACTGATGCACGAAGGCATCTCACAAAGCACAAGTACGGTCTATCCTATTACAAGGCAACATGGTGCCTCAATAAGACAATTGTTTTTCCTAAAAAGATATAACACGGAAGCTAATTAAGGCTGCCCTTGGTTCACGCCTGCGTGCCATCCCGGTTTGATGGTTCTGGATCATCCCGCGCCATGCCAGCTTCCTCCTCCCTACCCACCGGCTGGAAGTCAACAGTGGTCCAGTCGATCCCCATTAATGCTTGAAAAACAGCCTCCTCATGTATCAGTGAAGACGGTTCAAGATCAGGGGCGTAAGTGTGCTTACGGATTGGAGGAATTAAGTTTTCCGCTTCAGGGATTGGTGCAGCCACTCGTTTGTTCTGGTCATCATACTAGGATTGATAATGCGACAAGTTTGCTTCTTCTACCAACTGGCAGGCCAAAGGGTGCACTGCCCGGTTTATCTTTCTTAACTCTTCTTCGTCGAACTCGGAGCCATCCTCCTTCAAGCTAGGATAGCCTTGAGCCGCTTCAACGGGGTCAAAATCGGGCACCCATGCTTTGGCCCGGATTAAGGCATTAATGGCTCCGGTTCGGGCAGCAGACTTTTTTAACTCCTCAATCCGAGCAGGGAGCATAGACAATCTCCTCAGTGTATCCTGGATCAACGTGGGTGCTGGATTGTTATGGGATGCAGTGGTGATGATCCGCTGCGCACCAGTATACAGCTGCTCGACTAAAGTATAGATGGCTTTCAGCTTCATCCGCACATCCGACCCCAAGTGATTAATGCGGGTGCCTATAATATAATCAGCAGTTTACAAACCGAGCTGTTTATAGGAGAATCAAGATTATTACAAAAGTCACAGGAAGCTTACCAAAGATGGCGGCAGTCATTGCGTGCACTTGTCGTTTCATGCTGGTTAATTCATCGGTTAACGGTTTGAGGGCAGCTTCTGCATCTTCAATCTTTTTGGTTAAAGCGGCCTTTTCTGTGGCCCAGTCAGCCCGTTCCTTCTTATAACCTTCCTTCAGTTGTTCCATACTGCCTAAAGCGCTGCTTAATTCCTCTTTGGCCTTGGAAGTTTCTGCTTGTTGGGATTTTAAATTCTCTTGAAGATCGGCGACTTGGTTCTCTTTAACTTTCAGTTCAGCCTGCAGACCGACAGTTATACGGTTTAACAAAGAAAGTACCAACCGCATAACAAGTTAGGCGCTTTGTACTTGGGGGCTAATGCCTAATTGATCTACAGCTACCAGTTAATTATTAAAAGTCCCAAGCTGAATACAAGTATTCCAACTCAGCACTTGGGGGCTAATGGCCATTTGATCTGGCGGTCTTACGGATGTTATTAAAAGTCCCGATTCAATTATACTACAAGTTGAACCGACCCTTGGGGGCTACAGCGGCAAGAAGCAGGAACAAATGCATGGAAATTACCTCAAGTTTTTCCTTCATCATCTTTACCAGATTGGCTTCATAATCACGGCTAGTATATAGCCGGTTTAAGTAACCAGAGTGAATGTCTTAAGCACTGAGAGCAGAGTATGTTGCCAGATCAACATCCCATTTTCCTTTGCTCAGGGCGGAGAATTCTTCTTTAGCAGTATGCTTGGCTAAAGCGATGGGATTTCCCGGTTCAGTACGACCTATGCCAGTAATTATGACTTCATCATCCTTAAGCTCGCCAGTCTGAACTGGCATAGTCGGTTTATCAGCAGGCTTGGAGGGACTGATAGTTTTGTCAATCCGGATTGGACTGGCTGGTGGGTCAGCAGGACCGGAGGGGTTCACAGAACTTTTTTCAGGAAGAACAACTTCATCTCTTACTGGTGGGTCATCAACTACATCTTCATGGATGATCGCTTCAACATTTGGGGTAGCATCCGGTTCAGGAGCAGCATCTCCTTCAGCTGCCTTATCCTGGCGAGCTTTCTTACTTGGCCTCGGTTTGGCCCTGAAAGAAGCAGCAAAATTAAAGACAGTATATATGGAAGGCTACAAAAGTCAACAACTTGATGATAAAGGCAAAAGCTTACCCAAGCACGGTTTTGAGTGGAGGCAGCTGAGTGCCAGTTGACTCACCGGAAGATGAGTGCGAGGTGACCTGATAATCAGAGTCAGACGGATTAAGCGGTTGACGAAAACAGCCCGCTTTAGGACAAATATTGACAAGCAAATTAGAGACCTCTGAACGACGTCTCCGAACCGGACTATTCGGTAAACCGGCGGAGGTAACTACCTGGCCGCTGTGTCGAGTTGTACGACGAACCTCATGCTGACGGGTCTTCATAAAAAAGTTGGGGTCCAAGTAAGCAAGAGGATGGGAAATTTTAACTTTGCGATTTTCCTGACGGACTTTGTGCGAAGGCGGAAGGCTTGAATCAGAAGAAAGAGTAATTACCTCAACATCGTCAGCGTGGCTAGCTTCAGCATCATCCTGACAAATTGTATCATCAATAAATTGCATAAACAGTAAACTGAGAGAATCAAGTTCAGCTTCAAAGTCCGGATTACCCACATCATCATCTGTAGGTGGATCAGAGGAGGCTGTAGTCTTCCTTTTATGAGCAGACTTTTTGACGACCCTTGTCTTAGGCCGGATTGGTTTCTCCGGTTTATCCGCTTTTCCTTGCGGGATCTTTTTGCTCCAAAACGGATCATCACCCTGCGCCAACAGATATCGGTATCAGTCATAAGCATATACAATAGTATCAGACTCGGTGAGAAGGAAGTTCGGTTTACCGATGGCGGTTTATTGGTGGCGCAGAAGGGAAGAAGGCCGGTTCGGGCACAGACGTGTTCCGGTTCATTCAGAATTTTCTTTACAGCTTCGGTGACCTCTTCATCAGTAAGCTGGATGTTTACGTGATGCAACGGATCATCAACGCTGCCTGTATACTCGCACATTAAACCGGAGCTTTGACTGAGTGGCAGTATACTCCAGGATATCCAGCAATGAGCAAGATCGACTCCTGTTAAACCGTTAGCCATAAAAGCTCAGAGTTTGGACAGTTGAGGAGCGTATTTCATCCTCTCTTTGCCAGTCAGCCGCTGAGGAAAAGGATGTGTGTTGCTGAGCCGTTCTGGGCGAAAACCGGGCAAGATATTTTCATTGTCCGGGGAGGTGTCTTTACAATAAAACCAGGAGTTGTTCCACTCTTGGGGATGACTATGCAGTTTCGCATGAGGGTAAGTGACCTCTTTCCTCTTTTGGATTGCCACGCCACCCAGCTCCATGTTGGAACCGTCAGGGAATTCTGTACGGCGGTTTAAGTGAAAGCAATCTCAGAACAGCTCCACTGTGGGTTCCTCTTGGAAGAATACCTCGCAGAGCACTTGGAAGTGGCATATGTTGGTAACAGAATTAGGGCCGATATCTTGCAGATGGAGTTGGAAGTTGGCCAAAACATCACGGTAAAATTTTGAACCGGGCGGGTTAAAACCGCGGGCTAAGTGATCTGCAAAGACTACAACTTCTCCGTCTCGAGGTGTAGGGGGACACTCTTTGCCTGGGACCCTCCAGTGAATGGTTTTTCTGCTGCTTAAAGCGCCGGTCAGGACCAGATTGTTCAGTTGCGTTTCCGTGACCCGAGAAGGAGCCCAGTTGCACTCGTACACTTGTTTAGCCATGAGGAAGTCTACAGAAGGAAAATGATTCCGGTTCAAGATTGTGTTGTGCAGAGGTTACATGTTGATATTATCAATGTTAAACCGAAGGAAGTCAATCATAAACCAACATTGGTAAAGCGGTGCGATTCATCACGGGATTATTGGCGGTTGAACAAGGGGACTAATGGTATGTACTAATTTGGTAATCCTCTTCTAGGTTAAACCGCTAGATCTAAAACCGCGAAACATTGGGAATTACAAATAAACAAGTGTGCAGAAACAGGTTTCACACAATCTCATTTTAGCATTGGATCTGGGGTGATTTCATAAAAAGGACAAATATTCATGATTTAAAACAAGTTATGCAAGAGCAGCAAGGGAAAGTTATGGATCAGAACTACGGTCCAGCTATACTGCAGTAAAAACAGATGCGGGAAACTACCGCTGTACGGAGCAAAGGATATGGGATCATCTGAAGAGGCATCTCAGCCGAAGTTCGAGGCGGACGAAGAACACGAAGAACGCGAGGAACACAGAAACCCTAAAAACAGATCTAGATGGAGAGGACGGAGATCTTACCAGAGCTCGGAGGGGTGCGGAAGGATGCCGCAGTTTTCTGGTACGGTCAGGTTGATGCAGCGGCCCAGGATGATGCGGAAGCCAGCGACGGCGGCGGAGCTCCGGAGTTGGCGACGCGGAGAAGACGAAGAGGAAAGGGGTGAAGGGGAAAAGGAAATGACCCTTCGGCCCTATTTATGAGGTAAAAAACATGTGTCAGGCGCGCGAATCCAGGAGCCGTAGATTTCGGAAGTGGAGTTGTCGCCTCGATTATTGCGGATCTGTTAAACAAAGAAGGCATCATAAAAGCCAGTTTCATGATGACGTCATGCCGGTTTACGGCAACCAAAGAAGATGACGACATGGCGGTTTAGCGATTAAGGGAAGATACTGAATGTGAAGATTTCTGCTAAGGATTGACATGAACTCATTCAAATCAATCTGGGGCCTAATGTTGGGGATATCACTACTGGGTGTAAACCGGCCTGCTTGGGCCGGATTAACTTCAACAATAGTTCAAGGATGTTAAAGCCCGATAAACTTGTAAAGGCCCAAGGCCGTAGTCGGTTTAGTATCGGTAGCCATAAACTGGCTTGTATAAACTTGTACTATAAGATAGGGAAAGAAAGAGACCAACCCGGGTACGAGTATAAACCGGAGATTGGGACTCTGTGAACCGACGGGCATCACCCGTGTATATAAGGGGACGACCCGACAGAGGTTCAGGGGGAGACGACCACAACTCGAGGCCTAGGCGAAGCTTGTTTGCTCCCTAGTCATCGAGACTTCATCAATTCCACCACAAACTAGACGTAGGCTTTTACCTTCATCGAAGGGGCCGAACTAGTATAAACTCTCTGCGTCCCTGTGTCCGCTTTAACCCCTTCGAGTTAACCCGTTGCGATGGCTCCACGACTAAGTCCTTTGGCTAGGACATCTGCCGTGACAAACCCACGACACTTCGGATCTGAGGTAGAAGGTATACCCAACTGTTTCTTTGGGATATCCTATGAAGACGCATTTTGCCGATTTGGGTTCGAGCTTTTCAGGTTGAAATTTCTTGACATAAGCATCGCAACCCCAAACTTTCAGAAACGACAGCTTTGGTTTCTTGCCAAACCATAATTCATACGGTGTCGTCTCAACGGATTTTGACGGAGCCCTATTTAAAGTGAATACGGCAGTCTCTAAAGCATAGCCCCAAAATGAGAGCGGTAGATCGGTAAGAGACATCATAGATCGCACCATATCCAATAGAGTGCGATTACGACGTTCGGACACACCGTTAGGCCGAGGTGTTCCAGGCGGCGTGAGTTGTGAAACGATTCCACATTTTCTTAAGTGTGTGCCAAATTCATGACTTAAATATTCTCCCCCATGATCTGATCGTAAGAAATTTATTTTTCTGTCACGTTGATTCTCGACCTCACTCTGCAACTCCTTGAACTTTTCAAAGGTCTCAGACTTGTGTTTCATTAAGTAGACATACCCATATTGACTCAAATCATCAGTGCGAGTGAGAACATAACGATAACCTCCGCAAGCCTCAACGCTCATTGGACCACACACATCTGTATGTATGATTTCCAACAAGTTGGTTGCTCGCTCCATTGTCCCTGAGAATGGAGTCTTGGTCATTTTGCCCATGAGGCATGGTTCGCATGTGTCAAATGATTCATAATCGAGAGACTCTAAAAGTCCATCAGCATGGAGCTTCTTCATGCGCTTGACACCAATGTGACCAAGGCGGCAGTGCCACAAGTATGTGGGACTATCGTTATTAACTTTACATCTTTTGGCATTCACACTATGAATATGTGTATCATCACGTACGAGATTCATTAAGAATAAACCATTAACCATCGGAGCATTACCATAAAACATATCACTCATATAAATAGAACAACCATTATTCTCAGATTTAAATGAGTAGCCATCTCGAATTAATCGAGATCCAGATACAATGTTCATGCTCAAACTTGGCACTAAATAACAATTATTGAGGTTCAAAACTAATCCCGTAGGTAAATGTAGAGGTAGCATGCCGACGGCGATCACATCGACCCTGGAACCATTCCCGACGCGCATCGTCACCTCGTCCTTCTCCAGTCTCCATTTATTCCGCAGCTCCTGCTTTGAGTTACAAATATGAGCAACCGCACAGGTATCAAATACCCAGGAGCTACTACGAGTGCTGGTAAGGTACACATCAATAACATGTATATCACATATACCTTTGGTGTTGCCGGCCTTCTTATCCGCTAAGTACTTGGGGCAATTCCACTTCTAGTGACCATTTCCCTTGCAATAAAAGCACTCAGTTTCAGGTTTGGGTCCATTCTTTGACTTCTTCCTAGAAACTGATTTACCAGGCGCGACAACCTCCTTGCCATCCTTCTTGAAGTTCTTCTTACCCTTGCCTTTCTTGAACTTAGTGGTTTTATTCACCAGCAACACTTGATATTCCTTTTTGATCTCCACCTCCGCAGATTTCAGCATTGAATACAACTCGGGAATGGTCTTTTCCATCCCCTGCATATTGTAGTTCATCACGAAGCTCTTGTAGCTAGGTGGGAGCGACTGAAGGATTCTCTCAATGACCGCCTCATCCGGGAGATTAACTTCCAGCTGAGTCAAGCGGTTGTGCAACCCAGACATCTTGAGTATGTGTTCACTGACTGAGCTATTTTCCTCCATCATGCAGCTAAAGAACTTGTCGAAGACATCATATCTCTCGACCCGGGCATGAGCTTGGAAAATCAATTTCAGCTCCTCGAACATCTCATATGCTCCGTGTTGCTCAAAACGCTTTTGGAGCCCCGGTTCGAAGCTGTAAAGCATGCCGCACTGAACGAGGGAGTAATCATCAGCACGTGACTGATGGGCGTTCATAACGTCCTGGTTTGCTAGGAATGGTGCATCACCTAGCGGTGCTTCTAGGACATAATCTTTCTTGGCAGCTATGAGGATGATCCTCAGGTTCCCGACCCAGTCCGCATAGTTGCTGCCATCATCTTTCAGCTTGGTTTTCTCTAGGAACGCGTTGAAGTTGAGGGTGACATTAGCGTGGGCCATTTGATCTACAAGACATATTGTAAAGATTTAGACTAAGTTCATGATAATTAAGTTCATCTAATCAAATTAATGAATGAACTCCCACTCAGATTTGACATCCCTCTAGTCATCTAAGTGATAGATGATCCGAGTCAACTAGGCCGTGTCCGATAATCACGTGAGACGGACTAGTTATCATCGGTGAACATCTCTATGTTGATCGTATCTTCTATACGACTCATGTTCGACCTTTCGGTCCTCCGTGTTCCGAGGCCATGTCTGTACATGCTAGGCTCGTCAATCCAACCTAAGTGTATTGCGTGTGTAAATCTGGCTTACACCCGTTGTATGCGAACGTAAGAACCTATCACACCCGATCATCACGTGGTGCTTCGGAACGACGAACCTTAGCAACGGTGCACAGTTAGGGAGAACACATTTTTGATATTTTAATGAGGGATCACCTTATTTATGCTACCGTCGTTCTAAGCAAATAAGATGTAAAAACATGATAAACATCACATGCAATCAAATAGTGATATGATATGGCCAACATCATTTCGCTCCTTTGATCTCCATCTTCGGGGCGCCATGTTCATCGTCGTCACCGACATGACACCATGATCTCCATCATCATGATCTCCATCGTCGTGTCTTCATGAAGTTGTCACGTCAACTATTACTTCTACTACTATGGCTAACGCTTTAGCAATAAAGTAAAGTAATTACATGACGATTTAAGTTGACACGCAGGTCATAAATAAATAAAGACAACTCCTATGGCTCCTGCCAGTTGTCATACTCATCGACATGCAAGTCGCGATTCCTATTACAATAACAAGATCATCTCATACATCACATACATGATTCATCACAACTTCTGGCCATATCACATCACAAAGCACTTGCTGCAAAAACAAGTTAGACGTCCTCTAATTGTTGTTGCAAGTTTTTACGTGGCTGTTATAGGTTGCTAGCAAGAACATTTCTTACCTACGTTAAAACCACAACGTGAATTGTCAATCTCTATTTACCCTTCATAAGGACCCTGTTCATCGAATCCGATCCAACTAAAGTGGGAGAGACAGACACCCGCCAGCCACCTTATGCAACTAGTGCATGTCAGTCGGTGGAACCGGTCTCACGTAAGCGTACGTGTAAGGTTGGTTCGGGCCGCTTCATCCCACAATACCGCTGAATCAAGATAGGACTAGTAACGGCAAGAAGAATTGACAATTCGACGCCCACAACTACTTTGTGTTCTACTCGTGCATAGAAACTACGCATAGACCTAGCTCATGATGCCACTGTTGGGGATCAACATGAAGCGGCAATGCATGTCTTACAAGTTGTTGAGCATGTCATTGCACTCAAAACTAGCTCTGATACCACTGTTGAGGAACGTAGCAGAAATTCAAAATTTTCCTACGTGTCACGAAGATCTATCTATGGAGAAACCAGCAACAAGGGGAAGGAGAGTGCATCTACATACCCTTGTAGATCGCTAAGCGGAAGCGTTCAAGTGAACGGGGTTGATGGAGTCGTACTCGCCGTGATCCAAATCACCGATGACCAAGTGCCGAACGGACGGCACCTCCGCGTTCAACACACATGCAGCCTGGTGACGTCTCCCATGCCCTTTATCCAGCAAGGAGAGAGGGAGAGGTTGAGGAAGACTCCATCCAGCAGCAGCACGATGGCGTGGTGGTGGTGGAGGAGCGTGGCAATCCTGGAGGGCTTCGCCAAGCATCGCGGGAGAGGAGAAGGACTTGGGAGAGGGGGAGGGCTGCGCCAGCACATTGGTCCGGCTGCCCTCCCACCCCCCACATATATATAGGGGCAAGGGAGAGGGGGGCCGGCCCCCTCAGATCCCATCCGAGGAGGGGGCGGCGGCCAGGAGGGGGTGCCTTTCCCCCCAAGGCAAGGGGGGGCGCCTCCTTTAGGGTTCCCCCAAACCCTTAGGCGCATGGGCCCTTGTAGGGGGTGCACCAGCCCACCTGGGGCTGGTCCCCTCCCACACTTGGCCCACTCAGCCCTCTGGGGCAAGTGGCCCCACTTGGTGGACCCCTGGACCCCTCCGGTGGTCCCGGTACGTTACCGATAAAACCCGAAACTCTTTCGGTGACCAAAACAGGACTTCCCATATATAAATCTTTACCTCCAGACCATTCCGGAACTCCTCGTAACGTCCGGGATCTCATCCGGGATTCCGAACAACATTCGGTAACAACATACGAACTTCCTTTATAACCCTAGCGTCATCGAACCTTAAGTGTGTAGACCCTACGGGTTCGGGAATCATGCAGACATGATCGAGACGTTCTCCGGTCAATAACCAACAGCGGGATCTGGATACCCATGTTGGTTCCCACATGTTCCACGATGATCTCATCGGATGAACCACGATGTCGAGGATTCGATCAATCCCGTATACAATTCCCTTTGTCTAGCGGTATTGTACTTGCCCGAGATTCGATCGTCGGTATCCCGATACCTTGTTCAATCTCGTTACCGGCAAGTCTCTTTACTCGTTCCGTAACACATCATCCCGTGATCAACTCCTTGATCACATTGTGCACATTATGATGATGTCCTATCGAGTGGGCCCAGAGATACCTCTCCGTCACACGGAGTGACAAATCCCAGTCTTGATTCGTGCCAACCCAACAGACACTTTTGGAGATACCTGTAGTGTACCTTTATAGCCACCCAGTTATGTTGAGACGTTTGGTACACCCAAAGCATTCATATGGTATCCAGGAGTTGCACAATCTCATGATCTAAGGAAATAATACTTGACATTAGAAAAGCTTTAGCATATGAACTACACGATCTTTGTGCTAGGCTTAGGATTGGGTCTTGTCCATCACATCATTCTCCTAATGATGTGATCCCGTTATCAATGACATCCAATGTCCATGGTCAGGAAACCGTAACCATCTGTTGATCAACGAGCTAGTCAACTAGAGGCTTACTAGGGACATGGTGTTGTCTATGTATCCACACATGTATCTGAGTTTCCTATCAATACAATTCTAGCATGGATAATAAACGATTATCATGAACAAGGAAATATAATAATAACCTATTTATTATTGCCTCTAGGGCATATTTCGAACAGTCTCCCAGTTGCACTAGAGTCAATAATCTAGTTCACTTCGCCATGTGATTAACACTCACAGGTCACATTGCCATGTGACCAACATCTAAAGAGTTTACTAGAGTCAATAATCTAGTTCACATCACTATGTGATTAACACTCAATGAGTTCTGTGTTTGATCATGTTGCTTGTGAGAGAGGTTTTAGTCATCGGGTCTGCAATATTCAGATCCGTATGTACTTTGCAAATCTCTACGCTATATTTGGAGCCATTTCAAATAACTGTTCTACTTGGAGCTATTCTCAATTGTTGCTCCATTATACGTATCCGGTATCTCTACTCAGAGCTATCCGGATTGGTGTTAAGCTTGCATCGACGTAACTCTTTACGTCGAACTCTTTATCACCTCCATGATCGAGAAACATATCCTTATTCCTCTAAGGATAATATTGACCGCTATCTGGTGATCTACTCCTAGATCACCTTTGTACCCTCTTGCCAGACATGTGGCAAGGCACACGTCAGGTGCGGTACTCAAAAGTGGCATCATGAGCTAGGTCTATTGCGTAGATTCTTTGCACGAGTAGAACACAAAAGTCGTTGTGGGCGTCGATATTGTTAATTTACTTGCCGTTACTAGTCTTATCTTGATTCGGCGGCATTGTGGGATGAAGCGGCCCGGACCAACCTTACACGTACGCTTACGTGAGACCGGTTCCACCGACTGACATGCACTAGTTGCATAAGGTGGCTGGCGGGTGTCTGTCTCTCCCACTTTAGTCGGATCGGATTCGATGAACAGGGTCCTTATGAAGGGTAAATAGAAATTGGCAATTCACGTTGTGGTTTTGGCGTAGGTAAGAAACGTTCTTGCTAGCAACCTATAGCAGCCACGTAAAAACTTGCAACAACAATTAGAGGACGTCTAACTTGTTTTTGCAGCAAGTGCTTTTGTGATGTGATATGGCCAAAGGATGTGATGAATGATATATGTGATGTATGAGATGATCATGTTCTTGTAATAGGAATCACGACTTGCATGTCGATGAGTATGACAACCGACAGGAGCCATAGGAGTTGTCTTAATTTATTTATGATCTGCGTGTCAACATAAACGTCATGTAATTACTTTACTTTATTGCTAACCGTTAGCTGTAGTAGTAGAAGTAATAGTTGGCGAGACAACTTCATGAAGACACGATGATGGAGATCATGATGATGGAGATCATGGTGTCATGCCGGTGACGATGATGATCATGGAGCCCCGAAGATGGAGATCAAAAGGAGCAAAGTGATGATGGCCATATCATGTCACTATTTGATTGCATGTGATGTTTATCATGTTATTACATCTTATTTGCTTAGAACGACGGTAGTAAATAATATGATCCCTCATTAAAATTTCAAGAAAGTGTTCCCCCTAACTGTGCACCGTTGCGAAAGTTCGTCGTTTCGAAGCACCACATGATGATCGGGTGTTATAGATTCTTACGTTCACATACAACGGGTGTAAGACAGATTTACACACGCGAAACACTTAGGTTGACTTGACGAGCCTAGCATGTACAGACATGGCCTCGGAACACAAGAGACCGAAAGGTCGAGCATGGGTCGTATGGTAGATACGATCAACATGAAGATGTTCACCGATGATGACTAGTCCGTCTCACGTGATGATCGGACACGGCCTAGTTGACTCGGATCATGTAATCACTTAGATGACTAGAGGGATGTCTATCTGAGTGGGAGTTCATAAGATGAACTTGTTTATCCTGAACATAGTCAAAAGAACTCTGCAAATCATGTCACAGCTTACGCTTTAGTTCTACTGTGTTAGATACGATCCTAGAGAAAATATAGTTGAAAGTTGATAGTAGCAATTATGCGGACAGTAGAAGGCTTATGTCGTTAATGCAACGCTCGGTGTGCTGGACCTCGAACGTGGTCTGTGGATGTTGCGAACATCTGACATACACGTTTTGATGACTACATGATAGTTCGGTAATGTTAAATGGTTTAGAATTAAGGCACCGAAGACATTTTTGAAATGTCGCGGAACATATGAGATGTTTCGAGGGCTGAAATTGGGATTTCAGGCTCGTGCCCACGTCAAGAGGTATAAGACCTCCGACGATTTTCTTAGCCTGCAAACTAAGGGAGAAAAGCTCAATCGTTGAGCTTGTGCTCAGAATGTCTGAGTACAACAATCACTTGAATCGAGTGGCAGTTGATCTTCTAGATAAGATAGTGATGTTATCTCCAAAGTCATTACCACTGGAGCAGAATTACCCTAGATACTTGGTAGATGAGAAGGCTGGTAAGGTCGACAGAAGTGTGTTGGATATACATTATATTAATGTGTACTTTACTAGTACTCCTAGTAGCACCAGGGTATTAGATACCGGTTCGGTTGCTAACTGTTAGTAACTCGAAATAAAAGGCTACGGAATAAACGGAGACTAGCTAAAGGTGAGATGACATATATGTTGGAAGTGTTTCCAAGGTTGATGTAATCAAATATCGTAGGCTCCCTCTACCTTCGAGATTGGTATTAAAACCTAAATAATTGTTATTTGGTGTTTGCGTTGGGCATAGACATGATTGGATTATGTTTATCGCAATGCGGTTATTCATTTAAGGAGAATAATGGTTACTCTGTTTATTTGAATAATACCATCCCAATCGTAGTGATACACATGTTCATGCCAAAAGATATAAGATAGTAATGATAGTACCACCTACTTGTGGCACTGCCATGTAAGTCATATTGGTATATACGCATGAAGAAAGTCCATGCAGATGGATCGTTTGGACTCACTTGATTTTGAATCGCTTGAGACATGCAAATCATACCACATGGGCAAGATGACTGAAAGCTTCGGTTTCAGTAAAATGGAACAAGAAAGCAACTTGTTGGAAGTAACAGGTAAATTTTTGCGGAAAGCTAGTTTTGAGTGCAATGACATGCTCAACAACTTGTAAGACATGCCTCTTGATAGTTTCTATTATGAGGCTCATGACCTTAAATTTTTGAGGCACATCAAAGATATATAGCAGGTTGATGGCATGACCTCTGATCATCCTGTGATCTCCAGACTTGGGCAAAAGTGTGTGCCTAAGGATCCAATTGATCGTAGGCAGACCTGACAACAAGTGTTTCACAGACCCAAACTGTGAGTATCAAGATCATCTGCAGGAATCTCCTTGTACATATTTGCTATAGAGTTGTGATCCATCTTCTTCTTGGCATAGACATCCAAGTCATCTTCATTTTCCTCTGGGGCATTGATAAGTTGTGCCCACTCAGCAACTGTTGATTGGTACCTCGTACCTTCAGACATCCAAACAATCCTCCCATCTGGATAAAAATGTGCTGTGGATTAGAACTGCATGATAAGCTCCTCATTCCACTTTGTGAGCTTCTGCCCAACAAAGTCTGATACTCCACAAGCTCTGAAGCTATCTTGCACTCCAGGGTAGTGCTCTTCATTTTCCTTGATATATTCCCAGTCGACCCATCTCATATCACATACTATTGGCTTCTTGTCCAATAAGACTGTCTCATAGAAGTCCTGTTGTTCCTTAGTGTGGAACATGTAGTCAACAGCAGTCCTTCTCCTAGTAGCATAGGGTTCCTCGGCTCTCCATTTTCTCAGCCCAAAGTCTCTTCTGATCTTCATATCCTCAGCCACAAGATGAGCATCATTGTGGTCTGGGATCTTGGGCTTCAACTTTCTCAGCACTTGGCCTTCCTCTTCTTCTGCAATGTCAGGCACTGGGGCCTTGTTCTTTTCAGCAGCTGGGATGCTTCTTGTGTTTCTCTTTGCTTTTGGCTTTGGAGCTGACTTGGCTTTGGATGCAGCCTTGGGGGCTTCCTTGGGCTTAGATGCAGTTGCCCCTGTTCTTATAGCATCACCCATCAGCTTGGGTGCCTTGGGTGCTGGTGCAGCATCCTCTTCTTCTTCTTCTTCTTCATGAGAAGAATGATGTTCAAATTCAGCCATGGGATCAACTTTCTTGCACCATCTGCCTCTTTTCCTTTCTTTCTTTGTTTCAGGTGCAACTGGCTCTTTGGGTGCAGGCTTCTCAGGAATCTTTGTTGAGGCTCTGGCCTTTGGCATGGGCTGCCTGCCTGCTGGCCTTTTGACCTTTAAGCCTGGTTTGTTGCTTTGTCTTGAGCCATGCTCTTTCTTGAGTTCAACTTTCTTGGAAGTTGCTTCCTCCTCTGCCACATAATCTTCATCCTCTGATTCTGAGGTTCTCTTCTTCCTTTGTCTTGTGGCAGCTTTTGGCAGGTTTCTGGGGGTACTCCTGCTGCCTTCATATGAAGAGCTGGAGGGACTAGTGCCCTCACTCATTTGCACTGGTTGCTCTGACAAATTCCGGCTATCACTCTGGTCTGACATGATGAACAAGCTGACCGCTGACCCTGTGAATAGTTTATAGATGAGATAGAGTGGATGAGCATCACAAAATGTAGAGGTTTTTGCAAAAGAATGATTCAAAAACTTAGTTTTAGTTTCCCACAGAAAGCATCTCGGATCTACCGATTTCTAAACTCGGTGATACCGAAGCAGCTTTTGGAACCTAAACTAGTGATCTCGGTTGGACCGAGTCACAGTTCGGTGGCACCGAGACTGCTAGGGTTTCACAAAGTTCCAAAATCGGTCACACCGATTAGCAATACTCGGTCAGACTGAGTCTTACTTGTGCAATGGCATAAACCAAATCGGTGGGACCGAGTTTTTCAACTCGGTGGGTCCAAGATGGTTTCGGCGGAAACCTAACCTTAAAGTTTTTGGATCAAACCTATTCTATTGAGTTCATTGACTAGATAGGAGTTTATCAAACGTGGCAAGAATACTTCTGATCACAATGTGCTAGGAATCGGATTGAGGAATAGCACAAAGATCGAGTCCATACCCTAGTTCGGCGGAGACTCACTACGGCGGCAACGGCGGGGTTGATTCCCGTTGACGGCGACGGAGACCAGCGACTGGAGGCTGCTGGCGGCGAGAAGACGATCCGGAGACCACGTAGGCAGAGCGAGCTATCGCGCGGGCGAAGGGGTTCGGAGAAATTTCCAATTCAGCCATGGGATCAACTTTCTTGCACCATCTGCCTCTTTTCCTTTCTTTCTTTGTTTCAGCTGCAACTGGCTCTTTGGGTGCAGGCTTCTCAGGAATCTTTGTTGAGGCTCTGGCCTTTGGCATGGGCTACCTGCCTGCTGGCCTTTTGACCTTTAAGCCTGGTTTGTTGCTCTGTCTTGAGCCATGCTACCCAACCGGGATTACCACCTATTTGAGGGATTGAGCATCAAATTGACTTAATTCCCGGTGCCTCGCTACCCAACCGTGCACCATACCGTACCAATCCAGAGGAGACGAAGGAAATTATGCGTCAAGTACAGGAGCTGCTCGACAAAGGTTATATACGTGAATCTCGTAGTCCTTGTGCTGTTCCTATTATACTAGTGCCTAAAAAGGATGGTACGTCGCGTATGTGTGATGATTGTAGAGGCATTAATAATATTAATATTCGTTATCGTCATCCTATTCCTAGGCTAGATGATATGCTTGATGAATTGAGTGGCTCTACAATATTCTCCAAAGTTGACTTGCGTAGTGGATACCATCAAATTCGTATGAAATTGGGAGATGAATGGAAAACAACATTTAAAACAAAGTTTGGATTATAGGAGTGGTTAGTCATGCCTTTTGGGTTAACTAATGCACCTAGTACTTTCATGAGACTAATGAACGAAGTTTTACGTGCTTTCATTGGACGTTTTGTGGTAGTCTATTTTGATGATATACTGATTTATAGCAAATCTTTGGAAGAACATTTGGAACATTTACGTGTTGTTTTTAATGCTCTACGTGATGCACGTTTGTTTGGTAACCTTGGGAAGTGCACCTTTTGCACCAACCGAGTATCTTTTCTGGGCTATGTTGTTACTCCACAGGGAATTGAAGTTGATAAAGCCAAGACTGAAGCTATTGAGAGTTGGCCGCATCCCAAAATGGTCACACAAGAGAGGAGTTTTCTTGGCTTCGCTGGATTCTACCAGTGTTTTGTGAGAGATTTCAGCACCATTGCCGCACCTCTCAATGAGCTTACAAAGAAGGATCTGCCTTTTGTTTGGGGTACCGCACAGGAAGAAGCCTTCACGGTATTGAAAGATAAGTTGACACATGCTCCTTTACTCCAACTTCCTGATTTTAATAAGACTTTTGAGCTTGAATGTGATGCTAGTGGAATTGGATTAGGAGGTGCGTTATTACAAGATGGCAAACCAGTTGCATACTTTTCTGAAAAATTGAGTGGTCCTAGTCTGAATTATTCTACTTATTATAAAGAATTATATGCTCTTGTTCGGACTTTAGAAACATGGCAACATTATTTATGGCCCAAAGAATTTGTTATACATTCTGATCATGAATCTTTGAAACATATTAAAAGTCAAGCTAAACTGAATCGTAGACATGCTAAATGGGTTGAATTCTTTGAGACTTTCCCTTATGTCATTAAACACAAGAAGGGTAAAGAAAATATTATTGTTGATGCTTTGTCTCGTCGCTATACTATGCTTTGACAACTTAACTTCAAAATATTTGGTTTGGAGACCATCAAAGATCAATATGTGCATGATGCTGATTTTAAAGATGTAATGCAGAATTGTAAAGAAGGAAGAACAAGGTACAAGTTTGTTATTAATGATGGCTTTGTGTTCCGTGCTAACAAGCTATGCATTCCTGCTAGCTCTATTCGTCTTTTGTTGTTGCAGGAGGAGGATTAATGGGACACTTTGGCGTGAAGAAGACGGAGTACGTACTTGCTACACATTTCTTTTGGCCAAAGATGAGACAGGATGTTGAGTGTTTTGTTGCTCGCTGCACTACATGTCAAAAAGCTAAGTCACGACTCAATCCTCATGGTTTATATATGCCTTTGCCTATACCTAGTGTTCTTGGGAAGATATATCTATGGACTTTGTTTTAGGTTTACCTCGAACAAAGAAGGGGAGGGATAGCATATTTGTTGTCGTGGATAGATTCTCGAAAATGGCACACTTTATACCATGTCATAAAGGCGATGATGTTGTTAATGTTGCTGATTTGTTCTTTTGGGAAATTATTCGCTTGCATGGTGTGCCAAATACTATTGTTTCAGATCATGATACTAAATTCCTTAGCCACTTTTGGAGATGTTTATGGGCTAAGTTGGGGACTAAACTGCTTTTTAGTACTACTTGTCACCCCCAAACTGATGGACAAACTGAAGTAGTCAATAGAACATTGTCTACTATGCTTAGGGCTGTTTTGAAGAATAATAAGAAAATGTGGTAAGAATGCTTGCCTCATATTGAATTTGCTTATAATCGTTCATTGCATTCTACTACTAAGATGTGCCCTTTTGAAATTGTGTATGGTTCCTACCTCGTGCACCCATTGATTTGTTGCCTCTTCCATCTTCGGAGAAGGTTAATTTTGATGCTAAACAACATGCTGAATTGATCTTAAAAATGCATGAGTTAACTAAGGAAAACATTGAGCGTATGAATGCTAAATATAAACTTGCTGGAGATAAGGGTAGAAAACATGTTGTCTTTGCACCTGGAGATCTTGTTTGGTTACATTTGCGTAAGGATAGGTTTCCTAATTTGCGCAAATCAAAGCTAATGCCACGTGCTGATGGTCCTTTTAAGGTGTTAGAGAAAATAAATGATAATGCATATAAACTTGAGCTGCCTGCAGATTTTGGGGTTAGTCCCACTTTTAACATTGCAGATTTGAAGCCTTCCTTGGGTGAGGAAGATGAGCTTCCGTCGAGGACGACTTCATTTCAAGAAGGGGAGGATGATGAGGACATCAATACCATTGTTACACCCACAGCCCCTATTGTTACATATAATGGACCAATTACTAGAGCTCGCGCACGCCAACTAAATTACCAGGTACTTCCGTTTCTTGGTAATGATTCTAATGTTCATGAGAATATGATGCTGACTAAATTGGATACATTTGTTTTGCTTACAAATGAAGGGCCTAGCTTGGAGAAGGATGAACATTGGAGCAAGAACAAGCATGGAGTTGATGGCATGCGCAAGGGGAACAAGAACGGAGTTACAAGTGATGATTTCAGGACTTTGAAGCCACCATAATGAGTGAATGAAGCCTTGGACGAAATATACAAGATGCCACTTCATAAATTTCGTCGAGAGGCTATTCTAGGTGTTGTGTCACCTTATTATTGGGCCAAGCCCATGTAATTGCGAAATACATAAGTATAGGTTGTTTTTAGAGTCTGTATGTGTGGGGAAACAAGAGATACGGTTGGTTTCGGAACCCTTCCCCAAGGGCCACGAAATTTCCCCCTCTTCCTCCATATATACAGCCCATAGGGCACCGTTTAGACTTTGGGTTTTGTGTAGATTAGAAGTTCGCCATAGCTGCAACTTCGCGTACTTCGTTTGTGTTCAACGACCAGACAAAGGCGTCATAGAACCCCACCTTGATCAATAAAGCTTTCCTCTTATATTCGCAATATCGAGATTGCCATCTTAGTTTCTTGCTTGTTCTTCGTTTGCCTGCAGGAAACAGACCTTCATGGTCAGGTTGATCGTGCTCCGGCGTGGTCAATAACCTCTCGGAGTTGGTTTAGCGATTGCTAAGGCGCGACGTCCTCGCACGTTCGTAGTCGGATCATCAAAGTCGACTTCCTCCAAAACGATAGCCACCATCTCATCGAAAGACGGGACACCTTTGCCTCTATCACTTATTATATCTGGTGATGTATTCATAACATATGGATGTGTGACGCCCCTGATTCAATCGTAAACTAATCATGCATGCAAACGTGTACGATCAAGATTAGGGACTCACGGGAAGATATCACAACACAACTCTAAAACATAAAATAAGTCATACAAGCATCATAATATAAGCCAGTGGCCTCGAGGGCTCGAATACAATGTGCTCGATCATAGAAGAGTCAGCGGAAGCAACAATATCTGAGTACAGACATAAGTTAAACAAGTTGCCATAAGATGGCTAGCACAAACGGGGATACAAATCGAACGAGGCGCAGGCCTCCTGCCTGGGATCCTCCTAACTACTCCTGGTCGTCGTCAGCAGGCTACACGTAGTAGTAGGCACCTCCAGTGTAGAAGGAGTCGTCGTCGACGGTGGCGTCTGGATCCTGGGCTCCATCGTCTGGTCGCAACAATCGGGTAGAGGAATAGGGAGAAAGGGGGAAACAAAGCAACCGTGAGTACTCATCCAAAGTACTCGCAAGCAAGGAGCTACACTACATATGCATGGATATATGTGTAAGGGGCCATATCAGTGGACTGAACTGCAGAATGCCAGAATAAGAGGGGGATAGCTAATCCTGTCGAAGACTACGCTTCTGGCAGCCTCCGTCTTGCAGCATGTAGAAGATAGTAGACTGAAGTCCTCCGAGTAGCATCACATAGCATAATCCTACCCGGCGATCCCCTCCTCGATGCCCTGTTAGAGAGCGATCACCGGGTTGTATCTGGCACTTGGAAGGGTGTGTTTTATTAAGTATCCGGTTCTAGTTGTCATAAGGTCAAGGTACAACTCCAAGTCGTCCTGTTACCGAAGATCGCGACTATTCGAATAGATTAACTTCCCTGTAGGGGTGCACCACATAGCCCAACAAGCTTGATCCCATATGGACGGACATACTTTCCTGGGTCATGTCCGGCCTCGGAAGATCAACACGTCGCAGCCCAACCTAGGAACAACAGAGCGGTCAGCACGCTGGTCTAATCCTAAGCGCGCACGGGTCTGGGCCCATCGCTCATAGCACACCTGCACGTTGCGAACGCGGCCGGAAGCAAATCTAGCCCCCTTAATACAAGCGTGAGCTTACGATCCAATGCGGCGCGCGCCACTCCGTCGCTGACGTCACGAAGGCTTCGGCTGATACCACGACGCCGAGTGCCCATATCTTTCCCGCGTAGTTGGTTAGTGCGTATGGGCCAGTAGCTAGACTCACATCAAATACCCTGATCTCGTTAAGCGTATTAAGTATCCGCGAATGCCGAAAGAGCCAGGTATTCTCAACCTGCCCTGCCGCTCCGCCACAAAGATCCACACAGAGGGCCGTCGGGACAAAGGTCCTTTCAGCCCCCAATCCGTGAATCACTCGCGGGTACTCCTCGAGCCGACCCGACTTTAGTCACCACATGTATCATGTATAAAGTATAGTATATACCCGTGATCACCTCCCGAGTGATCACGGCCCGATAGTATAGCACAACAGACGGACAAGAATGTAGGGCCACTGATGGAAAACTAGCATCCTATACTAAGCATGTAGGATTGCAGGTAAAGGTAACAATAGTAGTAACAAGGACAGGCTATGCATCAGAATAGGATTAACCGAAAGCAGTAACATGCTACACTACTCTAATGCAAGCAGTATAGAGAAAAGTAGGCGATATCTGGTGATCAAGGGGGGGGCTTGCCTGGTTGCTCTGGCAAGAGAGAAGGGTCGTCAACTCCGTAGTTGTTCGGGGTAGCAGCGGCGTCGGTCTCTGTGTCTAGCGAGAGAAGAGGAGGGAGAAACAATAAATACAATGCAAACAAATGCATGACGATGCATGACATGGCAAATCGTGATGCTAGGGGTGCCCAATCACGGTAATAGGTGATACTGACGAAGGGGGAAAAATCTGGGAAAGTATTCCCGGTGTTTCGCGATTTCGGACGGAGGAGCCGGAGGGGGAAAGTTGTGAGTTGGATATGTTAGGGGTGTGTGGCGGACGAACGGGCTGCGTATCCGGATTCGTCTCGTCGTTCTGAGCAACTTTCATGTAGAAAACTTTTTAATCCGAGTTATGGATTGTTTTATATGATTTTTCAAAGTTTTAAAGATATTCTGTAATTTAATTTAATTCAAAAATAATTAGTAAATGCTAGGTGCACCCAGATCTATTTATGCAGAAGTGTACCAGAGGGTGACATGTGGGTCCAAGGGGGGTCCCAGTTGACCAGTCAACGTTTGACTGGTCAACGGGGGTGGGGCCCCCTGTCATTCTCAACTAACTTAACTAACAGGTTTAAAACAGACTAATCAACTATTAATTAAGTTATATAAGCAATTTAGTTTGTTAATTAAACATTTTTTTATTTTCCTAAACGTTTTCACAGGGGGCCGGCCCCATTTGTCATCTGCTCGGGGGGGGGGGCAACCGGGTGGTCGTTTAACGGGCGGCGGCCCGACTTGGCTTCGGCCCAAGCCAACTGGGGCTGGGCTCGTCTAGAGCGACCGCCGGTGAGCGAGCAGCACCGACGGGGCGTCGAGGTGGAGGGTGGCGCAGGGGCCAGTAGTGGCCGGTGGGGTGGAGCGGGAGGCCGGAGCGGTGAGCGGCACCGAGAGGCAAGCGGGCGCGAGGCGCGGGCTGCGGGGTTTGTGGCGGCCAAGCGCGGCCACGACAGCTAGTACGCAGAGGAGGCGTCGGCCCCAGGCAGTAGGGGAGGGCGCGGCCTTCACGAGAGCGACCGGAGGCGCGGTGAAGTGACAGAGGCACGCGCACGTAGAGAGGGAAACAGGGGGAGGATGGAGTTCTCACCCACGCTGCCGGTGTTCGTCGGCGAGGCTCGATGGAGCCGGCGTGGGCGAAGATGAGGACGAGGCGGTCCGGCGACGGGCGGCGGTGCAGCGTCAGGGTGGCGCGGCGCCAGATCAGGACGAGGTAGCGGGATCCGAGGCGTCGCGATGAGGGGGCTTCGGGAGGAGGGCGAGGAAGACGGCAACGAGGTGGCGGGGCGACGCTGGGGGTGGGCGCCGGCGTCGGGGATCGAGGGGGACGGTTCGCTGGGTTCGGGGGGTCGAGCGCCCCCGATCCAGATTCGGTCGTGGGGGAAAGAGGAGGAAGGGGAACGTGGGGTGGATCGGGGCTAGGGTTTGCGGGTGGTGGGGTTATGCGGGGAGAGATGGGCCGGCCAGGGGGCTGGTTTGGGCCGGCCAGGGGGCTGGTTTGGGCCGGCCTGGCTAGCAGCTGTGCCGACTGGCCCAATGGTGGGGTTTCCTTTTTTCTTCTGTTTTTTTTGTTTCGGCTAATTTTTTGGGCACCAAATGAGCTTTGTAAAATATGAGAGCTGGCCCACAAATCACAGCACAATATATTCTACCACCAAAAACTAGTTTGGGGTAAATATCATTTCATAATTCTTTTGTATTAATAAAAAAGGTTATTAAATAATGTTTTCAGCCGCTGTTTGAGGTTGTTTAAGTCACTTAACAAATTGCATTAATGTTGTTTACAGTTTTATCATAGCCTCTGATTTATCTACTATTTATTGAACATTTTAGTTTTAATATTTGAAAAAATTTATTGTTTGCTTGATTTTTGAATTTTGAATTATAATCGGTTTTGAACTAACACGAGATTAATAATAGTAATTAGGGTGACGTGGCATCGTTAACAGAGGTTTACTGTAGTTTAATTATCCGGGCGTCACAATTCTCCTCCACTACAAGAAATCTCGTCCCGAGATTTAAGAGGGGTGTAAGGGGGGAAGTTCTGGTTACGAAAGTCTAACGGATCTTCTTGTCTTTGGTTGCTCTCCTCGAAGAGGTCGATCCATAGCGTTGATGTTTCCGTTCCTATGCATCAATGCATCATGATGAAGTTATCGTTCTTCCTTCGGGATCTTCACCGTAATTACGAAAGGATAAGAGGGGGAAAACTCTATAAGGACGAATTCTAACAAAATTGAGCATCGGACGGTTAACTCAGGGGAAGAAGCATAATTATATCTCGAATTGAAACTTAAGAAGATATCGAGAGCAAAGTTATGAGGTTTCATGGGAAGTTTCGAGCGAGCAGGCAACAGTTCGATGCGTGAAACAATGCGTGAAAGGGGCTCAAAGCAATCGGAAATTAATTATTGCGTCCGGTAACAGATTTGATGATCTTTCGGAAGGTGGCTCATGAATTACATACGAGGCCACACGCGAGGAACAACCTTGGGAAGAGGGGGTGCAGGAGAGTCAGGTTTCGATCCTACGGAATTGTGGGTTATGGGCCCACCATGTGGGTTAAAAGTAGGAAGGGTGCTGACATCTCGCACGGTCAGGGTGGCCAGGCATGTCAAAGGATAGCCTATAAGTTATGTCGGCAACAACATCGATACCAAGGGCGAGGAACGTACCATTTTCCTACTCGTTGAAACGAGGCGGACCAATAGGCAAAGTTCTCGTCCATCGGTGGCTACCGGAATGTCATCGACAATAGTAACAGGGTCTTGCTGTCAGTATTGTACAACGAGGTGTTTACACAAGCAGGAGAATGTTACTGCTTAGATCATATAGATCACAAGAAAGGTTAAACCAAACAATGGAAAGGAAAATATGATTACCACATTGACAGAACAATGGAAAGGAAAATGTGTTAAAACACATATTCCCGGGGTATATCCTTCCCACGAACAAGTAGGGCATGATATCCATGACAGGATTTAAATATAAATCTCTTTAGATAAGGGGAGAGAAATTTCATGACATTACCCATACAACAGTGTTTGGATAAGTTTGATAAAGAAAATTTATCCTTGTGCTTCTGATGTTATTATTGATGATCGGAGTACCGCAGACATGCTTCGAGATAGCATTGACAAGGTTTTCAAGCAAGGTTAGACCTTGGATACACAAAGGATCCATCAGGAAAAACTTACTAATCAAGTCATTCAATTTCCTCATGGAAGAATGGTTAACCTTGTTAAAAAGGAAACTATAATAGTAGGTCCTCCGGCCAGGTGTGCTGGGCATGACATCACCTTACCGGGTCATAGAAGAACATTGTTATTACCCTTGGAAATATATTCCAGCCATCATATCTGACCGGGATTCAGATCTGGTCGGTGTTAGAATACCTCAGACTCAGGGTGCCTGAGCAGAAAAGGTGTAACCCACATTGACGAGATGATAATGTAAGATTCTTGGAAATGAACTATGGAAGCGAGTTCCAAAACAAGAGTTCATCATTTAACCAAGGAGAGGACGAGGAGTTGGCTGATGGACTCAGCGTCAATTCCTCGAGATTTCCAAAAGGATGGATTTCCACAACTATGTGAATAAGGAGATAACATTTGTCAGATCAGATGACATAATGAGGTATGCTCGAGGTAAACATACACAATTAAACATTGGTTGAAAGGTGCACCCGAAATATGGGGCTAGGTAGTATGATCAATGTTAGAAGGGTGGTTCAGCAACCGATAGGCTAAGAATGAATTATTGATCATTAACTTCAAAGCAATAGGGTTGCTAGAAGTGCAGAATCCAGACAACACCATTCACTTGTGGGTACCCCGGTTGGAATCAACACGAGGACCAAGAAAGAATGGTGATTGTGAGAAGTATCATTATAGCAAGACTTCTTAAGAGGTGGAGCAATCCTCACAACATTCTTGACATCAAAGATGGTAATACTCCGTGGTAGAACATAACATAAGTTGGATAGCAAGGAACTCAAGGTACAACACAAAACAGGAACAAGTTTTGTGTTGGAGGGAATGCACTAAGGTTGTCGATGATAACACAAATCATCGAGGGGCAAGGATGGTATTTCACAACATGAATTTGATTGATATCCTGGAAGAGCTCAGAATGTTGATGATGATCATGACATAATTGTCGAGAGGTTTCAAGAAGATGTAACCGATCGGCGATGACATCAAGTCAAAGGAATAATGAAGCGAAAGGTTATTGGAACCTCGAGTACGACACAAACTCGAAATCAAGCTTGCTGTTCAAGGCGAAATGATATGACGAGGAAAATCGACGTAAGCTTAGCTAATCGTCGAAAATTGTGCCCCGGGAATAAGGACCAGGTGTCACAGTTAAAATCATCACGACAATGATATAGCCAAACAGGCTAGGAATGGCGTGATCGGGTATAGACTCGTACTTAAAGAAGATTACTAAGAGTTGTTGAACCGTAGTGCAGACTCGGTTCAGTCATCGTTGTCTTTGAGTGGTTAATAACTCAGAGCCCATGAAAAATTGTAATCAGTGAGAATGTAGTACTTGATGAAGAACTCATAAGAAGTTATGCAGTTCCTAGATAATCTCGAGATACCAGGGGGTAATACTCGACGACAGATCAAAGTAGAGGCTGGGCTGGGGTATTGCTATGCAGAAGACAAGTGCTTAAACTTGCATGAGAAATGGTATTTAAAGGAGAACATGGTCGGAATTCATGATCACAAAGGATCGAACCACGGATACAAGATGAACTTATAACAAGGGGGTAATTATTTTTACGAGCAGCTTCCATGATAAGTTATACATCGTGTCCCTGGGCATGAACGCAAGGTTCATGGTCGACTCCCACTTCTTCAATGTATAACCTTCCATTCACTTTTCGCTTTGATAAAGGCATTAGTGTTCATAGTTTTACCTGGTGAAATACCAGATGAGTATGACTCGTGAAAACTTCTGAGTTCACACATATAAAGGAAGGCATATGTTCAACCCGTTAGGGTATCTTGGAAACATATACCACAAGCTTCAATAGTAAATACCACCAACTCGAAAGCAGAGCATGGTTGGCCAAGCAGATGATTCAATTTACCAAGGGCATTATGTATCAGGTAAAGAACTCACAAGAGTTTTGGTTGTGAAGGACATTGTCGGATAATAACCCGGCAATGGGTATGGTGGTCCACAACGGGGCTAATGTGACTATCGGTACTCAATCAAAGGAAGAAGGAATACCATGGCATCGGGTTATAGAAACAACTGACTAATTCAAAGCTTAATGTAAAGAAATTTTATGATCTCCAAATCAAGGGATCAGAAGCAATCGTTCTGATCGAAAATGAATAAGTTCAATAGACTTGGAAGCACCAACGATCAAGGCATTGATTGGTCAAGAACCAGCTCATATCCAAATGACGTTTGAGCCGAAAGGATGAATCCTAGGATTCGACTGAGGAATGCGAGCATCCTCTACATATTGAATCAACGGACTTAAAATGATAAAGACAAGGGAGGCCAATAAGATTACGAAACTTATGGGATTAACAAGAATGCAAGCAAGCGAGAAATTCAAGAGCAATAGGCTGCTCGGGATTTTCGGAAGATCGAATGATATTTTGAAGTCTTTGGCGAAACACCTGAACAACTGGAAATAAAAAGATACCCGATAAGTGCGAGAATTATCCGTAGGGGTGTATATGTGGATAATGAACTGCAAGGCAGTAGGCACAAAGTATTCTTGAAAAAATAGAGAGAATTTTCGAGGTATCTTGTAATAACAAGATTAACTGGGAATGAAGTTATGGACGACAAGTGTATGTAGCTTTCCATAGGGATTTATCGGTGGTATGGAATTGCAACGGCGAAGGGCACAAACGTCTCAGGGAAACATCGGAGAGTATTGTCAGAATCTTCTGTTGCAGCAGGCGATCATCTGGCCTGAAGGGTCTCTTCGGGAGGAAGTATTTTCGAGAACCTAAAGTTAGATTTTAGCAAAATCACTTAACCCGAATAGAAGAGAGTTCAGAGTCCTAGAGTAAAGGTGGAGGAATAAAAAGATCCTACTACCACCCAATGGCGACGTGGGCCTGTAAGGCACACAGCCATGTTAGTAAAAGTTTTTGCAATGTCTAGACTCGACTTCGGCCAAGGAGTGTGGAAGGGGGATTCCTACAGGTAGTCGGCTCTGATACCAACTTGTGACGCCCCCGATTCAATCGTACACTAATCATGCATGCAAACATGTACGATCAAGATCAGGGACTCACGGGAAGATATCACAACACAACTCTAAAACATAAAATAAGTCATACAAGCATCATAATAAAAGCCAGGGGCCTCGAGGGCTCGAATACAATGTGCTCGATCATAGATGAGTCAGCGGAAGAAACAATATCTGAGTACAAACATAAGTTAAACAAGTTGCCATAAGATGGCTAGCACAAACGGGGACACAGATCGAACGAGGCGCAGGCCTCCTGCCTGGGATCCTCCTAACTACTCCTGGTCGTCGTCAGCGGGCTGCACGTAGTAGTAGGCACCTCCAGTGTAGAAGGAGTTGTCGTCGACGGTGGCGTCTGGATCCTGGGCTCCATCGTCTGGTCGCAGCAATCTGGTAGAGGAATGGGGAGAAAGGGGGAAACAAAGCAACCGTGAGTACTCATCCAAAGTACTCGCAAGCAAGGAGCTACACTACATATGCATGGATATATGTGTAAGGGGCCATATCAGTGGACTGAACTGCAGAATGCCAGAATAAGAGGGGGATAGCTAATCCTGTCGAAGACTACGCTTCTAGCAGCCTCCGTCTTGCAACATGTAGAAGAGAGTAGACTGAAGTCCTCTGAGTAGAATCGCATAGCATAATCCTACCCGGCGATCCCCTCCTCGATGCCCTGTTAGAGAGCGATCACCGGGTTGTATCTGGCACTTGGAAGGGTGTGTTTTATTAAGTATCCGGATCTAGTTGTCATAAGGTCAAGGTACAACTCCAAGTCGTCCTGTTACCGAAGATCACGGCTATTCGAATAGATTAACTTCCCTGCAGGGGTGCACCACATAGCCCAACACGCTTGATCCCATTTGGCCGGACACACTTTCCTGGGTCATGCCCGGCCTCAAAAAATCAACACGTCGCAGCCCCACCTAGGCACAACAGAGCGGTCAGCACGCCGGTCTAATCCTAAGCGCACAGGGGTCTGGGCCCATCACCCATAGCACACCTGCACGTTGCGAATGCGGCCGGAAGCAGATCTAGCCCCCTTAATACAAGCGCGAGCTTATGATCCAATGCGGCGCGTGCCACTCAGTCGCTGACGTCACGAAGGCTTCGGCTGATACCACGACGCCGAGTGCCCATATCTTTCCCGCGTAGTTGGTTAGTGCGTATAGGCCAGTAGCCAGACTCAGATCAAATACCTAGATCTCGTTAAGCGTGTTAAGTATCCGCGAACGCCGACAGAGCCAGGCCCACCTGTCACCCAGGTAGTCTCAACCTGCCCTGCCGCTCCGCCACAAAGATCTACATAGAGGGCCGTCGGGACAAAGGTCCTTTCAGCCCCCAATCTGTGAATCACTCGCGGGTACTCCTCGAGCCGACCCAACTTTAGTCACCACATGTATCATGTATAAAGTATAGTATATACCCGTGATCACCTCCCGAGTGATCACGGCCCGATAGTATAGCACAGCAAACGGACAAGAATGTAGGGCCACTGATGGAAAACTAGCATCCTATACTAAGCATGTAGGATTGCAGGTAAAGGTAACAACAGTAGTAACAAGGACAGGCTATGCATCAGAATAGGATTAACCGAAAGCAGTAACATGCTACACTACTCTAATGCAAGCAGTATAGAGAAAAGTAGGCGATATCTGGTGATCAAGTGGGGGGGGCTTGCCTGGTTGCTCTGGCAAGAGAGAAGGGTCGTCAACTCCGTAGTCGTACGGGGTAGCAGCGGCGTCGGTCTCTGTGTCTAGCGAGAGAAGAGGGGGGATAAATAATAAATAGAAGGCAAACAAATGCATGACGATGCATGACATGGCAAAGCGTGATGCTAGGGGTGCCGAATCACGGTAATAGGTGATACCGGCGAATGGGGGAAACATCTGGGAAAGTATTCCCGGTGTTTCGCGATTTCGGACAAAGGAGCCGAAGGGGGAAGGTTGCGAGTTGGATATGTTAGGGGTGTGTGGCGGACGAACGGGCTACGTATCCGGATTCGTCTCGTCGTTCTGAGCAACTTTCATGTAGAAAACTTTTTAATCCGAGTTACGGATTATTTTATATGATTTTTCAAAGTTTTAAAGATATTCTGTAATTTAATTTAATTCAAAAATAATCAGTAAATGCTAGGTGCACCCAGATCTGTGTACACAGAAGTGTAACAGAGGGTGACATGTGGGTCCAAGGGGGGTCCCGGTTGACCAGTCAACGTTTGACTGGTCAACGGGGGTGGGGCCCCCTGTCATTCTCAACTAACTTAACTATCAGGTTTAAAACAGACTAATCAACTGTTAATTAAGTTAAATAAGCAATTTAATTTGTTAATTAAACATTTTTTATTTTCCTAAACATTTTCACAGGGGGTGGGCCCCATCTGTCATATGCTCGGGGGGGGGGGGGGGGGGGGCAACCGGGTGGTCGTTTAACGGGCGGCGGCCCGACTTGGCTTTGGCCCAAGCCAACCGGGGCTGGGCTCGTCTAGAGCGACCGCCGGCGAGCGAGCAGCACCGACGAGGCGTCGAGGTGGAGGGTGGCGCAGGGGCCAGTAGTGGCCGGTGGGGTGGAGCGGGAGGCCGGAGCGGTGAGCGCCACCGAGAGGCAAGCGGGCGCGAGGCGCGGGCTACGGGGTTTGTGGCGGCCAAGTGCGGCCACGGCGGCTAGTACACAGAGGAGACGTCGGCCACGGGCAGTAGGGGAGGGCGCGGGCTTCACGGGAGCGACCGGAGGCGCGGTGAAGTGACAGAGGCACGCGCACGTAGAGAGGGAAACAGGGGGAGGATGGGGTTCTCACCCACGCTGCCGGTGTTCGCCGGCGAGGCTCGATGGAGCCGGCGTGGGCGAAGATGAGGACGAGGCGGTCCGGCGACGGGCGACGGTGCAGCGTCAGGGCGGCGCGGCGCCAGATCGGGACGAGGTAGCGGCATCCGAGGCGTCGCGACGAGGGGGCTTCGGGAGGAGGGCGAGGAGGACGGCGACGAGGTGGCAGGGCGACGCTGGGGGTGGGCGCCGGCGTCGGGGATCGAGGGGGACGGTTCGCTGGGTTCGGGGGGTCGAGCGCCCCCGATCCAGATTTTGTCGTGGGGGAAAGAGGAGCGAGGGGAGCGTGGGGTGGATCAGGGCTAGGGTTTGCGGGGGGGTGGGGTTATGCGGGGAGAGATGGGCCGGCCAGGGGGCTGTTTTGGGCCGGCCTGGCTAGCAGCTGGGCCGACTGGCCAATGGGGGGGTTTCCTTTTTCTGCTGTTTTTATTTTATTTTTATTTTTTTTTGTTTCGGCTAATTGTTTGGGCACCAAATGAGTTTTGTAAAATATGAGAGCTGGGCCACAAATCACAGCACAATATATTCTACCACCAAAAACTAGTTTGTGGTAAATATCATTTCATATTTCTTTTGTATTAATAAAAAAGGTTATTAAATAATGTTTTCAGCCACTGTTTGAGGTTGTTTAAGTCACTTGACAAATTGCATTAATGTTGTTTACAATTTTATCATAGCCTCTGATTTATCTACTATTTATTGAACATTTTAGTTTTAATATTTGAAAAAAATTATTGTTTGCTTGATTTTTGAATTTTGAATTATAATCGGTTTCGAACTAACACGAGATTAATAACAGTAATCAGGGTGACATGGCATCGTTAATAGAGGTTTACTATAGTTTAATTATCCGGGCGTCACAGGTAGGCTTGAACATTAAATTGTGACAGTAAGGACATCCCCAACGCTAACCCGTAAGTATCTCCTGTATATGTCAATTTTTTTTGTCCGGAGGTGGTCCGCGGACATAATGCCAAAGAGAAACATACAATGATAATCACAAAGTATCCGATTGTGTGGAGAAAAAGTAGGTGGTGACAATACATGTGATGGGCTATTTGTGGTGTGGTGTCCGGTTAGAAGAAGAGAGAGGAGAGGGAAGCGATGCATGTGAAGAGAGAAAAGAGATGAAGACCACACACAAGGTTTTGCTTAGTCAAGTGTATGTCCGAACCCCGGTATGTATCCCCGTGTTTTTCTACACTTTGCCGAAAACAAAAGTTCGATTTGCGGACCGATACGGGTCTCTATTAGAGTGCAAAAATAAATAAACATGTTTGATCAGACATATGTTTTGTGGGTCTTCTTTGAAGATGCCCTACTAAAAAACAATAGTAAGTAATTATAACGCACATTTGTCTACACTTTGTTGAAAAACAGTTATTGCAGATCGATACGTGTCTTCATTAGATTGCAAAAGTAAATAAATATGTCTGATGTTTTACAGGACAGCAATAATCATGCCGTTGCTAGCACGCGTGGCAACCTGGTCGGTGCAACCATTATATTAGAAATCACAGCGCTGCTCTCCTCCTTCCTCTTCTCACCCCACACCCCTTCTTGCTCCAGCCTACGTACCACCTACGGCGCCGATGCGCTTGGCTTGAGGTAGCGCACGATCCCCTCTCTGCAGGAGCTGGACGGTCCGATTTCGGGACCCTGTTTATCAATGCATTACCATCCTCTCTGGCTAGCTTCGACACTTCCGATTGGCTTTTTGTTCGCTTGTTGAATTTTGCAACTCTGCATGTATTTAAGTTGCTCGAATTTGTTGTAAAGGGACGAGGTGGGACAAATAATTAGAATCTGATTTTTTTCTTAAGAAAATTCCCTTTGCTGCCTCCGTAAGGGAGTGGGGTCAGGTGCTTTTTTTAGGCAATTTTTTTTTCAAATGAGGGAGATCAGGTGCTGAGTTCGAACTCTTTTAGCGGCCCGTAACTAAAATTCTGGCATGTTGACTAAGTAGAGTTGAGCGAGCAACAGATGAGCGACACAAAAATTCTGGCCAGTTGACTATGTAGAGAACTGGACGAGCGAACGGACGAGCGACGCGGACAAAATTACGGGATAATAAGTGGAGAAAACGGTTGTTTTCTTTTGAAGAATTGACTAAATTACGGGATAAGTGAAGAAAACGGTTGTTTTCTTTGAAAAAAACTGGCGCCTACATGTACCATTTATTTTGCTACATGTGAACATATGACATCAGCAGGAATCCCGTTTAAAAATGTTTCATCTCATTAAAAAATTCAATCAAAAATCAATTTTCACCATTAAATCCGTCTCGATGAAATCTTCAAAACTAGACCTAATGTTGATATGTTTCGATGAATTTTTTTTCCCAAAAATTGCCATGATGTTTGTTGGAAATATGAGTAAATTACTACGAGATTTAATCCGAATAAACAGAAGATAAATCATGACTACAACAGCAGAGATTAAACTAATCACGTGAACTAGCATAGCAGATGAACAGATCGCATCTATGGCACATACTAGAAACATGAATTCTACCACGATCTCGAGCAGGAAGGATAGAATCACATACGGTGCAGCGGGAGCAGCACCGCCGGCATTGACATTGTCGCCCATGTCGTCGAGGATAAGGTTGCCGAGGTCGGGGAAGAAGTCGTCGTTCGCGAAATCGTTGCTGCCAGCAGTCGCGCGAGTGCGCTCCCCAAAAACCTGATCGCCCCTCTCCCGTACAGGATCACGAGAGGCGGGGTTCCGGAGGCCTGCTGTCCCTTCTCCCGGTGCACGCCGAAAGAAGGGATGGAGAAGACTTGCTTAGCGGCGCAATGATCTGGAACGGTGGTGAGAAATCATACGAAGCGGCTCCGGCTAGGGTAGACGTCTGCCTGACTATATAGTGCGGGCCGGGTAGGTCGTGGGAGTAAACCCCACGTCCGAGTCGTCACAATCCAAAAGAATCGGAAAAGGTTCAGTAATTAACGCGTCCGTTAATTATTAATTAATGACTTATTAATTTTCCCGAGCAGCAAAAATATAGACAACGTGCATAGCTCTGTCCTCGGCTTGGCTCAATCCCGCAATCGGCGGCGCGTCGTGACGAGGCATGGCGTGGCGAGGCGAGCGAGGAGGAGGAGCGCGCGTGTAGGTCTCCTTTCCTCATGCTCATACAAGTGGTAGAAGAGCTCATCTTATAAAAAGGTGCAACACTCTCTCAACTTATGAGGTGGGACTAAATTTTAGCCTCACTCATTCCACTCACATGTGTGCATGAATGGGCCAAGAGAATTTCAGAATTTTAGTTGGGCTTTGGGCAATGGCCTACTAGCAAAATTCCAACAATCCCCCACAAAGTCTCATTGGAACATCTCATCATTTAGTTCCAAAATATTGTTTATATATCGGTGCTTAGTGGAGACTGTGAAGTTGAACTTTCACTTAGAGATTTATGCTACACTAGATCACAACTTGAATAGTGGACTATGCCTTGAACTACAAGTTTTCTATAAAACAAGTTTCACACAAATTCTTGACCGATACTGGGCTGCCGCAAGGCTTCCCCGCGGGTGTATACGTCGTACTCCAGGGCCTTTCATGAATTTATTAGAGAACACCCAATTCTCACAGACTACGACGTTAACAGTCAAATCATATAGGTGTGTTCCTCAAAAGATGTTCTGCAGGACAACATCTCTGCTTACCCGAATAAGCCACTTGTAACACATTAAGATAAGTATCAACTTGCCATGCAGATCAGGAGAGTATTGCATCTTCGGAGTGGGATAGTCAATATAGGAATACTCTCCTCCTAGCTGACCAACAGCTTGTCTCCCACTTCTACTTCACGGGATCTCCGATCACATAGAGTGGGTTACCACTATGGACAACTCATGCGGTGGGTCTCAAGCCCATCTTCATCGATGCATTTTCTATCACATTACGTGATAGACCATTTGTGAAGGGATCTGCCAAGTTTTTCGACGTTTGGATATAATCCAACGTAATAACTCCGGAGTTCCTCAATTTTCTGACAGATTTTAGTCTCCTCTTCACATGCCTTGAGGACTTTATATTGTCCTTAGAACTGTTTATCTTGACGATCATAGTTTTATTATCACAGTTCATCAGGATAGGGGTATTGGTTTTTCAACCATAGGTAAGTCCATCAAGAGTTCACGAAGCCACTCTGCTTCAACAGTGGCAGTGTCTAATGCTGTGAGTTCTGCTTCCATAGTTGACCTCGTTAAGATGGTCTGCTTGCAAGACTTACAGGAAACAGCGCCACCACCAAGTGTAAAAACATAACCACTTGTGGCCTTAATCTCATCAGCATTAGATATCCAGTTTGAGTCACTATAACCCTCCAGTACCCTTGGATACCTGGTGCAGTGAATCCCATAGCTCGCGGTGCCTTTCAAATAGCGCATAACTCTCTCAAGCGCATGCCAATGATCATCTCCTGGTTTCGACACAAACCGACTCAGCTTGCTCACAGCAAAAGAGATGTCTGGCCACGCGACACTCGCCAAATACATAAGCGAGCCAATGATCTGAGAATACCTCAGTTGATCTCTAGCAATCCGTCGATTCTTTCGAAGCAACACACTAGCATCATATGGAGTTGGAGAAGGTGTACGGTCGCTATACCCAAAACGACTCAAGACCTTTTCCACATAGTGAGACTGAAGCAGTGTGATCCCATCATTCTCATCTCTCAACAGCTTGATGTTTAAGATAACATCAGCTACTCCTAGATCCTTCATCTCAAAACAGCAAGATAAGAAATCCTTAACCTCCTTGATTAAATCAAGTTTGGTTCCAAAGATCGATATGTCGTCGACATACAGACAAAGAAAAACTCCTTCGCCCCCACCATAGCGATAGTACACGCACTTGTCACCATCATTTACTACAAAGCCGGCAGCAGTTAATGTTCTTTCGAACTTCTCATGCCACTCTTTAGGAGATTGTTTAAGGCCATATAAAGACTTTAATAACTTGCACACCTTTCCTTCCTGACCAGGTACTACAAAACCATCTGGCTGATCCATGTAAATTTCCTCCTTCAACTCTCCATTGAGGAAAGCTGTCTTAACGTCCATTTGATGAACGAGAAGACTACCGTTATCGTGCCTTCCGGCGGCGTGCCCGCGCGTGGATAGTTCCCGGCCCCAGCCGTGGGGGGGGGCGACCGACCCAGGCCATGTGTTCATGTCGCGGTGCTCGTGGGGCACAGACTGGAGGGGTGCTCCTGTAATGGACCCAGGTCGCAGAGCCTTTGAACGACTAGGACAGAAACACTCACGAGGGCGCTCGGCTGCCCCCTCGCGAGACCTTGCATAAGAGAAATCAAGGCAGGAGAGTGAAAAGGCGAAGAACCGCAAATCAAAGTTGGTAGCAGCTTCAATAAAACTTTGGAAAGAAAATGAACAAACCAACTCCGGAAAGCAAATGAAAGAGCCGCGTCCGGCACCTAATCTAGTCTTCGACGTCTTCTCACCAGCGCGGAGCTAAGTGCTGCCACTGGGCGTGGGAGGGAGTCCCAGGGCCTGAGGCCGGCGCTCCTGAGACTCCGGGGCGTGTACAACCCCAACTCATTATTACGTGAGAGTGTCACGGGCGGCGAGCTTCACAGGCGTTGGTCTTCTTCACAGGCTCCGGGCCTTTCTCGGGGGAAGCAAGCTTCACGGGCATTTGCCCTCTTCACGGGCTCTGGGCCTTTTAAAAAACGTGACGGCTTCACAGGCATTCGCCTTCTTCACAGGCTCCGGGCCTTTTCCAAAAAGGATAATCTTCACAGGCATTCGCCTTCTTCACAGGCTCTGGGCCTTTTCCAAAAAGGATAATCTTCACAGGCGTTCACCTTCTTCACAGGCTCTGGGCCTTTTCCAAAAAGGATAATCTTCACAGGCATTCGCCTTCTTCACAGGCTCTGGGCCTTTTCCAAAAAGGATAATCTTCACAGGCATTCGCCTTCTTCACAGGCTCTGGGCCTTTTCCAAAAAGGATAATCTTCATAGGCATTCGCCTTCTTCACAGGCTCTGGGCCTTTTTAGGGGTAGAACCTCCGGAGGTGCTGGATGTTCCATGCGTTCTGGATCGGCACCCCCTCCTGAATCTCCAAGCGTGCGGAGCTAGGCCTGGAAACATGAACAACCTTGAACGGGCCCTCCCACATGGGAGAGAGCTTGTGCAGTGATATCCTCGCAGTGCTTGTTGGTACCTCGCCGCTCGCAGCGCGACTTCTCGGCGACATTCCTCCCCCAGCACGAGGTCCATCCCCCGCATGGCATCCTGCTGCGCCTCGTCGAACGCCGGGACCCGTGCGGAGCGACGTCTGACCTCGTGAGGGAGGACCGCTTCAGCTCCGTAGACCAGGAAGAATGGGGTCTCTCCAGTCGGTTTGGTCGTGGTGGTGCGGATGGACCACAACACAGACTGAAGCTCATCGTACCAACCTCTGCCGCAGGCCTCCAGCTTCTTCTTGAACGTCCTAGTCTTGAGGCCCCTCAGGACCTCTGCGTTGGCTCGCCTCGGCCTGGCCGTTGCTTCAGGGGTGCGCCACCGAAGCGTAGCAAAATCTGCGTTCCAAGGTTAGCAGAGTATGTTTTGAAGAGGTTACTGGTGAACTGCGAACCGTTGTCTGTGATGATGCAGTTCGGCACCCCGAACCGGCTCGCGATGCCCCTGATGAACTTGACCGCGAAACCCGCGGGGATGGTGCGGACGGCCTCTACTTTAGTCCACTTGGTGAACTTGTCCACGACGACGTAGAGGTAGCGGTAGCCCCCTGGCGCCCGAGGAAACGGCCCCAGGATGTCCAGCCCCCAGACTGCGAACAGCCACGACTGGGGTATAGTCTGCAGGCCTCCTGCCAGCTGATGGATCTGCTTGGCGTGGAACTGGCAGGCCTCACAAGCCTTTACCAGTTCGACGGCGTCGTTGAGTGCGGTGGGCCAATAAAACCCACTGCGGAACGCCTTGCCGAGGAGGGTCCGTGATGATGAATGATGTCCACAGTCTCCGCCGTGTATATCTTCCAGCAGCTCCTTTCCTTGCTCCCTGGAGATGCAGCGCAGGGATACATCGTTTGGTCGCTTCGGGTAGAGCTCTCCATCCTTGATGCAGTATGCCATGGCCTGCCATGCCACATGCTCCGCTTCCTCCTCCTTCTTCGGCAGGGTCCCTTGCGTTAAGTAACTCCGGAGCTCCGTGGTCCAGCACCCCTCCTGAGGCTCCATCGTCAGGAGCAGGCGTGCTCCTGAGGCCGGGCCACAGACCGGGGCTCTAGAGGTAGGTGGCCGGGGGAGCTCCTCCCAAGGCTGAGCCGTGTTTGACAATGACGGCAGGGCTGAGGGCTTGAAGAGCCGCTCCTCGAAGACGCCAGGCTCCTGAGGTAACCGCCTGGACGCCCGTCTGGCGATGGCGTCGGCCTCCTGATTGGTGCCACGGGGCACATGCTGCAACTCCAACCCCAAAACCGCTTCTCCATCCTGCGGACCTCCGCAAGGTAGGCTTCCATGTGCTCATCTTTCAGCTCGTACACCTTGTTGGAGAATTTGACAAGGAGCTGCGAATCGCCCTTGATGATGAGGCGTTTCACCCCCAGGGCAGCTGCGGCCTTCAGGCCCGCTATTAGACCTTCATACTCTGCTATGTTGTTGGAGACCTTTTCACCTTGCTGCAAACAGAGCTGTACAGCGTAGTAGAGCTTGTCTTGAGTGGGCGATATAAGCACCGCCCCAGCCCCTGCGCCATGCCTGGAGAACGACCCATCGAAGTACATGACCCAGCCTTCCGGCGCCTCGCTTCCCGGGGAGAGGGATCGATCCTCGTCGGCCTTAAGGCTTGGTGCCTCCGTCCATTCTACCACAAAATCCGCTAATGTTGTTCCCTTGATGACTCTGGTCGTGCTGAATTTGAGCTGAAATGCTTGCAGTTCTATGTTCCACTCAGCGACCCTCCCGGCTGAGTTAGGGCTCCTGAGCACTCTCTCCAAGGGGTATGACAAGACGACCTTGATGGGGTGACCCTGAAAATAGTGCCGCAGCTTGCGCGAGGCCACCAGTAGCGCGAGGAGGAGCTTCTGAGGCATGGGGTACCGTGCCCTCGCATCCCGCAGCACCGTGCTGATAAAGAACACTGGATGCTCAACGAGGTTGGGTGCGTCAGTGCTGGTGACGCCTTCTGGAGACCAGGGCGCCTCCTGAGGGGATGAGGCCTCCGGAGGCTGGCCATCTGGGAGAGGGGCTTCTTCCGACTCCGGTGCACTCCTCTGCGGCGGCTGATCCTCCCCAGCCATGGTGGCGGTTTCTGTGGGCCTTCCTTGTTCCCGTTTTGCCTTGTCCCGGGCTGCTGCCGTGGTTTTGACTCGACGCTCCTCCCTAACCGCCACCAGGGCTGCGCTGGCGGTGTAGGGAGTGGCGGCGAGGTAAAGTACTAGGGGCTCTTGAGGGCGCGGAGCCACCATGACCGGAGGGCTGGTCAGGTATCTCTTGAGATCTTGGAACGCCTTGTCGGCCTCTTCAGTCCATTCAAAGGGCCCATTTTTTCTTCATTAGCTGGAAGAAGGGCAGCGCTCGCTCCCCCAACTTGGAGATGAAGCGCCCTAGTGCGGTCACACGCCCAGTGAGCTTCTGCATTTCTCTGAGGGTCTTTGGCGGGCTCATGTCCTCGACCGCCTTGACCTTTTCCGGGTTAGCCTCGATTCCTCGGTGGGACACGAGGAAACCCAAGAGCTTGCCCGAGGGGACTCCGAACACACACTTCTGTGGGTTGAGCCGCAGGTTCACTGTGTTGAGGCTCGCGAAGGTTTCCTCCAGGTCCTGTATCAGGGTCCTGGCCTCCCGAGACTTCACCACAATGTCATCGACGTAAGCCTTAACATTCTTCCCGAGCTGCGGGCCCAAGGTGATGTGCATCAGCCGCTGAAAGGTCGCCCCTGCGTTACGCAGCCCAAATGGCATGCATGTGTAGCAGTACACCCCACACGGGGTTAGGAAGGCTATCTTTTCGATGTCTTCTACCGCCATCTTGATCTGGTGATACCCAGAGAAGGCATCCAAGAAGCACAGCAGGTTGCATTCTGCGGTGGAATCGACGATCTGGTCGATGCGGGGGAGCGGGAACGGATCTTGCGGGCATGCCTTGTTGAGGTTGGTGAAGTCGACACACATGCGCTCCTTCCCTCCCTTCTTTGGCACAATGACAGGGTTGGCCAACCAATCCGGGTATCGAACCTCGCGAATGACCCCAGCGGCTTCTAGTTTGCGGGTCTCTTGGACGATGAAGGCCTGCTTTTCTATGGACTGCCGCCTTGCCTTCTGCTTCACTGGGCGCACGTTGGGGCACACGTTGAGGTGATGCTCGATTACGCTCCTAGGGATCCCCGCCAACTGGTCAGGCTCCCAAGCGAATACCGTCTTGTCCGCGCGTAGGAACCTGACCAGGGCCTCCTCCTACTCGGGCTCGAGGTTGGCGCCTATGGTGAAAGTGGCGTTGGTGGACCCGTCCTCATCGACTGGTATCTGCTTGGTTTCTGCCTTGTCTTGGGTGAACAACCATTTCTTCTTGGCAGGTGCAGCCCCCTTGGGCTCGGGGGTCTCCGAGTCGGCGGGCTGTGCTGACGCCACCATCTTGATGGTGAGCTTGAGCACTCGCAGCGCGTCCCCGGTGTCCCCGTGCACGGTGAGGACACCACCGCTCCCAGGCATCTTCATGAGGTTGTACGCCGGGTGCGTCACGGCCATGAACTGGGCCAGCGCTGGATAGCCGAGGATGGCGTTGTAGGGGAGGCCGATGGGGGTGATGTCGAAGTTGACCAGCTCCGTGCGGAAGTTGTCGTAGGTGCCGAAGGTCACTGGGAGCCGGATATGTCCCAAGGAGCTGGATGACCCGCCCCCAATGCATGAGAAGGGCCGGCCGAGTTACAGCCGTTCCAGGGGTATGCAGAAGAGGTTGAAGGCCTCAACCGAGAGCACGTTGAGGCCCGCGCCGCCATCGATGAGGGTTCTGGTGACGGCCACCTAGCAGATGGTGGGGGTGCACAGCATGAGGAGCGCACCCGAGCAGGCCGAGTTGGAGGGGTGGTCCTCCGAGCTGAAGGTCAGGCAGGCCTTGGGCGCCGCCTAGTCTGGGAGAGCCCCCTGCCGCGTGGAGGCGGCGCTGGCCCGGCGGATGAACGGCTTGACGTGGTGACTTGTAGGCGGCGCCTGCGAGCCGCCTAGGAGGGCCGCAATGACCGGAGGTGTTGGTGCAGCGTGGTGGGCGAGGAAGAGGCCGCGGAGCTCTTCCCAAGAGGCCACGGAGGCTGCCGGCAGGTGGAGCAGCCATGCACGCGGAGCGACGGTGAGGGCCATGGGAAGCCAGTTGGCCATGACCCTATCATCACCAACAGCTTCGAGGATGGCCCCCTCGTACGCCAGCAAGAAGGCCAGTGGATCAGTCGCGCCGCTGTAACGCGGCAGCGTCGTTAGCTTGAACTTGTCCGGCCGCCATACCCGTTGCAGGGCTAGGGCCAGGGCTCGGAGCCCCCTGGCCCCTGTGCTGGCGCCGGGGGACGGAGCGGGCGACGCGCTACTCATTGCGAGGCAGGTCGTGGCGGTGGTGGAAGGGAAAACTCCGGTGCACCCCTACCTGGCGCGCCAAATGTCGGATTTCGGGATCCGGCAGACCCTTGAGGTTCGAACACTGGGGCGCGCGCGAAGATTTCGCCATATACCTACCTGTACCCCACCGCCTCGCTAAGATCTAAGCTATGAAAAGAACAGCACAAGGGACACAGGGTTTATACTGGTTCGGGCCACCGATGTGGTGTAATACCCTACTCCAGTTTGTGGTGTGGTGGATTGCCTCTTGGGCTGATGATGATGAGCAATACAAGGAAGAACAGCCTCGCGAGGGTCTGTTCTTGGCTGGGGCGATGAACTGCTAGGAGGAGTTCAGTCACCCTTCTCTCTCTTCGATTCTCCCTCTGTGATGCTACTCGATCCGATTCTGATTCTAATTCTCCGTCCCCCTACCCTGGCGGTGGCTAGTCCTATTTATAGGCAAAGGCCCTGGGCCTCTTCCCAAATATTGAGCAGGAAGGGCGCCAACAATTGGCCATTTTGAAGGGGAACATCTGGTACACTTATCCTGACTAAAGTTGGTCCTCGCCTACCAAAGGCTCTGGTGGTGACGCTGGCTTGGGCTGCACAATGACTTCCTCCCTGTCGTTGGTCCGGTCTTGGTCTCGTTGCACCAAAACGGGTGCCTTTGCTTGATGCTCTCGCCTGCGCTTGCTCCTTTTGCACCAAAGAGGAAAGAAGGACGCTGCGCGGGCTGGCGCCCGCCTGGCGCCCTTAGTCGTCATGGCTTGCGTCACGGGCACCTCGTGAGGTACCCCGCCTTGATCTCTCCGCCTCTTCGCGAGCCAGCCTGATGAGGTCGTGCCTGAGGAAGCTCTGTGTCGTCCGCCCCGCGAGGCTTGGCCCCTCGCGAGGGTCTTGGGGTTGTGTTGATGAAGATGGGCCGTGCTGGGCCCCCCTTTGAGCCACGCCACGGGCCGCAGGCAGGCAAGTCTGGGGACCCCCGTTCCCAGAACGCCGACAAACTTACTCAATATGAACGATTCTAGATCCAGTGACCGTACGATGTCCATCCAACGGCCGTCGTTCTTCTTCAATCTCTGCTCTTCCTGCTCCAGCTGCTCAAACAAGCACCGGCGGGATTTCCTGCTCCCTCCTCCCCGCGGCCAGCTCTGCTGCCACGCAAGCCTCACCGCCCCACTGTACTCCCATCGCTGGCCTAGCCATCCCTCTACTCACCCATAACTTCTGTTATTCTCCGGCGACGGCAAACGAACCAGTAAACCCTCGTACAGTCGTACTCCCCTCCGCATGGGAAACAACTGCCGAGTCTTCCCTGCCTCCGTGTTGTTCCCTTCCTAGGCCTCGTCGTCGTCCACCGCCCTGGTGCTCTCGGCACGGCCTGGTCAACATGGTCAACGACCGACATGCATCTGAAGTGTACTGTACATGGAGAGGCCGACAGCTGGGTCCACGGCCGCACACAAGGAAATGCCTCCTTATTACGTGCAAAATAATGATTCCACCACCTGACATCAGGGACCCACCGAAAGGGCCTCTGTATTTCGTGAAAAAATGTTATCGCCGCTGACAGCTCGGACCCGCCAGCTATATCTTCGCACGCAAGGAAGTGCCTCCTTATTACGCACAAAAAAAAGAATACTCCCCCTGTTAGCTCGGACCTAGTATAGTGGCAGGCTGACTTGTGAGCCAACTAAGTTGACGGGGACGGAGGGCTTTGTCAACTTTATCAATATGCACGATTCTAGCTCCAGTGACCATACGATGTCCATCCAACGGCCGTAGTGCTTCTTCAACCTCGAGTCTTCTTGCTCCAGCCGCCCAAACCAGCGTCGGTCGTGCCTCATGCTCCTGCCTATCATGGCCGGCTGCGATCCGGCGAAGGCCTCACTGCCCCATACTATTCCCACCGCTGGCCAGGCCATCCCTCTACTCACCCACACCCTCTGTTATTCTGCAGCGACGACAGCCTCACACCGCAACGAACCAGTGAACCCTCGTACCCCTCTACGCGTGGGTATCCACTGCCGCGTCTTCCCCGGCTCCTCGTCATCCCCTTCCTAGGCCTCGGTGTCGTCCACCGCCCTGGTGCTCTCGGCGAGGCGTGGTCAACATGGTCAAGGAACGGCTTCCATCGGACATGGATTGTACATGGAGAGGCTGACAGCTGGGTCCATGGCCGCACCAAGGAAGTGCCTCCCTATTACGTGCAAAATAATTATTCCTCCACCTGACAGCAGGGACCCACCGGACGGGCCACCGTATTTCGCAAAAAAAACGTTTCCCCACTGACTGCTGGGACCCACCAGCTACACCTTCGCACCCAAGGAAGTGCGTCCGAAAAAAACGATTCGCCCCCCTGACTGCTGGGACTCACCAGCTACATCTTCGCACACAAGGAAGTGCCTGACAGTCAGGACCCACCTGGTCGAAGCATACGTAGCGTTGACATTCTAGTCGCGAACGTGTACGTACATACTAGTCGATGTAGAGGCGCGCACATGTCGTAGTAGAGGCGCGCATGTGTGGTAGTAGAGGCACGCACGTAGCATGTACACGTACGTACAGCGGCCAGGGTGCAAGAAAGAAAATACGGCCAGGGCTCGTGTACATGGCTAGGTCGGAACAGAGAAACAACATCGTCGTCGTGTTCATGGGGAGGCAACATAATGCGTCGTGTTCATGGGGAGGCAACAGAATGCGTCGTGTTCATGGGGAGGCAACAGAAAGCGTGGTGTTCATCTGGAGGCAACGGAATGCGTGGGAGCCAACCGGCTGGGTCGCAACGGAATGCGTGGTCATGTTCATCGAGAGGGCTTGGGCGGTACAGGCGATGGAAACGAGGCCTGGCTCACCGCAGAACGGAGGAAACGGACCTCCTACGGTCGAAACGGGGGTCCTGTTGATCAGGAGGGGTGTGGCATACCGCAAAATGGAGGAAACGGACCTCCTACGGTCGAAACGGGGGTCCTGTTGATCGGGAGGGGTGTGGCGTACCGCAAAACGGACGAAACAAACCTCCTACGGTCGAAACGGGGGTCCTGTTCATCGGGAGGGGTGTGGCGTACCGCAAAACGGGACTCCACGGGATACTGTTCATCTCCACCGCCAACCTCCTCCAGCCTCCACGGGCTACCGTCGACCTCCTCCAGCCTCCACGGGCTCCTGTTCATCCAGCCTCCACCGCGCGCTACTCCACCGGCTACTGTTCAACAACCCCTCCATCGTCTACTGTTCATCCAACCCTCCACACCACGGGGTCTTGTTCAACCACCCCTCCACGGGCACCCCTCCATCGTCTACTGTTCATCCAGCCCTCCACGCCACGGGGTGCTGTTCATCCAGAGGCAACGTCACCGCTCACTGTTCATCCAAAAATCCCCCGCAATGCTCATTGTTCATCCCAGAGGCAGCATCGATCGGCTTCAGTTAGCAGCAGTAGCGAAGGAATCGCTCGATCGGGTTCAGTTAACAGCCATCGATCGATCGCTCGGGTTCAGTAACGCGTAGCCTGCAGTGCAATCGCTCGGGTTCAGTTAGAGCCCAACGCCTCGCTTGGGTTCAATTAGAGCCAACGCCTCGAACACACGTGCCGTGTACGAGAGAGACGCGCATCGCTCGGCCCCCGACCTCCCACCGTAACCGGGAACTCCCCGAAATTTTCCTCGCCCTCGCTTCTACCACGTTTTTTTCCGTCATGGACGGCCCAAAGAATGTCATGCAGCTGCGTCTCTGGCCCGCCGAGGACAAAAAGCCCGTTTTCTGTCATGATTTAATGTCATAGAAGTAGGAGCCCACCACATCTATGATGATACCGGGTTTTGTCACAGTTATCATCATAGAAGTGTCATATGTATGACAGGAAAAAAATTCGTTCGGCCCAAAATGTCACGGATGTGTCTTTTTTGTAGTGAGAAGCCCGGTGCCTTAGCTCACCCGTCCACCTCGAAGGCTCTGCCGCCCGCCGCCACTGATGCTGCGGAGGCCGCGGGGGCGCACGAGGATGTGGGTGCTGCGAGGCACGCGGTCGACGCGGGCGGCGTCGTCACCAACTCCCCCATGGCCGAAGGAGGAGCAGGAGGCACCGCATGAGAGCAGCATCAACAATGTCCAGGCGGCCATGCTCCGCGAGGTACGAGCGAAGGGGTTATTCCATCTGTACCTCTTCCCCTCGTCGAAGGGCACAGCCATAGTGGTGACACCCGGCCTGGGGCGAATCGCCGCCCTACGGCCTCCCTCGCCACGGGCGCGACCGTAGGGCATGCGCCACCCCCGGGATGGGTCAACCCAGCCGTTGTGCCCAACGGAGCCACTGGCCCTCAAGCGCCTTCGCCACGGCACCATGCCAGCCAAGTGGCCAGCTCGCAACAGCAAGGGCACGACGCCGTCGCCACCGGCATCATTAGAAGCCGGGCGACAGTGCGGTCTACATCATCATCACCGATGCCGAGCACCGCTACGTAGGCCATGGCACATGCCCAGCTATTGTTGAGGTTTCCCACAGCGGCCGATCAGATGGATGAATGGAGAGCCACCATTCAGAGTCTGATTGGCTTCGCCGAAGCTGGGGGCTCACAGCAGGCTGGTCAATCGTGGCCTCCCCAAGCAACGGCAACGGCTCATGCCGCTGGTTGTACGGAAGGAGCCACCCCCGGTAGAGTCCCCATCACGGCAACCAGTGTCGGCGTTATGGGAACGGGGGTCCTCAGACTTGCATGCCAGCAGCCCACGGCGTGGCTGTGCTAGCAGGCCCGTACGACCCGTCTTCATGAACAAGGCATTCAAGACCCTCGCGAGGGGCCAAGCCTCGCGGGGCGGACGATGCAAGACCCCCTCAGGAGTGGCCTCACCGGGCTGCCTTGCGAGGAGCGAAGAAATCAAGGCAGGGCAAACCTCACGAGGCTCTCGTGACGTGAGCCATGACGATCAAGACCAGGCAGTCGCTAGGCGGGCGCCAGTGCGCCTAGCATCCTTGTTTCCTCTTTGGTGCTAAGGAAGCAGGCGCAGGCGTGGAGTACCGAGGAATCAAGCAAAGGTTTCCATATCGGTGCAACGAGGCCAAGACCAGCAGGACGGCAGGACGAAGGTCACCGTGGAGCCCAAGACGGTGTCATTACCAGAGCCTTTTGCAGGCGAAGACCGCTTTTGTCAGGATAAGCTGTACTAGTTGTCCCCTTTCAAATTGGCCGTTGTTGGCTCCCTTCCCGCTCAATATTTGGGAAGAGGACCAGGCCTCTATAAATAGCACTAGCCCCCACAGTAGGAGGCAACTGATTCAGATCATCCTCACATCCCCAAGTTCGCAGAGCACAAGAACACCTCAACCTGAGGAGGCTGTTCTTCCCTTTGTACTGTTGTTCATCAGCCCAAGAGGCAATCCACCACCACCACACTGGAGTAGGGCATTACACCACAACAGTGGCCTGGACTAGTATAAATCTTATGTCTTTGTGTTGTGAGTTCGTCATGTTCGTCCGCGAGATCTTAGCGAGCTAGGGCGTAGATCGGTAGGGAGGAAACCTTCGCGCGCACCCCAGTGTTCGAACCTTAAGGGTTTTTCCGGAACCCGTGATCCCACATTTGGCGCGCCAGGTAGGGGTGCGCCATAGCTTCTCTTCCATTGATGTGCGCTCCGTCGCCACCGCGCTCCGCCCGCATGGCAGGCGCCCCGCCACCGACTCTGACGGCCAGCGGTGACGACGGGTCCAGGGGGCTCCGAGCCCTGGCCCCCACCCTGCTGCGGGTGCGGTGGCCACCCAAGTTCAAGCCGGAGATGCCGCCGCACTATGACGGCGCGGTGGACCGGTCGGCTTTCCTGCTGGCGTACGAGGAGGCCGTCCTCGAGGCCGGGGGTGACGACAAGGTCATGGCCAACTAGCTTCCCATGGCCCACGCCGGCGAGCCGCGCGCCTGGCTGCTCAACCTTCCCGGGTCCACGGTGGCGTCTTGGGAGGAGCTGCGCGGCACCGGTGCACCATGCAGTCACGGCTCTGCTAGGCGGCTCTCAGGCACCGCCTTCGGATCACCACATCAAGTCATTCCTCTGCTAGATCGGCGCCGCTTCCAAGCGCTCGGGAGCTCTGCCCGGCTGGGCTGCGCCTGAGGCTGACCTCGCCTTCATCTTAGAAGACCAACCCATCATCACCGCCGGCTCGGGCATGCTTCCGATGTTGTGCACGCCCACCATCTGCAACGTGGTCGTCACCAAGACCCTCTTCGACGGCGGCGCTGGCCTCAACTTGCTCTCCGTGGAAGCTTTCGGCCTTATTCACGTGCTCCTCGAGCGGCTCAGTCTCAGCAAGCCCTTCTCGGGAGTTGGTGGTGATGCTTCCCACTCCCTGGGGCAGATCCGCCTTCCCGTCACCTTCGGCATGCGTGACAACTACCGCACCGAGCTGGTCGACTTCAACATCGCCCGCATTGGCCTCCCGTACAACACCATCCTCGGGTACCCAGCTATGGCTCAGTTCATGGCGGCGACCCATCCGGCCTACAACCTCATGAAGATGCCAGGAAGTAAAGGCATCCTCACCGTTAAGGGGACACCAAGGAGGTCGTGACGACGCTCAGACTCGCCTTCAAGGCTGCTGCGGCGACGCAGCCCGTTGGCGCTGGTGCCCCCAAGGTCAAGGAGGTTGCGGCAACCAAGAAGAAGCACTTGTTCACCCAAGACAAGGCCGAAACCAAGCAGGTGTCGGTCGATGAGGACGGGTCCTCGGGAGCCACATTCACCATAGGTGTCGGCCTCGACCCGAGCCAAGAGGATGCGTTGGTAAAATTCTTACGCGCAAACAAGGATATATTCGCATGGGAGCCCGATCAGCTAGTGGGAGTCCCGAGAGAGGTGATTCAGCATCATTTAAGGGTATGCCCCAATGTGCGCCCTGTGAAGCAGCGGGCGAGACGTCAGTCCACGGAGAAGCAGGCCTTCATCGTCAAAGAGACCCGCAAGTTGGAGGCGGCGAGTGCCGTTCGCGAGGTTCGGTACCCCGACTGGTTAGCGAACCCCATTGTAGTGCCGAAGAAAGGCGGGAAGGAGCGAGTGTGCGTCGACTTAACCAACCTCAACAAGGCCTGCCCCCAAGATCCGTTTCCGCTCACACGCATCGATCCGATCGTCGACTCCACCGCCGAGTGCGACCTGCTGTGCTTCCTGGATGCGTTCTCCGGGTATCACCAGATCAAGATGGTGGTAGTGTTGGGGAACGCAGTAAATTCAAAAATTTTCCTACGCACACGCAAGATCATGGTGATGCATAGCAACGAGAGGGGAGAGTATTTGTCTACGTACCCTCGTAGACCGAAGCGGAAGCGTTGACACAACGTAGAGGAAGTAGTCGTACGTAGAGGAAGTAGTCGTACGTTCTCCTCGCGATCCAACCGATCTAAGCACCGAACGTACGGCACCTCCGAGTTCTGCACACGTTCAGCTCGATGACGATCCCCGGGCTCCGATCCAGCAAAGCGTCGGGGAAGAGTTCCGTCAGCACGACGGCGTGGTGACGATCTTGATGTGTTACCGGCGCAGGGCTTCGCCTAAGCACTGCAACGATATGATCGAGGTGGAATTTGGTGGAAGGGGGCACCGCACACGGCTAAGGAACGATCCGTAGATCAACTTGTGTGTCTTTGGGGTGCCCCCTGCCCCCGTATATCAAGGATCCAAGGGGGAGGGGCTGGCCGGCCAGGTTTGGTGCGCCAGGAGAGTCCTACTCCCTCTGGGAGTAGGATTCCCCCCCCCCCCAATCCTAGTTGGACTAGGATTGCTCCAAGGGGGAGAGAAAGAGAGAGAGGGGGCGCCCACCTCTCCTAGTCCTAATAGGACTAGGGAAGGGGGGGAGGCGCGCAGCCCCTAGGGCTGCCCTCTCACCTTTCCTCCAAGGCCCATGTTGGCCCATTATGCTTCCGGGGGGTTCCGGTAACCCTCCCGGTATTCCGGTAAAATCCTGATTTCACCCGGAATGCATCCGATGTCCAAACATAGGCTTCCAATATATAATTCTTTATGTCTCGACCATTTCGAGACTCCTCGTCACGTCCCTGATCTCATCCGGGACTCCAAACTCCTTCGGTACATCAAAACTCATAAACTCATAATATAACTGTCATCGAAACCTTAAGCGTGCGGACCCTACGGGTTCGAGAACAATGTAGACATGACCGAGACATGTCTCCAGTCAATAACCAATAGCGGGACCTGGATGCCCATATTGGCTCCTACATATTCTACGAAGATCTTTATCGGTCAGACCGCATAACAACATACGTTTGTTCCCTTTGTCATCGGTATGTTACTTGCCCGAGATTCGATCGTCGGTATCCAATACCTAGTTCAATCTCGTTACCGGCAAGTCTCTTTTCTCGTTCCGTAATACATCATCTCGCAACTAACTCATTGGTTGCAATGCTTGCAAGGCTTATGTGATGTGTATTACCGAGAAGGCCCTGAGATACCTCTCCGAAAATTGGAGTGACAAATCCTAATCTCGAAATACGCCAACCCAACATGTACCTTCGGAGACACCTGTAGAGCACCTTTATAATCACCCAGTTACGTTGTGACGTTTGGTAGCACACAAAGTGTTCCTACGGTAAACGGGAGTTGCATAATCTCATAGTTAAAGGAACATGTATAAGTCATGGATAAAAGCAATAGCAACATACTAAACGATCGGGTGCTATGCTAATGGAATGGGTCATGTCAATCAGATCATTCAACTAATGATGTGATCTCGTTAATCAAATAACAACTCTTTGTTCATGGCTAGGAAACATAACCATCTTTGATTAATGAGCTAGTCAAGTAGAGGCATACTAGTGACACTCTGTTTGTCTATGTATTCACACATGTATTATGTTTCCAGTTAATACAATTCTAGCATGAATAATAAACATTTATCATGATATAAGGAAATAAATAATAACTTTATTATTGCCTCTAGGGCATATTTCCTTCAGTCTCCCACTTGCACTAGAGTCAATAATCTAGTTCACATCGCCATGTGATTTATCAGCAATAGTTCACATTGATATGTGACCAACACCCAAAGGGTTTACTAGATTCAGTAATCTAGTTCACATTGCTATGTGATTAACACCCAAAGAGTACTACAGTGTGACTTTTGCTTGTGAGAGAAGTTTAGTCAACGGGTCTGCCACATTCAATATATTGTTATGTATTTTGCAATTTTCTATGTCTACAATGCTCTGCACGGAGCTACTTTAGCTAATTGCTCCCACTTTCAATATGTATCTAGATTGAGACTTAGAGTCATCTAGATTAGTGTCAAAACTTGCATCGACGTAACCTTTTACGACGAACCTTTTTGTCACATCCATAATCGAGAAACATATCCTTATTCCACTAAGGATAATTTTGATCGCTTGTCCAGTGATCTACTCCTAGATCACTATTGTACTCCCTTGCCAAACTCAGTGGTAGGGTATGCAATAGCTCTGGTACACAGCATGGCATACTTTATAGAACCTATGGCTGAGGCATAGGGAATGACTTCCATTCTCTTTCTATCTTCTGCCGTGGTCGGGTTTTGAGTCTTACTCAATTTCACACCTTGTAATACAGGCAAGAACTCTTTCTTTGACTGTTCCATTTTGAACTACTTCAAAAATCTTTTCAAGGTATGTATTTATTGAAAAACTTATCAAGCGTCTTGATCTATCTCTTATAGATCTTGATGCTCAATATGTAAGCAGCTTCACCGAGGTCCTTCTTCGAAAAACTCCTTTCAAATACTCCTTTATGCTTTACAGAATAATTCTACATTATTTCCGATCAATAATATGTCATTTACATATACTTATCAGAAATGCTGTAGTGCTCCCACTCACTTTCTTGTAAATACAGGCTTCACCGCAAGTCTGTATAAAACTATATGCTTTGATCAACTTATCAAAGCGTATATTCCAACTCCGAGATGCTTGCACCAGTCCATAGATGGATCGCTGGAGCTTGCATATTTTGTTAACACCTTCAGGATCGACAAAACCTTCTAGTTGCATCGTATACAACTCTTCTTTAATAAATCCATTAAGGAATGTAGTTTTGTTTATCCATTTGCCGGATTTCATAAAATGCGGCAATTGCTAACATGATTCGGACAGACTTAAGCATAGATACGAGTGAGAAACTCTCATCGTAGTCAACACCTTGAACTTGTCGAAAACCTTTTGCGACAATTCTAGCTTTGTAGATAGTAACACTACTATCAGTGTCCGTCTTCCTCTTGAAGATCCATTTATTCTTAATTGCTTGCCGATCATCGGGCAAGGCAACCAAAGTCCAAACTTTGTTCTCATACATGGATAATATCTCAGATTTCATGGCCTCTAACCATTTCGCGGAATCTGGGCTCATCATCGCTTCCTCATAGTTCGCAAGTTCGTCATGGTCTAGTAACATGACTTCCAGAATAGGATTACCGTACCACTCTGGTGCGGATCTCACTCTGGTTTACTTACGAGATTCGGTAGTAACTTGATCTGAAGTTACATGATCATCATCATTAGCTTCCTCACTAATTGATGTAGTAGTCACAGGAACAGATTTCTGTGATGAACTACTTTCCAATAAGGGAGAAGGTACAATTACCTTATCAAGTTCTACTTTCCTCCCACTCACTTCTTTCGAAAGAAACTCTTTCTCTAGAAAGTTTCCGAACTTAGCAACAAAAGTCTTGCCTTCGGATCTGTGATAGAAGGTGTATCCAACAGTTTCCTTTGGATATCCTATGAAGACACATTTCTCCGATTTGGGTTCGAGCTTATCAGGTTGAAGCTTTTTCACATAAGCATCGCAGCCCCAAACTTTAAGAAACGACAGCTTAGGTTTATTGCTAAACCATAGTTCATACGGTGTCGTCTCAACGGTTTTAGATGGTGCCCCTTTTAACGTGAATGCAGCTGTCTCTAATGCATGATCCCAAAACGATATTGGTAAATCGGTAAGAAACATCATAGATTGTACTATATCCAATAAAGTACGGTTATGACGTTCGGACACACCATTATGCTGTGGTGTTCCAGGTGGCATGAATTTTGTGAAACTATTCCACATTGTTTTAATTGAAGACCAAACTCGTAACTCAAATATTTGTCTCCGCGATCAGATCGTAGAAATCTTATTTTCTTGTCACGATGATTTTCCACTTCACTCTAAAATTCTCTGAACTTTTCAAATGTTTTAGACTTATGTTTCATCAAGTAGATATACCCATATCTGCTCAAATCATCTGTGAAGGTCAGAAAATAATGATACTTGTCGCGAGCCTTAATATTCATCGGACCACATACATCAGTATGTATGATTTCCAACAAATCTTTTGCTCGCTCCATTGTTCCGGAGAACGGCGCTTTAGTCATCTTGCCCAAGAGGCATGGTTCGCAAGCATCAAGTGATTCATAATCAAGTGATTCCAAAATCCCATCAGCATGGAGTTTCTTCATGCGCTTTACACCAATATGACCTAAACGGCAGTGCCACAAATAGGTTGCACTATCATTATTAACTTCGCATCTTTTGGTTTCAATATTATGAATATGTGTATCACTACGATCGAGATCCAATGAACTATTTTCATTGGTGTGTATGACCATAGAAGGTTTTATTCATGTAAACAGAACAACAATTGTTCTCTAACTTAAATGAATAACTGTATTGCAATTAACATGATCAAATCATATTCATGCTCAACGCAAACACCAAATAACACTTATTTAGTTTCAACACTAATCCCGAAAGTATAGGGAGTGTGTGATGATGATCATATCAATCTTGGAACCACTTCCAACACACATCGTCACCTTGCCCTTTAACTAGTCTTTGTTCATTCTGCAACTCCCGTTTCGAGTTACTAATCTTAGCAACTTGAACTAGTACCAAATACTGAGGGGTTGCTATGAATACTAGTAAAGTACACATCAATAACATGTATATCAAATATACTTATGTTCACTTTGCCATCCTTCTTATCCGCCAATCACTTGGGGTAGTTCCGCTTCCAGTGACCAGTTCCTTTGCAGTTGAAGCACTTAGTCTCAGGCTTAGGACCAGACTTGGGCTTTTTCACTTGAGCAGCAACTTGCTTGCCGTTCTTCTTGAAGTTCCCCTTCTTTCCTTTTTGCCCTTTTCTTGAAACTAGTGATCTTGTCAACCATCAACACTTGATGTTTTTCTTTGATTTCTACCTTCGCCGATTTTAGCATCGCGAAGAGCTTGGGAATATTTTCCGTTATCCCTTGCATATTATAGTTCATCACGAAGTTCTACTAACTTGGTGATGGTGACTAGAGAATTCTGTCAATCACTATCTTATCTGGAAGATTAACTCCCACTTGATTCAAGCGATTGAAGTACCCAGACAATCTGAGCACATGCTCACTAGTTGAGCGATTCTCCTCCATCTTTTAGCTTTAGAACTTGTTGGAGACTTCATATCTCTCAACTCGGGTATTTGCTTGAAATATTAACTTCAACTCCTAGAACATCTCATATGCTCCATGACGTTCAAAACGTCTTTGAAGTCCCGATTCTAAGCAGTTAAGCATGGTGCACTAAACTATTAAGTAGTCATCATATTGAGCTAGAAAAACGTTCATAATGTCTGCATCTGCTCCTGCAATAGGTCCGTCACCTAGCGGTGCATCAAGGACATAATTCTTCTGTGCAGCAATGAGGATAAACCTCAGATCACGGATCCAATCCGCATCATTGCTACTAACATTTTTCAACATAATTTTCTCTAGGAACATATCAAAATAAACATAGGGAAGTAACAACGCGAGCTATTGATCTACAACATAGATATGCTAATACTACCAGGACTAAGTTCATGATAAATTAAAGTTCAATTAATCATATTACTTAAGAACTTCCACTTAGATAGACATCTCTCTAATCCTCTAAGTGATCACGTGATCCAAATCAACTAAACCATGTCCGATCATCATGTGAGATGGAGTAGTTTCAATGGTGAACATCATTATGTTGATCATATCTACTATATGATTCACGCTCGACCTTTCGGTCTCCGTGTTCCGAGGCCATATCTGTATATGCTAGGCTCGTCAAGTTAAACCTGAGTATTCCGCGTGTGCAACTGTTTTGCACCCGTTGTATTTGAACGTAGAGCCTATCACACCCGATCATCACGTGGTGTCTCAGCACGAAGAACTTTCGCAACGGTGCATACTCAGGGAGAACACTTCTTGATAATTTAGTGAGAGATCATCTTATAATGCTACCGTCAATCAAAGCAAGATAAGATGCATAAAAGGATAAACATCACATGCAATCAATATAAGTGATATGATATGGCCATCATCATCTTGTGCTTGTGATCTCCATCTTCGAAGCACCGTCATGATCACCATCGTCACCGGCGCGACACCTTGATCTTCATCGCAGCATCGTTGTCGTCTCGCCAATCTTATGCTTCTACGACTATCACTACCGCTTAGTAATAAAGTAAAGCATTACATCGCGATTGCATTGCATACAATAAAGCGACAACCATATGGCTCCTGCCAGTTGCCGATAACTCGGTTACAAAACATGATCATCTCATACAATAAAATTTAGCATCACGTCTTGACCATATCACATCACAACATGCCCTGCAAAAACAAGTTAGACGATCTCTACTTTGTTGTTGCAAGTTTTACGTGGCTGCTACGGGCTTTAAGCAAGAACTCATCTTACCTACGCATCAAAACCACAACGATAGTTTGTCAAATAGACTCCGTTTTAACCTTCTCAAGGACCGGGAGTAGCCACACTCGGTTCAACTAAAGTTGGAGAGACAGTCTTCCGCAAGCCATCTCTGTGCAAAGCACGTCGAGGGAACCGGTCTCGCGTAAGCGTACGCGTAAGGTTGGTCCGGATCGTCTCGTCCAACAATACCGCTGAACCAAAGTATGACATGCTGGTAGGCAGTATGACTTGTATCGTCCACAACTCACTTGTGTTCTACTCGTGCAAATAACATCAAACCATAAAACCTAGGCTCGGATGCCACTGTTGGGGAACGCAGTAAATTCAAAAATTTTCCTACGCACACGCAAGATCATGGTGATGCATAGCAACGAGAGGGGAGAGTATTTGTCTATGTACCCTCGTAGACCGAAGCGGAAGCATTGACACAACGTAGAGGAAGTAGTCGTACGTAGAGGAAGTAGTCGTACGTTCTCCTCGCGATCCAACCGATCTAAGCACCGAACGTACGGCACCTCCGAGTTCTGCACACGTTCAGCTCGATGACGATCCCCGGGCTCCGATCCAGCAAAGCGTCGGGGAAGAGTTCCGTCAGCACGACGGCGTGGTGACGATCTTGATGTGTTACCGGCGCAGGGCTTCGCCTAAGCACTGCAACGATATGATCGAGGTGGAATTTGGTGGAAGGGGGCACCGCACACGGCTAAGGAACGATCCGTAGATCAACTTGTGTGTCTTTGGGGTGCCCCCTGCCCCCGTATATAAAGGATCCAAGGGGGAGGGGCTGGCCGGCCAGGTTTGGTGCGCCAGGAGAGTCCTACTCCCTCTGGGAGTAGGATTCCCCCCCCCCCCCAATCCTAGTTGGACTAGGATTGCTCCAAGGGGGAGAGAAAGAGAGAGAGGGGGCGCCCACCTCTCCTAGTCCTAATAGGACTAGGGAAGGGGGGGGAGGCGCGCAGCCCCTAGGGCTGCCCTCTCACCTTTCCTCCAAGGCCCATGTTGGCCCATTATGCTTCCGGGGGGTTCCGGTAACCCTCCCGGTATTCCGGTAAAATCCTGATTTCACCCGGAATGCATCCGATGTCCAAAGATAGGCTTCCAATATATAATTCTTTATGTCTCGACCATTTCGAGACTCCTCGTCACGTCCCTGATCTCATCCGGGACTCCGAACTCCTTCGGTACATCAAAACTCATAAACTCATAATATAACTGTCATCGAAACCTTAAGCGTGCGGACCCTACGGGTTCGAGAACAATGTAGACATGACCGAGACATGTCTCCAGTCAATAACCAATAGCGGGACCTGGATGCCCATATTGGCTCCTACATATTCTACGAAGATCTTTATCGGTCAGACCGCATAACAACATACGTTTGTTCCCTTTGTCATCGGTATGTTACTTGCCCGAGATTCGATCGTCGGTATCCAATACCTAGTTCAATCTCGTTACCGGCAAGTCTCTTTTCTCGTTCCGTAATACATCATCTCGCAACTAACTCATTGGTTGCAATGCTTGCAAGGCTTATGTGATGTGTATTACCGAGAAGGCCCTGAGATACCTCTCCGAAAATTGGAGTGACAAATCCTAATCTCGAAATACGCCAACCCAACATGTACCTTCGGAGACACCTGTAGAGCACCTTTATAATCACCCAGTTACGTTGTGACGTTTGGTAGCACACAAAGTGTTCCTACGGTAAACGGGAGTTGCATAATCTCATAGTTAAAGGAACATGTATAAGTCATGGATAAAAGCAATAGCAACATACTAAACGATCGGGTGCTATGCTAATGGAATGGGTCATGTCAATCAGATCATTCAACTAATGATGTGATCTCGTTAATCAAATAACAACTCTTTGTTCATGGCTAGGAAACATAACCATCTTTGATTAATGAGCTAGTCAAGTAGAGGCATACTAGTGACACTCTGTTTGTCTATGTATTCACACATGTATTATGTTTCCAGTTAATACAATTCTAGCATGAATAATAAACATTTATCATGATATAAGGAAATAAATAATAACTTTATTATTGCCTCTAGGGCATATTTCCTTCAGGTAGAACATGTAGAGAAGACTGCCTTCCTGACCCCATGTGGGGTGTACTGCTACACCTGCATGCCCTTCGGACTGCGCAACACGGGCGCAACCTTTCAGCGGCTGATGCACATCGCCTTGGGGCGGCAGCTCGGGAGAAACACGGAGGCCTACGTCGACGACATTGTGGTGAAGTCTCGGGAGGCAGGGACCTTGATTCAAGACCTGGAAGAGACCTTCGCGAGCCTGCGCCTGGTGAACTTGCGGCTTAACCCGGAGAAGCGCGTGTTCGGTGTCCCTTCCGGCAAGCTGCTAGGCTTCCTCATGTCCCACAGAGGGATCAAGGCGAACCCAGAGAAGATCAAGGCCATTGAGGACATGAGCCCATCGCAGACCCTTAAGGAAATGCAGAAGCTAGCCGGTCGGGTAACTGCATTGGGACGCTTCATCTCCAAGCTAGGAGAGCGTGCCCTACCCTTCTTCAAGCTGATGAAGAAGAAGGGCCCGTTTGAGTGGACCCCAGAGGCCGACCGAGCTTTTCAAGACCTCAAGAGATACCTGACCAGCCCACCGGTGATGGTGGCGCCGCTACCTCTCAAGCCTCTAGTGCTCTACCTGGCTGCTACCCCGTACTCCGCCAGCGTAGTGCTGGTGGAGATTTGGCAGGAGCACCAAGCCAAAGGCGCGCTCCGCCAAGCTACAGCCGAAATGACGCAAGATGAGGAAGGCGCCGCGAGAGCCAAAGCAGCGTCAGTAGAAGACCAAGCTCGGCAGGACGATGTCACAGAGACCCCCGCAAGCGACCAGGCACCAGGAGTTCCACCACCCCAGGAGACGTCCCGGCCCCTGCAAGACACAAGACTCACCAACGCGCTAGCCCTTGTCGAGCACCCAGTGTATTTCGCCAGCACGTTGCTGCGGGACGTAAGAGCACGATATCCCATGCCTCAGAAGCTCCTGCTCGCACTCTTGGTGGCCTCGTGCAAGTTGCAGCACTACTTCCAGGGCCACCCTATCAAGGTCATCTCAGCCTACCGGTTGGAGAGAGTGCTCAGGAGCCCGAACTCTGCTGGAAGGGTCGCTGACTGGAACATCGAGCAACAAGCATTCCAGTTGGAGTTCAGCACTACCCGGGTCATAAAGGGAGCCGCGCTCGCTGATTTTGTGGCGGAATGGACGGATGCCCCGGCACTTGAAGTAGGCGAAGAACGGTCCACCTCACAAGGAAGTGAGGTGCTGGACGGTTGGGTCATGTATTTCGATGGCGCCTTCACGCATCAGGGCGCATGGGCTGGAGCAGTACTCATCTCGCGCACCCAGGACAAGCTCTGCTATGCCGTGCAGCTCTACTTTCAGCAGGGCGAGAAGGTCTCCGATAACATTGTAGAATACGAAGGCATCATAGCTGGCCTGAAGGCCGCGACAGCTCTAGGGGTGAAGCGCCTCGCTGTTAGGGGCGACTCACAGCTCCTCGTCAACTTCTCCAACAAAGTGTACGAGCCAAAGGACGAGCACATGGAGGCATACCTCGCAGAAGTGCGTAAGATGGAAAACCAGTTCATGGGACTGGAGGTGCAGCACGTGCCCCGGGGCACCAAAAAGGAAGCCAATTACATCACTTGGAGGGCATCTAAGCACCAGCCCCAAGAGCCTGGCGTCTTCGAGGAGCAGCTCATCAAGCCGTCGGTGACGCCAACACTTTCAAGCGTAGTTCAGCCTCGGGAGGATCTCCCACAACCACCTGCCACTGGAGCCCCAGCCCGTGGCCCGACCTCAAGAGCTCGCCTGCTCTTGGCGCTCGAGCCCCAGGAGGAATGCTGGACCAAGGAATTGAACGAATATTTGATGCAAGGGACGCTGCCGGAGAAGGAAGAGGACGTAGAGCGCTTGGCCCGGCAAGCCACGACATACTGCATTTAGGATGGTGAGTTGTATAGAAGGCGACCAAACGATGTTTCGCTGCGCTGCATTTCCAGTGACAAGGGAAAGGAGTTGCTGATTGACATACACAGTGGGGACTGCGGACACCACTTGCCATCACGAACTCTCGTCGGCAAGGCATTCCGCAGTGGATTCTACTGGCCCACGGCACTCGACGATACAGTCGAATTGGTGAAGTCCTGCGAAGCTTGCCAGTTCCATGCCAAGCAGATACATCAGCCAGCTCAGGGCCTCCAGACCATTCCACTCACGTGGCCGTTCGCAGTCTGGGGGCTGGATATCTTGGGCCCCTTCCCTCGGGCGCCAGGGGGCTACCACTAACTGTACGTTGTCATCGGCAAGTTCATCAAGTGGGTGGAAGTGGAAGCCGTTCGCACCATCCCAGCTGGTTCCGCGGTCAGGTTCATCAGGGGCATCATGAGCCGTATCGGAGTCCCCAACCGCATCATCACCGATAACGGTTCGCAGCTCACCAGTAACCTCTTCAAAACATATTGTGCTAACCTTGGAACGCAAATCTGCTACGCTTCGGTGGCGCACCCCAGGAGCAATGGTCAGGCCGAACATGCCAACCCAGAGGTCCTGAGGGGCCTCAAGACCAGGACCTTCAAGAAGAAGCTCGAGGCTTGCGGCAGGGGCTGGTACGACGAGCTCCAGTCCGTGCTGTGGTCCATACGCACCACCGCCACCAAGCCGACGGGCGAGACCTCGTTCTTCCTCGTCTACGGAGCTGAAGCGGTCCTCCTTGACGAAGTCAAACATCGCTCTGCACGGGTCCTGGCATTTGATGAAACGCAGCAGGGCGCCTTGCGGGGGATGGACCTCGTGCTAGGGGAGGAACGCCGCCGTGAAGAAGCACTAAGGCCAGCAAGGTACCAGCAGGCGCTGCGGCGATACCACTACTGCAACATCCGCTCCAGGACGCTCAAGATAGGTGACCTCGTCCTGATGCGGGTCCTCTCCAGGGAAGGGCTGTATAAACTTTCACCCATGCGGAAGGGTCCGTTCAAGGTCGTCCACATCTCCACGCCTGTTGCCGTATGCCTGGAGACGCAGGACGGGGTGCCCATCCAGAACGCCTGGAACACCCAGCACCTCCGGAAGTTCTACCCATGAAGCAAGGCCCAGCGCCTGTGAAGAAGGCCCCATGCCTGTGAAGAAGGCCCTGTGCCTGTGAAGAAAGGCCCAGTGCCTGTGAAGAAGGCCCTGTGCCTATTAAGAATCGCTTCCCGTGACACTCTCACGTAATAATGAGTGGGGCTGTACATGCCCCGGAGTCTCCGGAGAGCCGCCCTCGGGCCTCGGGGGCTCCCTCCCACGCCTAGTGGTAGCACTTAGCTCCGCGCTGGTGAGAAGATTTGAAGACTAGATTAGGTGCCGGACACGGCTTTTCATTTGCTTTTCGCAGTTGGCTCGCTTTCTCTTAATCGGAGTTGCTCCCAGCGTTCCTTGCTAATTTGGTTCCGTTTGCTGCTACTCCCGACTTTAGTTCGCCTGTGTTCTCTCTCTCGCATACCTCGCGAGGGGGCTAGGCAGGTGCCCTCGCGAGCGTTTTTCCCTTCTGTCCCTCTGCCTTCAGTCTATTTTCTCGCGAAGCACCCTCGTTTGAGCCCACAAGCAGGCGCACCTCTCCTAATCCGTGCCCCTCAGGTACAACGATATGAAGCGCTGAGTCAAGGCTCGGGTGAACGACAAGTCTCCTAGCCAGCTTCCTAACGAATTTTCTGCAGTTCTTGAGCAACTACTAAGCCAAGACGAGCACAAGGAAACAAGTGCCTCGCGAAGAGGAGGCAGCCCCGAACACGCCAAGTTAAGTTATCTTTGCACCACACAAACAACACAGCACGGAAACAACAAGCATAGCGTAATGAGCAAGGAACCACAGTTCGATACACGCCCCTCCGGGCCCATACTAGTTTATTTTTTATGCAGGAACGAAAAGAAGAGCAAGACAAAAGCAGCGTTGTAGTGATACACGGGGGCAGACTCCTGGCGACATCCCCAGCTTAGCCGGATCCCTCCTCGCGCTTCACGGAGGCGCGATGGTGAGATGACCCGCTACCACCTTCGAAAAGCGAGCGCGGTGGCGTGGTGGCTGGTCATAGCCGCCGCTGCTGGAGCTTTCGCCGAGAGAAGAGCCCCCGTAGCTGGATGAGGCACGGCCTGCGGGCTCGTCCTCGCCCTCATCACGGCCGTCCTCGAGACCGAGCACCTTCTCGCCGTCATTCGTCTCGGGGCAGCACCCGGTGCGGCGACCATCTTCCCCAAGCACCCTCACATAGAGGGTCGCATCACCATCGTACTTGAAGTGGAGGGTGCACCGCTTGCCCAGGCCCCGCGCACGAGCGAACATCTGCCAACCGCGAGCCAGGGCTATGTTGCCCGCGGCGGAGACCTCGACCACGACCCAGGAGGCCGTGCTACAGCAGCCATTCGCCTGCAGCCAGAGCCCGCCTGGACCAGAGGCCGGCAGTTCGTCGACGAAGGAGCGCGGGAGCTGAAGCCAGCTACTGGCCGGATCCTCCGACCAGATGATCGGGAAGGCCGCGCAACCACGACACGCATCCCCTCATCGATGGGGTTGCCGTGACCGGAGCGACCCCCACCTCGCGCAGCGGCGCCACCACGGGAGCGGGGGGGCCACATCGGGAGTCGCGGTGTGCTTGCGGGGACGACCACGTCCCCGCTTGGGCGCCGAGGAGCCGGGCCCCTCGCGAGGGGCCTTTTCTTTATCTGCGGTGGAGAACCACTTCGGCGGCGCCATTGGATCCGGCGATGAAGCAGAGAAGAAGAAGCAGACGAATAAGGAAGAGATGGGCGATGGGGGCTCTACCCCCTCCCCATTTATAGCAGGAGAAGGCCAACCGACGCCTCCCACGATCACGGGTAATGATGGTTTTCCTTGCATGTCGCAAGGACTTGTCAAGTCGAGCAGTTGTCGAGGCAGCGTGGGGAAGCAGAGACGCCCACGTCCAATCAACCGCCATGCGTCGACAAAGGCCGCAGGCTTTTGGGGCCCGAGGCGCTCTGCGCTTGACCTTTGGCTTCGCCTCGAAGCCAAGCCCGAGCGCGCTTTGGGCCCGAGAGCTAATGTCGGCGTTTTGGGAACGGGGGTCCCCAGACTTGCCTGCCTGCGGCCCACGGCGTGGCTGTGCTAGCAGGCCCGTACAACTCATCTTCATCAACAAGGCATTCAAGACCCTCGCGAGGGGCCAAGCCTCGCAGGGCGGATGACGCAAGACCCCCTCAGGAGCGGCCTCACCGGGCTGCCTCGCGAGGAGTGGAGAAATCAAGGCAGGGCAAACCTCACGAGGCTCTCGTGACGTGAGCCATGACGATCAAGACCAGGAAGGCGCCAGGCGAGCGCCAGCGCATGCAGCGTCCTTGTTTCCTCTTTGGTGCTAAGGAGGCAGGCACAGGCGCGGAGTACCGAGGCATCAAGCAAAGGTTTCCATATCGGTGCAACGAGACCAAGACCAGCAGGACGGCAGGACGGAGGTCACCATGGAGCCCAAGACTGTGTCATCACCAGAGCCTTTCGCAGGCGAAGATCTCTTTTGTCAGGATAAGTTGTACTAGCTGTCCCCTTTCAAATTGGTCATTGTTAGCTCCCTTCCCGCTCAATATTTGAGAAGAGGACCAGTGCCTCTATAAAAAGGACTAGCCACCATAGTAGGAGGCAACTGATTCAGATCATCCTCACATCCACAAGTTCGTAGAGCACAATAACACCTCAACCTCAGGAGATTGTTCTTCCCTTTGTATTGTTGTTCATCAGCCCAAGAGGCAATCCACCACCACACACTGGAGTAGGGTATGACACCACAATGGTGGCCGGAACTAGTACAAATCTTGTGCCTTTGTGTTGTGAGTTCGTCAAGTTCGTCCGTGAGATCTTAGGGAGCTAGGCGTAGATCAGTAGGGAGGAAACCTTCGCGCGCACCCCAGTGTTCGAACCTTAAGGGTTTTGCCGGAACCCGTGATCTGACAACCAGCGTGGGCGCGGCAGAGTCGGGAACCCGATGATGTCTCGACGGCCTCTTCCTACCCTCGAGCACTTCCAGGTCAACAGCGAGGCCTGGAGGACAGGCAAAGGCGAGACACGTGTGTCGTCATCGAGCAACACCGCGGCTACCTCCGTCAGGCCACTAGGTGCGGTGGCCCCAACGTCGACGAGCCTGCACTTGAGGATGGCGGGTGCCCGCCTTTCGAGGTTGGGTGCCTTGCCTTTACTCTTGCTGTGGCAAGTCCGTTGGCCATCCACTCGCATGTTCAAGCTAGAGATACCAGAGAAATATGATGGAAGGCTGAACCCGGCAGAGTTCTTGAGCATCTACACTATTGGTGATCAGGCTGCCGGAGGAAGAGATGAGAAGGTGTTTGCCAACTACTTCCCGTTGGCACTGAAGTCCAAGGTGAGGTCTTGGCTGATGCACCTGCCGGAGAACTCCATCTCGTCAGGGCTGACCTGTGCCATGAGTTCATTGGTGCCTTCACTGGCGGCCATCAAGAACCAGAATGGCCCAACGACTTGCAGCTTCTTCAACAAAGATAAGGAGAAACCCTCCGCAAGTACTTGTAGAGATTCAGCAGAGTCCACAGGAACATCTCAAATATCCATCCTGCGGCTGCGATAGCTGCCTTCCAGTCCAACGTGCGCAACTGCAGGATTCGTTCCAAGATGAATGTGCGGTTGCCCAACACAGTGAAGGAGTTTACACTTTAGTGGACCAGTGTGCTCGGATGGAGGAAGGAAGGAAACTCGCTGGAGAAGAGGATTGCATCAACCTTGACTCAGAGGATGATGATGAATCCACCAGTCAAAACAAGAGCAAGAAGCACAACAAGAGGCGCAAGGACAAGGCACTGATGACCGTCAAAGGATCGGGCACGCTTAGTACCGGCAAGAAGGCTAAAGCCGAAGCCCCCAGCAAGGAAACTGCCGCGTGCGCTGACTGTCGGGAGGCTGCGACTGCCGAAAAGGCTGGGAAAGGTGATGGGTTGTACTGCAAGATACATCGGACAGAAGGCCACGATCTTCAAGAGTGTCATCAGGTTGAGCAGCTTGTCAAGAGGCAGAGATCTGAGTATGAGAAACATGACAAGGAAAAAGGTCAGAATGGTGCTGGCGGTAAGGGCCGGGGCGGTGAAGCAAATTGTCCCGGCAAGGCTTTTTGGAACCAAGGAAAACCCACTAGGGGCCGACAGAAGGAAATTTGCAAGGATGAGTGTGATGGAGTGGATGAAGAGGAAACCAGTGAGCAGGAGTTCCAGAAGGCCACTGAGGCCCTATGCATTGATGGGGGTGCATCTTTGCACTCCTCTCACCCAACTTAAACGGTGGGCGTGTGAGGTCAATGTCGTGGAGCCAGCGGTAGAGTCTCGGAAGCCGCTCAAATGGTCACGCTCGCCCATCATATTTGACAAAGAGGACCATCCTGACTGCACCACCGCAGTAGGATGCTTGCCGTTGTTGGTCTCTCCAACAATTCGCAACCTCAAGGTCACGAAGATATTGTTTGACGGTGGGGCCGGGTTAAATCTGATTTCCCCAAAGGTTATTAGCAAGCTTCAGATAGCAGAGGAGGAGCTGGAGGTCACGGGCACGTTTCAAGGAGCTAGTCCCGAAAGGAGTCATCCTAAGGGAAAGATCACGTTGCTAGCGACGTTTGGGGGAGAACTGAACTATCAAACTGAGAAGATTGTATTTAATGTAGTTGACCTCCCCCTGCCGTACAATGGGATTCTTGGACAACTAGCTCTGGCAAAATTCATGGCGGCATCCCACTACGCCTACAACACCTTGAAGATGCCTAGTGTCGGTGTACTAAAGTAGGGGTACCTTAGTACCCCAGACTTGTGCACGGGCAGTCGTAGCACCCTGCGGCAAGGCCCGCCCCGGAAGCGCCAAGAGAAGACCAAGCATCCAAGACGAGGCCCCCGGCAAGAGGAGCTTGCCGGGCCAAGAAGACAAGGCCCCCGGCAAGAGGAGCTTGCCGGGCCAAGAAGACAAGACCCCGGCAAGAGGAGCTTGCCGGGACGACTGAGCCCATGTAAGGCCATCCAAGAACAAAGTATAACGAGACAGAAGATCGAGCCCCCGACAAGAGGAGCTTGTCGGGAAGGCCGAACCCAGGCACCACAAGAGAAGCCCGCCGTGGCGCGCCAAGCGCCCCGGCAAGGCCTGATAGCTGGCGCGCTATCAGGCACAGGAAGACGACCCCCGCGGCAAGCCACTTGCCGCGGCAAGATCGCCACCTCAAGACTGCGCTCCAGCTCGCCCGCCACGCGTCGCTCCGGGGTTTCCCCCGAGGGCACGTGGCGAGGCACCGCGCAGCCTGGGGCATGCGGTGGCATGCAGCCGCCATCGTGGCGAGCGGTGGCGCACCTAACGGTCCGCCTCGGTGCTGTCCGGGCGACCGTGACGGGCATTTAATGCCCTTGTCCCCTACCGTCAGAAGTAGGTATGATAACACTGTGCCGCACTGTAGCGCCACCGTTCCCGCACTATTACAGCTACCACCCCTTTTACACTTTTACCCCTTTCTCTTACGTTGACACCTGTCGGTGACCCCTTTGCGCTATAAAAGGAGGCCCGTGTGCAACGTAGAAGGGGTTCCGGGGTTCGGAGAATCGGCACCCAGACGGCCATACGCTCGGTGCAGCTAGCTCCCCAAGCTCCCGAGCTCCCCAGTTCAATACAACTGAGCAGGAGTAGGGTTTTACGCGTCCATCGCGGCCCGAACCTGGGTAAACCGCCCGTGTGCTCGCTTCGATCTGCTCTCCGCGCTCCCTCCGCCCCCCTCGCCGGACAACGAAAGGGGCTCCGGCCCCATAGGTGCTCGCGGGGGGACGCCCGTCCGCCCCGACATCTTTGGCGCGCCAGGTAGGGGGCTGCGTCGAGGTTGTGCGGATCAGATCCTGCGTTCACGCGAGCGCGCTCTTCGTCAGCTTCTCCGAACTCGCTAGCTTCATCAACACCATGGCCCCGAAGAAGAAGGCTTCGGAGGCCGCGGGCCCGTCCGCGTCACTCCCACCGCTGCCGGAGCCAACGGTGGGCGGGGGAGACGCCGTCGGAGTGGTGGCCACCGGCGAGAACACTCGCGGTGCCACCAAATCCAAGAACAGGGCGGACGACCGAGCCTCGGCCTCCGAGGACGCGCCGCATCCGTCCCTTCAAACGACGACCCAGCAGCGCCATGCCACGGGAGGTGGCATCCGCTTGCTGGAACAAGGGCAAACAGGAGGTTCGCGGGACGCCACGGGCCCCCGTCCGGATACGGGCAAGGCGAAGGCGCCGGGGAGGGACCCCGCTCTTTGTAACATTGTTAGGAGTCCGAGCGCATCCCGCTCCTCGCGCCACTCGCCCCCGCTCCCCTCCACTCCGGCAGAAGCGCTCGCGAGAGCGCAACTGCTCCTCGACTACCCTCCAGCGGCTGGCAAGGCCGAAAGCTGGAGGGCCACCATCCAGAGCCTGATCGCCTTCGCCAACAACGACACGCCGCAGCGGCCGGCGACCTCGCGGCCCCGGCAGGTCGAGAAGACGAAGGCCGACGGCGACAAGACCGCCGGAGGTGCGACCACCATGCACTCCCCGGCGCAGAAGCAGAAGACGCCGCCCCGCTGGGACAACGCCGACGACGGCTCCACAACATCGTCGGACCCGCGGACTCGCCGGGACCAGCGCCAAGTCCTCGACGAGCGGCAGCAAGAAGACGCTCGAACAAGGATTGAGCGCCGCCGAGAAACTCGGCGGCAATCAGACCAGCGGGCTGGGAACGCTGTCGACACGTACGCGCCCGGTGAACCAGGTGACTTACCGTACGCGGCAGGTTGCCCTGCGTTCACCCGCGAGCTGCGACGCGTCCGGTGGCCCAGCACGAAGAACTTCAAGCCCGACGTACCGGAGAAGTACGACGGCAGGACGCACCCCTCGGAGTTTCTCAGCATCTACACAATCGCTGTACAAGCTGCCGGGGGGCGCGACGAGAGGATATTGGCGAACTACTTCCCGCTCGTGCTTAAGCCGAACGTTCGTTCGTGGCTTATGCACTTGCCGGAAGGCTCCATCTCTTCCTGGGCGGATCTTTGCCATCAGTTTGTTGGCGCCTTCACAGGCGGCCACAAACCTCATGGTCAGGATAGCGACCTCCACATCCTAGCCCAGAAGGAAGGAGAACCCCTGCGCAAGTACATCCAGCGCTTCAGCCGCGTGCATCGCAACATCCCCGACGTTCACCCTGCCGCGGTTATCAGCGCGTTCCACCAGAACGTGCGTAACCGCCGCATGCGTGAAGAGATGGCCATGACCAAGATCCGGGACGTCAGCGAGCTATATGCCTTGGCTGACAAGTGCGCGCGCGCGGAGGAGGGGAGAAAACTCCCAGGGGAGGATGCTGGCGCAGGAGAAAGCGACAGTGACGACACCGCCCCGGCGAAGAGGAGCCAGCGGCGGAATAATAGGAGGAAGAACAGGAAAGAGGTGCTTGCCGTCGAGGGGTCCGGCAAGGAGGCTCCCGCCAAGCAAACGCAGGCTGGCGGCTTCGGCAAGGAGCCTGCCCCCGTGGCGGCAGCCGACAAGCAGGACGGCTCCGACAAGCAATACTGCAAGATCCACCGCACCAAGGGCCACGATCTCTCCAACTGCAAAAGCGTCGAGTACCTCGTCGTGCAGCAGAAAGCTGAGTACGAGAGGCGCGACAAGGGGAAGGCCCAAGGTGGGGGTGGCGAACCAAGCAAGAAGCGGCCGCCCGTCGGCCGGGGAGGACGCCGCGGCAAGGCCAAGCAGCGGCAAGGCGATCGGCCTCCCCGGGGCCGCGGCGAGGATGACGAAGACGACGACGAAGACGTGGAAGACGAAGATAACAGCGAGCAGGAGTTCCAGAAGGCCACGGAGGTCCTTTGCGTTGACGGCGGCGCCTCTCTGCACACCTCCCACCGCCAGCTTAAGCGGTGGGCGCGAGAGGTGAACGCAGCAGAGCCGCCCGTGGAGTCGCGCAGGCTCCTCAAATGGTCCAGCACGCCCATCATTTTCGATCTTGAGGATCACCCCGACCGCACAACCGCGGTCGGGTGCTTGCCGATGCTGGTTTCACCCACCATCCGCAACCTCAAGGTCACCAAAATGTTGGTAGACGGCGGGGCCGGGCTGAACTTGATCTCCTCCGCTGTGATCAAGAAACTCCAGATCCCAGACGGCGAGCTCGAAGAGACCGGATCCTTCCAAGGAATCAACCCGGGGAGGAGCAAGCCCAAGGGGAAGATTACTCTGCCGGTGACCTTTGGCGGCGAGCTTAACTTCAGGACTGAGCGTATCACGTTCGACGTCGCCGATATCCCGTTACCATACAATGGGATCCTCGGCCGTCCCGCTCTCGCCAAGTTCATGGCGGCTTCCCACCACGCCTACAACGTACTCAAGATGCCGGGGCCGATAAGCGTCATCACTGTCCATGGCGACAAAAAGGATGCGCTTATCTGCGCCGACAAGATCTACCGGGATGTAGCAGCCGCGGCAGAGAAGGACACCCTCGCCGCTGAAGCCCCCGGGGGGAAGAAGACAAAGACCAAGCCCGATAAGTGCTCTGGGGCCCACTCCGGCAACTGCACCTCTTCAGAGTGCCGCGCCGCCGTCGAGGACGTCCCATCGAGCTCCGCCGGCAAGTACAGAAGGGGAATGACCGCTCCTCCGGCAACCAAGAAGGTGTCCGCCAAGGAGGACGGCACTGGCGGTACCTTCACCATCAGTGCCACGCTTGACAGCAAATAGGAAAGCGCGCTCGTCGCCTTCCTGCGGGCGAATGACGACGTGTTTGCATGGCAACCGTCCGACATCCCCGGTGTTCCCAGGAGGGTGATTGAGCACAAGCTCGCTGTCTGTCCTCACGCGCGACCCGTCAAGCAGAAAGTGAGAAAGCAAGCCGTGGAGCGCCAGGAATTCATCAGCGAAGAGATCAAGAGGCTAGAGGCAGCAGGCCTAGTGAGAGGTGTGATCCATCCAACGTGGCTGGCCAATCCGGTCGTCGTGCGCAAAGCCAATGGGAAGTGGAGACTGTGCATAGAATTCACCGACGTGAATAAAGCATGTCCCAAAGATCCATTTCCCTTGCCACGCATTGACCAGATTGTTGACTCCACTGCCGGATGTGAGCTACTCTCTTTTCTTGATGCATATTCAGGCTACCACCAAGTCTTTATGGCCAAGGAAGATGAAGAGAAGACCGCATTTATCACTCCGTGCGGCACCTATTGCTTCATACGCATGCCGTTTGGACTGAAGAATGCGGGATCAACGTTTGCAAGGGTAGTGCACTCTGCTTTCGAGCCGCAGATCCATAGGAACGTGGAGGCCTACATGGATGATATCGTGGTGAAGAGCAGGAGCAAGGAAACCCTGGTCCAAGATCTGGAAGAGACATTTCAGAACTTGCGCAAGATACAGCTCAAGCTGAACCCCGAGAAGTGCGTTTTCGGAGTCCCCTCCGGCAAGCTTCTCGGGTTCTTTGTGTCACAGAGGGGGATTGAAGCTAATCCCGACAAGATCAAAGCCATCGAGCAGATCGAAGCCCCAAAGCGCGTCAAGGACGTCAGAAAGCTTGCAGGTTGTGTGGCCGCCCTCAGTCGGTTCATTTCAAGGTCTGCAGAACGCGCCCTGCCCTTCTTTAAAATCTTGAAGAAGGCAGGTCCCATGCAGTGGACTCCAGAAGCGGAGGCAGCGCTGCAAGATTTGAAAAGGTACCTATCCTCCCCTCCAATACTTGTCGCACCTAGACCACAGGAAAAGTTGTTGCTATACCTAGCGGCAACCAACCAGGTGGTTAGTGCTGCGTTAGTGGCGGAGAGGGAGGCCGACGAGGAGCCTATACCACCTACAAGCGAGTCCAGCGACGAGCGGGGGGCTGCTCCAGCAAGCTCTGGCCCCGACAAGGGCCACCCTGCGCAGGAACAGGATGGAGCGCGGAAGAAGATGGTGCAGCGCCCGGTGTATTTTGTAAGTTCCCTCTTGCAGGGGGCTAGATCAAGATACTCCGGGGTGCAGAAATTGCTTTTCGGCCTCCTCATGGCCTCGAGAAAGCTGCGCCATTACTTCCAAGCGCATGAGATAACAGTAGTCACTCGCTTTCCGCTGAAGAGGATATTGCACAATCCAGAGGCAACAGGCAGGATCGTCGAGTGGGCACTGGAGCTGTCGAGCTTTGGGCTCAAGTTTGAAAGTACTTCAACCATACAGAGCCGAGCTTTGGCAGAATTCATAGCTGAGTGGACCCCGACGCCAGATGGAGAAGGCCAAGAAACAAGCGCGCCCGTACAAGGAGCAACAAGCGAGTGGGTAATGTACTTCGATGGTGCCTTTTCGCTGCAAGGCGCCGGTGCTGGCGTGGTGCTCATCGCGCCCACCGGAGAGCACCTCAAGTATGTTATCCAGATGCACTTCCCAAGAGAGCAAGCTACCAACAATACTGCTGAGTATGAAGGCTTGCTCGCCGGCCTCAGGATTGCGGCCGAACTTGGGATCAGAAAGCTGATCGTGCGGGGAGATTCTCAACTGGTGGTCCGGCAAGTCAACAAGAGCTACCAGAGCCCTCTGATGGAAGCTTACGTCGATGAAGTGAGGAAGCTGGAAGAACACTTTGAAGGGCTGCAAATGGAGCACGTCGCGAGAGCTCAGAATGAGATAGCAGACGGCCTTTCGAAGTGTGCTTCGCTGAAGTTACCTGTGGAACCAGGGACCTTCTTGCTCAAGCTGACTCAACCATCCGTTACGCCGTCAGTTGGGCAGTCCAAGAAAAGGAAGTTGGTCTCCGGCGACTACTCGCAGGCGGACCTCCCTGAGACCGCCGCCAAGGTCCCCAAGATCAACAACCAGAACGCCGGGAGACAGCCCGCTCCTGCGGATCCCAGGATCCGTCCAGTCGAAGCCGGTGTCCCCGGTAAGCCTTGCTCCGGCGAGCGGATCAGCAGTCCGAACGCTGAGGAACAGTCCGCTCCTGCGGATCCGAGGGTCCGTCCAGTGGAAGCGGAGGTTCCCGACAAGCTTTGCCCCGGCAAGCTTGCCGGGGGATCACCGGCTCCGGCTGAACCAGAGGTTCTTGCCGTAGAAGCCGGGGTCCCCGCAGCGGCCTTCATGCCTTTAGTCCTTGCCGTCGAGCCCCGGGCTCCGGCATGGGCACAGCAGATCGTCCTTTTTCTGCAAACTGGAGAACTTCCCGACGACCCAGAAGAGGTGGAGAAGATCACCAGGCAGTCAAGTATGTACCAGTTCGTGGACAACGAGCTGTACAGAAGGAGACTCAACGGTGTCAGATTGAAGTGCATCTCCAGGGAAGACGGACAGAAGCTGTTGGCAGAGATACACGGAGGCATGTGCGGTCATCACATTGGCGCAAGAGCACTTGTCGGGAAAGCCTTCCGGCAAGGGTTCTTCTGGCAAGAAGCCCTCCAAGATGCAACTGCACTAGTAACCAAGTGTGAAGCGTGCCAGTTCCATGCAAAACAGATTCATCAGCCAGCTCAAGCTCTCCAAACAATCCCTTTGTCCTGGCCCTTCTCGGTCTGGGGGCTCGATATCCTCGGCCCTTTTCCCCGAGCCGTCGGGGGCTTCGAGTACTTGTACGTTGCAATCGACAAGTTCACGAAGTGGCCAGAAGTGGAGCCAGTGAGGAAGGTGACCGCGCAGTCAGCAGTCAAGTTCTTCCGGTCGATCGTCTGCCGTTTCGGAATCCCCAACAGAGTCATCACCGACAACGGGACACAGTTTACAAGTCGCGCCTTCATGCAATACGCCCAGGATCTCGGCACCAAGGTCTGTTTCGCTTCGGTTGCTCACCCCAGGAGCAACGGTCAAGCAGAAAGGGCCAACGCTGAAGTGCTGCGCGGACTCAAGACCAGGACCTTCGACAGGCTGCACAAGTGCGGAAGAAATTGGATTGAGGAGCTGCCGGCGGCTCTTTGGTCAATCAGGACGACACCAAGTCGAGCCACCGGACAGACACCTTTCGCTCTAGTCTATGGAGCGGAGGCAGTTATCCCCACGGAACTCGTATACGGATCTCCTCGGGTGCTCGCTTATGATGAGCTCGAGCAAGAGCGGCTGCGCCAAGATGACGCGCTGCTCCTTGAGGAAGGACGTCTCCAGGCTGCGGTACGAGCCGCTCGATACCAGCAAGCCTTGCGTCGCTACCATAGCCGCAAGGTCAAGGCCAGGAGTCTTGAAGAGGGCGACCTTGTTCTTCGGCGCACTCAGTCGGCCAAGAATTCCAACAAGTTGACGCCAAAGTGGGAAGGACCTTATCGGGTGAGGCAAGTCACGAGGCCTGGCGCTGTCCGCCTCGAGACCGAAGAAGGCGTACCAGCGAGCAACTCCTGGGAATACAGAGCATCTTCGCGAGTTCCGCCCACTAGGCGCGGTTGCCGTGATCCGCTCCGGCAACCATCGGTTTGTACAGGCCTTGCCGCTGCTGCATGTAACCCCTTGTACAAAGCCAGGCGAAGCCCCTGGCACCAGATAAAGTTGCCCTGTTAGGCGACCTTGTTCTTAGGCACGTTCAGTCGGCCAAGAATTATAACAAGTCGACGCCGAAGCAGGAAGGCCCTTATCGGGTGAGACGAGTCGCGAGGCCCGGCGCTGTCCGCCTCAAGACCGAAGAGGGCCTACCAGTGAGCAACTCCTGGGAACATAGAGCATCTTCGCAAGTCTCGCCCATAAGGCGCGGTTGCCGTGATCCGCTCCGGCAACCACCGGTTTGTGCAGGCCTTGCCGATGTTGCATTTAAGCCCTCGTACAAAGCCAGGCGAAGCCCCTGGCCGAAGATAAAGAAGCGCTGGCGCCCTAGATTTTAGCATGCATGCTGAGTCAGAGTCTCGTCCTTGGTTAAGGTTGTCAGTTCCTAACTGTCGCTAACCCCTAACTTAGAGGTCGAGTCCGCGTCTTTTTCCCGTCCTTTCCCTTTGGCTCGCAGGAATTGAATGTCCTTGCCGGGCCGCTCAAGGACAAGGAAGAGGAGAAGGACGAGCCAACACCTACGCCCCGGCGAGCCAGAGTCGCCGGGGGCTGCAACCTCAGATAAGTTTATGCATCCCTCATCATGCATTCTCTTATGGACTGTGGGATTTGAAAGCCTCCTTTCCTCCTGGAAAGCTACCGTGCTCTCTTAGCGGCAAGCCCCAGAGCGCGTTCCTGGGGCCCGTTTCGATAGCAGCCGCGGCAGCAAGAGGGAGGGAAGCGAGGGGCCGGAACCCGCCTGCTCCCCGCCTCCGCCAAGGGCGTGAGAAAGGTCGAGCAGTGCGGGGGAGCGGCTGGGCCTGTTGCCGGGCGAGAACTGTCTATCTTAACGATGTAAAGGATTCGTTCCTTACCGCGGTTTCCACCCGCGAGGCAAATGATCCGGCAAACATCCCCTTTTCATTAAAAACATTCCACTCAGGTACAGTTCAGAGAGAATGAAAAACATGAAAAGAGGGATTACAAGGCTTAAACGCAACTAAGGCCCGAAGGCTTACAAGCTGAAAAGAGATAAGGTGCCCGTAATCCCTTTCTTGTCTCTCTCCTCAGGAGGTAGGGCAAGTAGGCGAAGAGGGCGAAAGGGGCGCCTAGATGAGCTACGGGTGGCAGAAGGCACCAAGAGAAGATCCGGGGGCTCCGCCCGGGGCTCTCCGGAGGCTGAAGAAGACGGAGGCGCCGGAGGCATAGCTGGAAGATGAGGCAGCGGCCTTGCCGCCAGCCTCTCCCTCTTCCGCAGCCTCGCCACTCCGGCCGCCCGAGGAGATCAAGCCCCCCCGGCAAGAGGAGCTTGCCGGGCCGAAGAGAAGACCCCGGTGGTCGTCACCGAGAGCAAGGGTGATGACGGCGTCTGGGGCGCATCTGGAACACGAGGCGCCGGAGCGTCAGCCAGCTGTCGAAGTCGGCCCGTACTCCGACTTCGCGGCCTTCGACGTCCGCCCTCTGTCCTCCTCAGCAGCCCCCCCTACGCCAGTCGCCCAAGGAGACGACCCCGGGGAGTTCACGGAGCCCGGCGCGGTCGATGGGGCCGCCGGCGCCACCCGGAGCTGCGGCCGACGCCTAGTCGTACCCGTCATCCCGGCGGCTGCTCCCCTCGTCGTCGCTGTCGCTCCCCTCCTCGCCACTCTCGCTCGAGGAGGAGCCTTCGCTGTCGGAGGAGCTATCTTCGCAGCACCGGGCCCGGATACCGAAGCCCCAGAAGGCCTTGACGGAGAGGAGGTCCTCCCCCACTAGCTTGAAGTGGAGGGTGAACCCCTCCGTCAAGCTGTGTATCCGGGCGAACGTCTTCCACCCGCGGCCCAGATACACCACGCCGGGGGCTCGGGACTCGACGTGGACTCGCGTCCCGCTGATCCCGCAGCCCCTCATGCGCAGGTTTAGCGTCTCAGGCTGCTCCACCTCCAACACGTTCGCGAATGGAGCGGGAAGACGGAGGTGGCGACGAGGCGCCCGGCGCAGCCTGATAATGAACTCACAGGGGTCGTCCCCGAGATGGACCGCGGGAAGGAACGGAGCCGCTGGCGGGGGCGAGGGCGGCGCACCGATCCGTCCGCCCCGAGCGCCTCGGCCCCGTCCACGACCTCGTCCGCGACCTCGCCCTCTCCCTCTTCCCCCGACGATCGGCTCCGCCGCCGCGGGCGCAAGGGGAGGAGGGGCGCGTTGCCGAGCAGACACCCTCGCGGCAATCGAAGAAGAACCAGGGTTCCCCCCCTCCATCGCAGATGGGGGAAGGAAACCAGAAGCAGAAGGAGGAAGGAGATGGAGTGCGTATTTCCGTCGCCCCCTCTCGCTCCTTATAAAGGAGCGGAGTGGGACCGCGGCCGCCCCGCTCCTCCAATAGAAGCGGAGGAAGGGCAGGCGACTGGGGCCGACCCACTGCATCGGCCCGCGCCGGCCCGACTCCCTGCCTCCGCCGCCGCGACTCCGAGTGCATGAGGACCGCGTGGTGGGCGCGCAGGACCGAGGCGACGGGTGGGACGACCTCTCCCCGTCCCGTGACTATGGGGAACGGACGCCTCGAAAACCGCGCCCCACCACCGTTCATTTATTGAGCCGCGCCTCCGCACCTCCCTCCACTTAAAGAGGGAACGGGCGTTTTCGCCCCCACGACGCCGCGGTAAGCGCGCGCCGCCTGGGGAAGGCGCGGCGGATGCGGAGTTAAGGAGCAGCGCGACCAAGGCCATGCGTGCCCGTGCACCGTTAGGGCCTGGCCCAACAACGCTCGGCACCATGTGTGGCCCAGGCCCGGGGGCTCCTGTCGGTGTACTAAAGTAGGGGTACCTTAGTACCCCAGACTTGTGCACGGGCAGTCGTAGCACCCTGCGGCAAGGCCCGCCCCGGAAGCGCCAAGAGAAGACCAAGCATCCAAGACGAGGCCCCCGGCAAGAGGAGCTTGCCGGGCCAAGAAGACAAGGCCCCCGGCAAGAGGAGCTTGCCGGGCCAAGAAGACAAGACCCCGGCAAGAGGAGCTTGCCGGGACGACTGAGCCCATGTAAGGCCATCCAAGAACAAAGTATAACGAGACAGAAGATCGAGCCCCCGACAAGAGGAGGGGGCGGACGGGCGTCCCCCCGCGAGCACCTATGGGGCCGGAGCCCCTTTCGTTGTCCGGCGAGGGGGGCGGAGGGAGCGCGGAGAGCAGATCGAAGCGAGCACACGGGCGGTTTACCCAGGTTCGGGCCGCGATGGACGCGTAAAACCCTACTCCTGCTCAGTTGTATTGAACTGGGGAGCTCGGGAGCTTGGGGAGCTAGCTGCACCGAGCGTATGGCCGTCTGGGTGCCGATTCTCCGAACCCCGGAACCCCTTCTACGTTGCACACGGGCCTCCTTTTATAGCGCAAAGGGGTCACCGACAGGTGTCAACGTAAGAGAAAGGGGTAAAAGTGTAAAAGGGGTGGTAGCTGTAATAGTGCGGGAACGGTGGCGCTACAGTGCGGCACAGTGTTATCATACCTACTTCTGACGGTAGGGGACAAGGGCATTAAATGCCCGTCACGGTCGCCCGGACAGCACCGAGGCGGACCGTTAGGTGCGCCACCGCTCGCCACGATGGCGGCTGCATGCCACCGCATGCCCCAGGCTGCGCGGTGCCTCGCCACGTGCCCTCGGGGGAAACCCCGGAGCGACGCGTGGCGGGCGAGCTGGAGCGCAGTCTTGAGGTGGCGATCTTGCCGCGGCAAGTGGCTTGCCGCGGGGGTCGTCTTCCTGTGCCTGATAGCGCGCCAGCTATCAGGCCTTGCCGGGGCGCTTGGCGCGCCACGGCGGGCTTCTCTTGTGGTGCCTGGGTTCGGCCTTCCCGACACCTAGGCCGGTAGGAGTGATTTCCATCCCATCATACGAGAAGGACGCAATCATTTACGTGGATAAGATGTACCGGGACACAGTCACAGCAGAGGCTGCAGCAGCAGCAGTTCCCGCCAAGGAAAGAAAAGGAAAGAAGAAGGATAGCAGGGACACTAGCAAGGAATCCAGGAAGCATACCTTTTCGGAGTGCACCACACCTATCGATGACTTGCTAGAAAGTTCCAACAGGAAGACATCCAAGGTTGCTGCACCACATGTGAAGAAGGTCCCGGCAGGGCTAGCTGGCCTTGATGGTACCTTCACTATTAGCGCCACCCTTTATGACAAATAGGAAAGCACGCTCATTGCTTTCCTGCGGGCGAATATCGATGTGTTTGCCTGGAAACCATCTGATATCCCCGGTGTTCCCAGGGAGGTAATCAAGCACCACCTTGCTGTATGCCCACATGCCCAACCTATCAAGCAAAAAGTTTGGAAGCAGGCCTTGGAGAGGCAACAATTCATTACAGAGGATATTAAGAAGCTTGAGGCTGTTGGTTTGGTCAGAGGAGTCCTACATCCAACATGGTTAGCAAACCCAGTGGTCGTTCTCAAGGCTAACATGAAATGTAGGTTTTGCATAGATTTCACAGATCTCAAGAAGGCTTGCCCGAAGGACCCATTTCCCTTGCTGCGCATCGACCAGATTGTGGATTCCACTTCAGGTTGTGATTTTCTCTCCTTTTTGGATGCATATTCTAGGTATCATCAAATCTTCATGTCAAAAGAAGACGAAGAGAAGACCACGTTCATCACCCCATGTGGTAAGTACTATTTTGTGTGCATGCATTTCGGGTTAAAGAGTGCTGGATCCACTTTTGCAAGAGCAGTCCTGATTGGTTTTGAACCACAGTTGCACAGAAACATTCAGGCTTATATGGATGATATTGTGGTCAAGGCCAAGGATAGATCAACCCTCATTCAGGATTTGGAGGAGACGTTTGCTAATATGCGCAAGATCAACTTGAAGCTAAATCCGAAGAAGTTCGTATTTGGCGTTCCCTCCAGCAAGCTACTTGGGTTCTTCGTATCCCATCGGGGGATCGAAGCCAACCCAGACAAGATCAAAGCTATCGAGTAGATTCAAGCGCCCAGGACAGGATGCATTGCCGCGCTTAGCCGATTCATCTCCATGTCTGCCGAGTGCGCCCTACCATTTTCAAAATTTTGAAGAAGCAGGGCCCATGAAGTGAACCCCGGAAGCAGATGCATCTTTGCAAGAGTTGAAGGCCTACTTGTCCTCTGTGCCCACTTTGGTTTCCCCTAAACCCTAAGAGCCATTTTTGCTGTACTTAGCGACAACTAATCAAGTAGTTAATGCAGCCTTAGTGGCGCAGTGGGAAGTGCAAGAAGCAAAGAGTGAGCAGGACCCGGCAGAGTCAGATAAGCATCAGGATAGAGAAGAGCATGGTAGCGAGGGCAACCCCAAGGACGCGACAAGGAAGAAAGTGGTGAAGCGCCCAGTGTACTTCGTCAGTTCCCTCCTGCAGGGGGCTAGATCGAGGTACTCTGGCATGCAAAAATTGATTTTTGGCCTCATCACGGCCTAAGGAAACTGCACCACTAGTTCCAAGCCCATGAGATCATGGTTGTCACCCGCTTCCCATTGCAAAGGATACTTCAAAACCCTGAGGCTAGCGGCAGAACAGTGGAGTGGGCTTTGGAGTTATCCAGCTTTGGCCTGAAGTTTGAGAGCGCATCGACAATTCAGAGCAGGGCATTGGCATAGTTTATTGCAGAATGGACACCGACCCCTGGTGAGGAAGTGTCGGAAACAGTTATTCCCGGCAAGGAAGCGCCCCAAGAATGGATTATGTATTTTGATGGTGCCTTCTCACTACAAGGTGCAGGTGCGGCGTGCTTCTTGTTGCCCCCACAACTTGAAGTATGTCGTCCAGATGCACTATCTTCGGGAAGAGGCAACCAACAATACAACAGAGTATGAAGGACTCCTTGCCGGGCTCAGGATTGCAACAGAATTGTGAGTCGAGAAGCTGATCATTCAAGGAGATTCATTGCTTGTGATGAGACAAGTCAACAAGGATTACCAAAGTCCATTGATGGAGGTATACATTGAGGAAGAGAGAAGATTGGAGGACCACTTTGACGGATTACAAACATAGCACGTACCCTGTGCGAAAAACAGCATAGCTGATCATCTGTCAAGGTGTGTTGCGCAGATGCTTCCTACGGAACCAGGGACTTTTGTTCTCCACCTTACTCAGCCCTCCGTATCCCCAGCAACAATGGCTCGGAAAAGGAGGAAGATGGGCTCCGGTAAGCCTCTCCCGATAGAGCCTCCCGAGGCTCCTGGCAGGGACCCTGCCGGAAACAACTCCCCGTCACTTGCCGAACCGCACCCTCCAGTCGGGCCAACGGACCCCACGAATGAGGAACGTGCCCCGCAGTTGAGGAGGTGCTGCTAGTCCTTGTTGCCGGGCCTCAGGCTCCAACTTGGGCAAGGTACATAGTCCATTTCCTCAAAACCGGAGAACTTCCCGATGAGCAAGACGAAGGTGAAAGAGTAGCCTGGAGGGCCAGTATGTATCAGTTTGTGGATGACACTCTATACAAAACGAGGACCAACAGTGTGAAATTGAAGTGCATCTGCCGGAAAGAAGAAAAGGAACTGTTGGCTAAAACACACAAAGGCATGTGCGGCTCACACATTGGATCAATGGAATTAGTTGGGAAAGCATTCTGCAAGGATTCTATTGGCCCAGAGCCCTCCAAGATGCGGTCGATCTAGTCACCAAATGTGAAGCCTGCCATTTCCATTCCAAGAACATCCACCTGCCTGCTCAAGCTCTGCAAACAATCCCTTTGTCGTGGACATTTCCGGTCTGGGGGCTCAATATCCTCGGCCCTTTCCATCGAGCTGCCGGTGGCTTTGAATTCTTGTTCGTTGCTATCGACAAGTTTACAAAGTGGCCGTAGGTAGCTTCCGTGAGAAAGGTGACTTCTCAGTCAGCTATCAAGTTCTTGAAAGAACTGGTGTGCCGTTTTGGAGTCTGGGCAAGGATCATTACCGATAACGACACCCAATTCACGAGCCGCGCCTTCATGCAATATGTTCATGCCCTCGGAAACAAGATCTCATTTGCCTCGGTTGCACATCCCAGAAACAATGGACAAGCTGAGAGGGCGAATGCTGAAGTGCTGCGAGGATCAAGACAAGAACCTTTGATATGCTGTAGAAGCACAGTAGGCAGTGGATCAATGAGATGCCGGTAGTTCTCTGGTCCCTCAGAACGACGCCAAATCGGGCTACTGGGTAGACTCCCTTCTCCCTCGTTTATGTGGCAGAAGCAGTTATCCCATGGAACTCATTTACGGATCACCTCGAGTGCTTGCCTACGATGAAGTAGTGCAAGATCAGCAGCGGCGTGACGATGCTATACTACTTGAGGAGAACCGTCTCCAGGCCGCTACGCGTGCTACACGCTATCAACAAGCCCTGCATTGCTATCATAGCCGCGGGGTTCTTGCCCGGTGTTTTGAGGAAGGAGACCTTGTCCTTAGGTGCATTCAGTCGACCAAGGGTAAGACAAGTTGACGCCAAAGTAGGAAGGCCCTTACCAGGTAGTTCGAGTCACCAGACCTGGCACAGTCTGTCTGGAGACCGGAGATGACACTAAATTGCAAAACTCATGGAATATTGAGAAACTCCGCAAGTTCTACCTGTAAGGCACGGCTGTCGGGCCCCGCCGACAGCCACCCTTTTGTATAGGCCTTGCCTCAGTTGCATGTAACCCCTTGTACAAAGCCAGGCACAGACCCTGAGCAACAGAGAAATTAATGAAGTGCTGGGTGCCCGACAAGTTGCATGCATGCATAAGCATATCCTCAGCATTGCATAATCATACCATATGCATTGCATAAGCATTTCATGAGCATTGCGTATGCATATAGATAAGATCGCATCTTGCATCATTTCCATCGGCATAACACTGCGGGTTCCTGCCGTGAGCTTGGTCTCTACAGGTAGATGGAAAGATGAACAGACACTGCGGTCTCCAGCAAGCCAAACAGATAAGTTCTACCTCTTGTCCATGAGTGTTCTGTAAGCTGAAACTTCTGCATGAGAAAACCTCGCCTCTTTTTGAAACTTAGGTGCTCCCATCCCTGGACTTGAACGTTGCTTCGTCCAGGATGGCACTATGGCCTTTGATGAAAAAAGATTGGCAGGGGGCTGGTCCCTTTATTTATGCCCGGTAGGCTCAGTTCTCCAGCAACAACATAAAAGGGTACTGGCAGGATAGCCTGCCAGGGAAAACTTGTTTATTTACAAATATAGAGGCATTCCACCTCTGCATGGACATATACATGCATGAGTTCCCGACAAGGTTTATGTTTTTCATTAATATGCTGATGAAACAAGTACAAACCATACAGAACACAAACATGGACTCAAGAGATTACATTATTTGAACTAAAATTTGGCAAGCGCCTACAGATTTAAGATTGAAAAAAGATAAGTGCCCCGTAATGCCCTTTCTTGTCCCTCTCCTCCTAGGCATGGCGGTAGAAGGCGAAAGAGGAAAAAGGAGCACCTAAGCAGTAGCCCAGCCTGACCCCCTCGGGCTCCAGGAGAGGTAGCCTGGCAGGGACGGGAGGACATTGACGGACGCATCGATCGAGAGCATGGAGGAGGCGACCCGTCAACCGCCACCGCCAGGGCCAGCAGGACGCGACAGGGCTAACAGAGCTGCAGCCCGGGAGGAAGCCTGCTAGGGTCCAGATGGAAGGCTGATGGAGGAAGCCAAAGGCACCATCCCCACCTCTGCATCCTATTCCCCGGCAAATCGCCTTGCCGGGAAGGAGATGCAGGTGCAGATGATGGTGCTGATGCCTGATGAAGATGGTGCGGGCGACGCTCAGCCGGAGTCAGAGTCGTCGCCCTCCCGCCCGCTACCGTCGTCATCACCGTCACTGTCCTCCTCATCGCTCTCGCTCGAGGAGGAGCTTTCATCATCGGTGGATCTCTCCGCGCAGCACCCTAAGCAAGCTCGTGAGTGCCCAAAAATCTTGACGGAGAGCAGGCCGCTCTCCATTAACTTATACTAGAGAACGTTCCCCTCCGACAAGCTATGGGCTCGAGCAAAGGTCTTCCAGCCACGGCGAAGGTACATAACATCAGGAGCCGGGAAGTCAACATCCACCCACATGCCTCCATTCCCATAGCCCCTCATATGCAGCCTCAGAGTGCGTGGCTGTTTGAGCTCCATTACCCGTGCAAATGGAGTAGGGAGACGGAGGGGGGCGCACGGAGGTTTGTATAGCCTGATGATGAACTCTCGAGGCTGATCTCCGACGTGGCCTTCCATCGGAGGAGGAGCCTCTGGTGGAGGCGCGGCCAAAGCACCGCCCCGTCCCCCTCTTCCTCGAGCGCCACGGCGATCATGACCTCGCCCTCTTCCTCCTCCTCTCATAGCGGCTTCCGCCACCGCTGGGTCTAGAGGAGGAGGGATGCGCTGTCGAGCAGAAACTCTTGTCGCCACCATTGGGGTAGCACCATGCCCTCGCCCTCTCACCATGACAGGCAGAGGAAGAGGAAGAAGTGTGTGTAAGAATACGCACCACTTCCGCCCCCTTTTATAGAAGGAAGGGGCAGGGAGCTGGCCTCTCGTAGGGAGCAGCCGCCCCGCTCCTCCAATACGGCCTCCCTGTGCCTCCAACGGCTCAGAGAATCAGGGACGACTGTCGGTGTCAAAACCGGCGGATCTCGGGTAGGGGGTCCCGAACTGTGCATTAAGGTCGGAAGGTAATAGGAGACAAGGGACACTTTATTTTACCCAGGTTCGGGCCCTCTCGGTGGAGGTAAAACCCTACTCCTGCTAGATTAATATTGATGATATGGGTAGTACAAGAGTGGATCTACCACGAGATTAAGGAGGCTAAACCCTAGAAGCTAGCCTATGGTATGATTGTGTATGATGATGGTTGTCCTACGGACTACAACCCTCCGGTTTATATAGACACCGGATAGGGTTAGGGTTACACAGAGTCGGTTACAATGGTAGGAGATCTTGAATATCCGCACGCCTAGCTTGCCTTCCATGCCAAGGAAAGATCCTTCCGGACACGGGACGAAGTCTTCAATCTTCTATCTTCATAGTCCTAGAGTCCGGCTGAAGGTATAGTCCGGCTATCCGAACACCCCCTAATCCAGGACTCCCTCAATAGCCCCCGAACCAGGCTTCAATGACGACGAGTCCGGCGCGCAAATCGTCTTCGGCATTGCAAGGCGGGTTCCTCCTCTGAATCCTGTGTACCTGTATGAATAACGTCCGATTTTTATAATGCAGCGCTCCTTGGCTTTCACGCCCAATAATGGCCGCCTTCCACGTGTCAAATGAATGCGAAAAGCCGGGATAGTTTTACATCCAAGCCCCTAGCCGTACAAACAAGCCGCCTATTTAACAGGATGAGGATTCAGATCCGAACCACACCTTCCCCTTCTGCGAGAAATCATCAGAGTGTCTCCAGCAAAGATCCATTCTAACATGGCCAGCCGCCGTAGCTCCTCCTCTCGCCCTTCCAGTCCTATCCCTGGAGACTAGGAGAGTTGTTCCATCCCGCACAGCAAATTAGTGTCGCTCCAAGACAAGGGATTTCTCCCTCAAGCCTATATGGTCTCGGTCCGAGCCGGACTCACCACTTATCAAGGCGGAAAACAAGCGGAGAACTCACCTAGTCCCTCTAAAGGGGAGCGGGTGTGCCTGGTCCCTTATCTAATAAGGGGACTGGGATTTTCAATTCATCCCTTTCTCCGCGGGCTTTTGGAGTTCTATGGCCTCCAGCTGCACCACCTTACGCCCGGCTCCGTGTTACACATCGCGGGCTTCGTTGCTCTTTGCAAGCTATTTTTAGGCATCGAGGCTCATTTCGCGCTGTGGAAGAAGATATTCTGCCTGGTGCCCCGTTCCTAAGAGGGGTCCATATATCAAGTGGGCAGAGCCGAAGTATGGCGCATCGCCGGGACCGGATACCCGTCCGGAACCCCGAAGAAGGCGTCCGAGGACTGGCCTTCAGAATGGTTCTACATAGACGACGTCCCCCTGCCGGACCCTATACGGGCCGGTCTCCCTGAGTTCAACAATGCTCCCCTGAAGAAACGCCTGAGCTGGCGCCCACGGAGCTCTTAGAGAGAGAATGACAGAGACGTCCTTTACTTAATGGTCTGGATTAAGCTACTGGCTCATTCCGGACTAACCATGATTAAAGTCATGGCCATATGCATTATGCGGGGGGTGCAGCTGCTCCAATACAGAAGCCACCCCATGTGGGATTTCAACGGGGAAGATGACGCCACCCGTTACGGCCGTAAAGGGCCGGACTCGCCTGCCGCTCTAATGAAGATCTTATCCTCTCTATACAAGGGAGAAGAAGAGGAATTCCTCCGCGTCGACCCGCAGGGTGGATTTTCCATGTATAGTCCTCCGAATTGGGTAAGCGGACAGTCGTGCTTCCCTGTTCATTTTACATTCCCATGATTAAATAGGCAGTCTAACGACTTCAATGCAGGACCTGCGTCAGGAGGTAAAAAACATAAACAACCGTCCTCCACAGCCAGAGGACCCAGAACGGTCCCTCGATCCGGACTCCGAAGAGGATCCGGACTTAGCGGTGGAATTCATCGACGGAGTGTTTCATCAGCTAAGCAAGGACGATACCTTGGTAGCTATTATAGCTGATTACCCAGGGTTAATCCCGGCCTCCCAGGTGACAAATACCGGAGCTTTACCCCCTTAAGAGGGGTTCCGTTTTCATGGGTTTGGTTGTTCTGACAACAACCGTGCTTTGTAGGGGAGATTCCCGAGGGGGGAAGCCGACCCCGCTGCAGCTAGCCGGCGGGGGGCCGCAGGGCCCCGTGGGGCAAAAAGGAACGTAGTCCGGTCTGAGGTGCCAGAGCAAAGGTATGGCGTACCCTCTCTTTTTCCCTGGTGTTTTACTCCTCCAGGGTATATTAACATTCGTGCTATCTTCAGGACGAAGAGACCTCACCGGACTATATCCGGAGAAGTTGCCAACCGCGCCTCCACCAGCCAGACTCCAACGCCCGGCCTGGAGGCGGAGGCCAGCGCAAGGCATGCACCGGACGCTCCTCCATCAGAGGATGCAGACAGGCTGTCTGCCACCCATTCCGAGGTGGAGAGTGCCATGAACCACAGGCATCGCCAGATAGTTCTTCGCGACGCTTGTTTCTCCCAGGAGGTTTTAAATGCCTTCAATTCAGGAGACGCGTACCTCCGTGCCGCTCAAAATGGTTTAGCCAGAGCCACGGAGCAGTATGTAAAAGACATACGGGTAAGAAAATTTTGGTAAATATAGATATGCCAGTAGCCCCCGAGACTGATTCGAGAATCATATAACATGCAGTTTCTTACCGAGAAGAACACCGCGCTGTCCCAGGAGCTGGATAGGTGCAGGGCCCAACTAGAGGCCGCACTAATGGCAGCAGGGGGGGGTCCAAAGAGACCCCTATAGGTAAACAATGCACCAGTATATTTAGTATTGTACGGATCTAAGTGCCAATCTGACAAATGGTATTGCAGATGGCGCCGGACTCGATCCGGACAGGCAACAACTTCTACACCGGTTAAAGGCTGGTGAAAGCGTGCTAACAAAGGTGAGGCGGGAGAAGAATGATCTCCAGGATGCCAACACCAGGCTGGATGTTGAACTAAAAGATGTTCGTGGCCAGCTGTCGGACTCCAATAAGGAGAATCAGCGACTTCGACGCGGCATTTTTAGTAAGTGCTTAAGCGAACTCTTGAAAAAGGAGTTCGGCGAGGAAGACGACTAACAGAGTTATGTTTGTAGGTATGCTGACAGGTCATCCTACAGAGGAGATGCCCGGTTCAATGGGCGATCTTCTTCCCGAACTCTCGCAAGTGCACGAACGAGTTCGACAGGCGATGTGAGGTATTGCCCAAGCCTTGTGGCTTGCCCACTCCATACCCGAGGGCCTTGGAGAACTTGCGGAGAAGTTGAAGGGAGCTCGGTGGCGCTTCCGGTTGTGGAAGATATCGGCCTGCCGGCAGGGCGCTAGGGAAGCCTGGGCCATGGTGAAGACCCGCTTTACGAAGTCTGACCCCAATCACATGGCCGAGGTCGGACCGGTGGGGCCTGACGGGAAGGAGATCCCTGTGAGCTTAGTGTATGGCCAGATAGAATTGGCCGCAAAGTATTCCCAGCAGGACTATAAATTAGACAGCCTATTAGATGGTATAGAAGAGGAATACAATCAGTCAGGATGACTATGTAATTTATAATTGACATGTGTAATGCCTTCTAGCCGGATTGTAGATCGTTTGTCGTTGCCGACCTTTTCGCTTCGACCTCGGGACCTGACGGTCCGGAGTGTGTCCGAATACCATAACGGTTATATAAGAACCGAGGTATGCGTGGAGACCAGGCGTAGGGGTCATTAGTGCTTTATCAGACAAGTGCCCAACTAGTTATGTTATATTACATGGTTAGTAAGAAACATCTTCTAGAAAGAATAGTTTCATTAAGGGTTCCTTTCGCTGGGGTGGCGTGCCCTGAAGTGCACGTCCGGACTGCAAATGCAGGAAAACATCTGGGGGCATGGATAAGTAAAAAAGGTTCATCTTTAGTTCACCGACCGAATATTCCCTTAAGAACGCTAGCTTTTGGCTCCACCCAGTCTGAGGTACACATCCGGCTTATCCGGCAGTAGCAATCGCAGAGGTGCTCCCTTTATAGCCTAGCCGAACAATCGGGAACGTAGGGGTAAGCACAGGAGCCAGGCAACCCAGCTTGGCCAAAACTTAAGTCATATCGATGCATATAATGGTGAAGAAAAGGTGCATGCGGAAGTCTGACGCATGCGTTGGGCGTGAAACCCATATAAACAAGCTTCTGTTAAAGAAGCCCCCAGGTTTAAGGAGCGCGGGTAGCGCGTCACATGATGAGCCTTTAAGGGCTATAAAAGGAAAGAGTGGGGGGAGACAAAAAACAGAAAAATATATATAAATGGACAGAGGAAGGAGACAAACCTCGAGTCTGGCGCTAGGCATAGAATCTTCGGAGACGTGCGGCGTTCCATGGGTTCGGCTCGAGTCGGTTATCCGACGCATCTCGCAGGCGGTACGCTCCACCAGTCAGGACTTGGTCAATTATGAAGGGACCTTCCCATTTGGGCTTGAGTTTGTCCTTTTTCTTATCCGGCAGGCGTAGAACTAGTTTGCCAACATTGTAATTTTTGGCTCGTACTTCTCTGCTTTTATATCTTCGAGCCTGCTGTTGATAAAATGCGGAACGGGCTTTAGCCACGTCGCGCTCCTCCTCTAAGGCGTCCAGGTTGTCCTGCCGATCAAGCTCGGCTTCTCTTTCTTCGTACATGCGCACTCGAGGTGAGTCATGAATTATGTCGCAGGGCAGAACTGCCTCTGCGCCATACACCATAAAGAATGGTGTGAATCCGGTGGTACGATTCGGCGTGGTTCGCAGCCCCCAGAGTACGGAGTCGAGCTCCTCCATCCAGTGCGTATTAGATTCCTTGAGGGAGCGCACTAGTCTGGGTTTAATGCCGCTCATGATGAGACCATTTGCACGTTTGACCTGACCGTTAGTTTGTGGGTGATAGACAGAAGCATAGTCGAGCTTAATGCCCATGTTTTTGCACCACAGCTTTACTTCATCGGAGGTGAAGTTTGTGCCGTTATCGATGATGATGCTGTGAGGGACACCATAACGGTGTACGACCCCGGATATGAAGTCTATCACAGGTCCGGATTTGGCCGTCTTAACAGGCCTGGCTTCTATCCATTTGGTGAATTTATCCACCATGACCAATAAGTATTTTTTCTTGTGGGTTCCACCTTTAAGGGGTCCCACCATGTCAAGCCCCCAGACAGCAAAAGGCCAAGTGATGGGGATAGTTCGAAGGGCGTTGGGCGGCATATGGCTTTGGTTTGCAAAGAGCTGGCAACCGATGCATAGTTTGACTAAGTCATGAGTGTCTGCTCGGGCCGTCGGCCAATAAAAGCCCATACGAAAAGCCTTGCTTACAACGGACCGAGCTGCGGCGTGGTGGCCACCGAGTCCGGCATGAATTTCATCCAACAGACTCCGCCCTTCCTCTTCGGAGATACATCTTTGAAGGACTCCTGTAGTGCTGTTCTTATATAGCTCTCCCTCGTGGACTTTATAGGATTTAGATCGCCGCACTATGCAGCGTGCCTCGTTTTGGTCCTCTGGGAGTTCCTGCCTAGTAAGGTGTGATTTCGGTGGCAGGGCCTCCGATTATGTCGGATTGTTCGGCGTCGGGTTGTGCAGTTGTGTCCGGAATGTTATCCAAGGGTTCCCCCTCCCATGCTACAGATGGCTTGAATAATCTTTCTAAGAAGATGTTGGGGGGGGGGGGACTGCATCTCGTTTTGCTCCGATGCGTGCTAGGACGTCCGCTGCCTGATTATTTTCTTGGGCTATATGGTGAAACTCCAGTCCCTCGAACCAAACTGACATTTTTAGGACGGCATTGCGATAAGATGCCATTTCTGTGTCTTTGGCGTCGAAGTCGCCATTTATTTGGGATATCGCGAGGTTTGAGTCCCCGCGTACTTCCAGGCGTTGAATGCCCATGGATACTGCCATCCGGAGACCATGTAGGAGGGCCTCGTATTCGGCTGCATTGTTGGAGTCTGTGTACATAATTTGGAGTACATATTGGACTATGTCTCCTGTAGGGGACGTCAAAACGATGCCAGCCCCCAGTCTGGCCAACATTTTGGAGCCGTCGAAATGCATGATCCAGTTTGAATATGTGCCGTACTCTTTAGGGAGTTCGACCTCTGTCCATTCGGCAACGAAGTCGGCTAGGACTTGCGATTTAATGGCTCACCGTGGTTTGTACGTTATGTCGAACGGGAGGAGCTCTATGGCCCATTTTGCTATCCGGCCCGTTGCATCGCGGTTGTTGATAATATCGTTGAGTGGTACTTCCGAGGCTACTGTTATAGAACACTCTTGAAAGTCGTGTCGTAGCTTCCGGGATGCCATAAACACCGCGTACGCGATCTTTTGGTAATGAGGTACCGTGATTTGCATGGTGTGAGGACAGTGGACACGTAGTAAACCGGCCTTTGAAGGGGGAGTTTGTGTCCGTCCGTTGCCCGCTCGACGACGAGTACTGCGCTAACAACTTGATGGGTTGCGGCAATGTACAATAGCATGGGCTTGCCAGTGTTCGGCGCGGCCAGGACTGGGTTTGTTGCCAAGATGGCCTTTATTTCCTCGAGTCCGGCCGTGGCAGCGTCTGTCCACTCGAAGTATTCGGTGCGCCTAAGGAGGCGGTAAAGGGGCAATGCCTTTTCTCCCAGGCGGGAGATATGGCGGCTTAAAGCCGCCACGCATCCAGTGAGTTTCTGTATTTGTTTGAGGTCTTTTGGGACATCCAATTGTGATGAAGCTCGGATTTTAGCTGGATTTGCTTCAATTCCTCTACCGGATACAATGAAGCCCAGGAGCTTTCCGGCTGGAACGCCAAAAACGCATTTTTCCGGATTGAGCTTAATGTCGTATTTTTGGAGGTTGTCGAATGTAAGCCTCAAGTCGTCTACTAGATATTCGACATGTCTTGATTTAACGCCCACATCATCTACATACACCTCCACTGTTTTGCCGATCTGGTTTGCCAGGCATGTTTGAATCATGCGCTGATATGTTGCGCCGGCGTTTTTTAGCCCAAAGGGCATTGTGTTGAAGCAGAATGGGCCGTATGGTGTGATGAATGCTGTTGCGACTTGGTCTGAATCTGCCATCTTGATTTGATGGTAACCGGAGTATGCATCGAGGAAGCACATCGAATCATGTCCTCTAGTGGCATCGATGATTTGATCTATTCGAGGGAGGGGGAAGGGATCCTTTGGGCAAGCCTTATTAAGGTCTCTGAAATCGACACACAGGCGCCAGGATTTGTCCTTCTTTGGTACCATCACCAGGTTTGCTAGCCAGTCCGGGTGTTTTATGTCTCTAATGAATCCGACCTCCAATAACTTGGCTAGCTCCTCTCCCATAGCCTGTCTCTTTGGTTCGGAGAAACGTCGAAGAGCCTGTTTGACAGGTTTGAATCCTTTCTGGATATTTAGGCTGTGTTCGGCCAAACTGCGTGGGATTCCTGGCATGTCTGAGGGGTGCCAAGCGAAAATGTCCCAGTTCTCTCGTAGGAACTCTCGCAGTGCGGCGCCTACATCAGGGTTCAGTCTTGCCCCGATGGAGGCTGTTTTATTGGGTCCGTTGGGTGGACCTGGAATTTGACTATTTCGTCCGCTGGTTTGAAGGATATGGATTTGGATCTCTTATCGAGTAGCACATCATCCCTATTGACCGTGGATCATAGCGCAGTCAGTTCCTCGGCCGCTAAGGTTTCGGATAGTGCCTCGAGGGCAAATGCGGCTGTCTTGTTCTCGGCGCGGAGTGCTATGTCCAGATCACTAGCGAGGGTGATAACTCCGTTTGGCCCAGGCATCTTAAGCTTCATGTACCCGTAATGGGGTATAGCTTGAAAAATTGTGAAAGCCTCCCGTCCTAGTATAGCGTGATATCCGCTTTTGAACGGGGCCACCTGGAACGTGATCTGTTCGGACCTGTAATTATCCGGCGTGCCGAATACCACATCTAGTGTGATCTTTCCGGTGCAGCGCACTTCCTGACTGGGGATTATTCCTCTGAAGGTTGTGCTGCTTCGCTCAATGCGGTTCCAGTCTATTTCCATCTTTTGGAGGGTTTCCTCATAAATGAGGTTCAATCCACTGCCTCCGTCCATGAGTACCTTTGCGAGGCGACAGCCGTCCACTATGGGACTGAGGACCAATGCGGCTAGTGCTCTGGCTGCTCGAATTTTAGGTTCGTCACTCACGTTGAAGGTGATAGCAGTATTACTCCATGGGTTTATTGTCGCTACTTGATAGACTTCAGTGAGGCTGCGGAGTGTTCTTTTTCGCATGTTATTTGAAGCGAAAGTCTCAAAGACTGTGAGAACTGAACTAAAATTCTCGGGTTGGTTTCCTTCGACCTCTGGAATTAGGAGGTCCTCGCCAATTTTGGCCACCTGCCGGAGTATCCAACATGCCCTGAGGCTGTGAGTTGGGGTGGCGTCCTCTTCCCTGTGAATCTTGCAGGGTCCATCTAGCCACGTTTCCAGTATGGTTCCATGCCCTCTAAAGGGTTTTGATTTTTTTGTATTTAGTCCGGGCGCCTTACTGTGGTGTGCCCTCTTAATTCGGATGGGATTGCTATTCAAGGCCGGATTATCCCAAAATTTTATTTCGGTTTTCCAGGCACTTTCCATCGCATAGTATTTTTGTACTATGGACGTCAAGTCAGCAAAGCATGTAATATTACAACGACTTACGGCGTTGAGTATTCCCTTGTCCGTGCAGTTACTGCAAAAGATTGAAATTGCGTCTCCCTCGCGGCAGTCCTTTATCCTGTTCATAACCAGGAGGAATCTGGCCCAGTAATGATGTACTGTTTCTTCGGGCATTTGCCTGATTTGGGAAAGATCGCTTAAGATGGGGCTGGAGGGCGTCGTTGAATCTGAGACCTCGCCCAGTTTGTTGTTCGGAGGCCGAAGAACTTCCGGATTCTGAGATCCGGAGTCTTGGATGTTATCCGATTTGCCTGATTTTAAGCTCAGGTCTTGGATTGTATCCTCCCCTCCGCGGATATCCGGCATGGAGGGTTCGAGGATTTGGACGTAGCTAGTCCTTAAGATAGATGAAGGGTCGCCGCATTGTGTCTCCATCACAGCAACATGGTGGGTGACTTGGGGAGAGTTAATTTCTCTTAGATCGGGTTTAAGCCCAACCTAGTCGTAATTTGTAGCGACGCCCAGTGCGGCGATACGATCCAGGAGCTCGTTTACAGAAGAGAGCTCCATCGGATCCAATTGCTCGGCGAGTTCTGAGCCGATGTGGAGGTTGCTTTCGATGACCCGGGAGGTCACCGTCGGCGCAACAGCCGAACAGGTGGTTGCGAGAAAACCACCTAGCCGGAGAGTTTGGCCGACAGCCAAGGCTCCTTTTGTAATGGCGCCGTCTTTAAAGACGGGAAGGGGCATCCTTCCTGATCGCGACGGCACAGAGGAACTCTCAATGAAAGCACCAATGTCGGTGTCAAAACCGGCGGATCTCGGGTAGGGGGTCCCGAACTGTGCATCAAGGTCGGATGGTAACAGGAGACAAGGGACACTTTATTTTACCTAGGTTCGGGCCCTCTCGGTGGAGGTAAAACCCTACTCCTGCTAGATTAATATTGATGATATGGGTAGTACAAGAGTGGATCTACCACGAGATCAAGGAGGCTAAACCCTAGAAGCTAGCCTATGGTATGATTGTGTATGATGATGGTTGTCCTACGGACTACAACCCTCCGGTTTATATAGACACCGGACAGGGTTAGGGTTACACAGAGTCGGTTACAATGGTAGGAGATCCTGAATATCCGCACGCCTAGCTTGCCTTCCACGCCAAGGAAAGATCCTTCCGGACACGGGACGAAGTCTTCAATCTTGTATCTTCATAGTCCTGGAGTCCGACTGAAGGTATAGTCCGGCTATCCGAACACCCCCTAATCCAGGACTCCCTCAACGACCCTCTGCTCCAACCAACATCGCCTGGTTTTTTTCCAGGGCACTCGTCCCCACGCTCTCCGCATCCAACACCTACCCATCCCAATGCATGAGGTACACGTGGCAGGTGGGCATGAAACAGGAAGCAAGTGGGATGGCAGTTCCCGTCCCGTGATCATGGGGCGTGGGCAACCCGTAGGCCATGATCTAAGTTTTTCCGTAACCTTACACACGACGCGTGGGAAAACCGGAAACAGGCTTGGGCTCATGATTAATGAAGAAGCAAAGAAGATCTCAAGGGGCCAGCCGCTTCCACGCCCTTGCCTATGCACTTATTAGGGCCTACCCCAATGATGCTTGGTAGCGCGTTCGGGACAGACCCGGGGGCTTCTGTCAGTGCAACACACCATGGGTCCGTTGCCCAGACTATGCACATGCACGAGAGAAAGATTACAACACCAAGGTCAGGCGAAAGCACAAAAGATCAGATCTTCAAGGAACCAACATGCAGCTCAGGAGGACCAAGACTAAGCCAGAGAAGTAAGATACTTCCAAGAGAGAAGCCTCCCTTGCCGGGCATGCAAGCCTGGGGAGGACAGGGTTACCCCCGGAAGCAATCCTTCAAGACGCCCCGTCAGGACCTATCGGGACTCGCAAGGATAGAACCACCTCACCATCCCACCTCACCATCATGCACGTCGTCAATCTGTGCGGTCTTAAGCCGCAAAGTGGCTGAGTGGCAGCCATTTGCCACATGGCAGCCACTTTCTACAGGAAATACCTACAGGCGACACCCGTCCTGCAACGTGTCGATCGAGCAGGCGTGAAGCTGGCAAAACAGCCCGGCAAGGCCTGTCGGGCAAGCAACGATGTGACATTGAGCGGCGCATTTAATGCGCTCTGTCAGCCTGCAGAGTTAGGTATCATAGCACTATTTGCTATCTTATCAGTTTATAATGACTAATTTGCCACTGTGGTGACCCCTTGGTCTATAAAAGGAGGCCCAAGGCAACCGTAGAAAGGGTTGGACCCGTAGTTGGCAAATCCACTCATTCACATACTCATACATGCGTAGCCGTTCTGCCCCGAGGCAACCCTGCTGGGCAAGCGTGCTGCGTTCACCACCATTTTTCCACCATCAATCCACCAAAGCAGGAGTAGGGTTTTACGCCTCACGGCGGCCCGAACCTGGGTAAAAGTACCTGTGTAATCTCTGTCGTGATGTCTCACGCTCTAATGCTCTTTGCGCAACGTGCCATCCCCCCGCCGAACCAGCAAGGGACTCTTGGTCCCATAGGTGGCCGTGGTTTCCCGCGATAGGGAGTGATGCCCCTCATGCACCTCGGACGCCGTAATCACTTGCTGCTTCTCCGGGGGAGGTGACGGCCCGAGGGGCCAGCGTCCTCCTGGAGTGGTGGTGATGAAGAAAGAACTAGGGAAGACGGAGAAGGTGGGTGGCAGGGCGTCAGGTCGGAGTACGATGGCACCGACGCCTTCGTCTCCTATTGGCGACCTACCGCCTCATCTTTCCGCTCTTCCCATCCCTCCCCGGCACCATCATCATCGGCCTCCGAGTTACCGAGCAGGGGGGATCTCAAGGTGCCTTTGCCTCCTCCAGCAGTGGTTCGGCAATTCTCCCCGCCGGTGCTCACGCTGGGGCTTCTTGCTGGTCCTGGAGGTGGTGACCAGGGCACCGCCGAGCTACTCCTTCCGCCCCTCTCCATCATAGCCTCGTCACTCATGATCTTGTTAGGCTGTGCCCGGCAATCTCCTGAAGGAATCGGGTCGGGCGTCTACTCGCGCACTCTTCCTGCCCTGTTGTCTTCTCACCGCAATACCTGAGGGAGGTGGAATGAGAAAGAGGGGTTATGGGGCACTTATATTTTTCCAATCTAAGATGTGTAGGCACTTGCCAAACTTTAGTTCAAATTATGTTATCTCTTTTATCCATATTTGAGTTCTGTAAGGTCTATACTTGTTCATAAGCATAATAATGAAAAAGAAAAACCTTTCCGGGCACTTGTGCATGTAACATGTCCATGAAGAGATAGAATGCCTCTATACACTCGAGTAAACAAGTTTTCCCGGCATGCTATTCTACCAGTACCCTCAGTTTGCTGCCGCGGAGCTAGGCCTGCCGGGCACAAATTGTAAAGAGGGACCAGCCCCCACCAAACCTTCTCATCAAAGGCCACTACGACCACCCCGACTAAAGCAACATTCGAGTCAAGGGACGGGAGGACCTAAGTTTAGAAGTGGCAAGGTTTTCTTATGCACAAGTTTTTGCTTACATAACACGTATGGATAAGAGAGAGAACTTATCTGTTTGGACTTGCGGGGGATCTAAATGTAGGCTTGTCTTCTCTTCTCCTCTTCGGGACTGAATCCATGGTAGGAGCCTGCAGTTTAGTGCAGATCAAAATGATGCCTCATGTGATCTTGTCTACATGAACATGCTATGCTCATTATATGCTTATGCATGCATGCAATTTGTCGGGCCCCCCAACGCTTCATTTACTTCTCTGTTGCTCAAGGTCTGCGTCTGACTTTGTACAAGGGGTTACATGCAACAGAGGCAAAGCCTGTACAAAAGGGTGGCTGCCGGGCAGGGCCCGACAGTTGCGCCTTACGGCTAGAACTTGCGGAGATGCTCAATGTTCCATGACTTTTGCAATTGAATGCCATCTCCGGTCTCTAGATGGACAGCGCCAGGTCTGGTGACTCATACTACCTGGTAAGGGCCTTCCCACTTTGGCGTCAACTTGTTTGTACCCTTGGCGGACTGAACGCGCCTAAGGACAAGGTCGCCTTCCTCAAAACTCCAAGCATGAACCCTGCGGTTATCATAGCGACGCATGGCTTGCTGGTAGCATGCAACACGCGTAGTAACTCGGAGACGGTTCTCGTCGAGTAGCAGAACATCATCACACCAGTGATGTACCTGCGCTACGTCATCATAGGCAAGCACTCGAGGTGACCCGTAAATGAGTTCCGGGGGGATAATTGCTTCTGCCCCATAGACTAGGGAGAAGAGAGTCTGCCCGGTAGCTCGATTTGGTGTAGTTCTTGAAGGAAATATGCCCTAGAGGCAATAATAAAGTTGTCATTTTTATTTCCTTATTCATGATAAATGTTTATTATTCATGCTGGAATTGTATTGATCGGAAACCTAAATACATGTGTGAATACATAGGCGAACAATGTGTCCCTAGTGAGCCTCTACTTGACTAGCTCGTTGATCAAAGATGGTTAAGGTTTCCTAACCATGGACATGAGTTGTCATTTGATAACGGGATCACATGATTAGGAGAATGATGTGATGGACAAGACCCATTCGTTAGCTTAGCATTAGGATCGTTCAGTTTTATTGCTATTGCTTTCTTCATGTCAAATAAATATTCCTTCGACTATGAGATTATGCAACTCCTGGATACCGGAGGAATACCTTGTGTGCTATCAAAAGTCACAACATAACTGGGTGATTATAAAGATGCTCTACAGGTATCTCCGAAGGTGTTTGTTGAGTTGGCATAGATCAAGATTAGGATTTGTCACTACGAGTATTGGAGAGGTATCTCTGGGCCCTCTCGGTAATGCACATCATAATATGCCTTGAAAGCAAATGACTAGTGAGTTAGTCACGGGATGAGGTATTATGGAACGAGTAAAGAGACTTGCCAATAACGAGATTGAACTAGGTACGTAGATAGCGACGATCGAATCTCACGCAAGTAACATACCGATGACAAAGGGAATAACGTATGTTTTCATTTCGGTTTGACCGATAAAGATCTTCATAGAATATGAAGGAACCAGTATGAGCATCCAGGTTCCTCTATTGGTTATTGACCAGAGAGGTGTCTCGGTCATGTCTACATAGTTCTCGAACCCGTAGGGTCTGCACGCTGAACGTTCGATGATGATTTAGTACTATATGAGTTATGTTATTTGGTGACCGAATGTTCTTCGGAGTCCCGGAGGGGTTATCGGAACCCATGGGGGGAAGATAAAGATTGATATATAGGATGACATTATTCGGACACCGGAAGTGTTCCGGGTACTATCGGGTATTTATCAGAGTATCGGGGGCGGGGGGTTATCGGAACCCATGGGGAGAAGATATGGGCCATAAGAGGGGAGCACACCAGCCCACAAGGGGTGGTGTTCCCCCCTTAGGCATGTGGCCGAATTGGAGAAGGAGGAGAAGGGGTTCGTCCCCCCTCCTCCTTCTCTCCTTCCCCCTTCCCTTTACTCTCCGGCTAAAACAGCAAGGGGGGAGGTCGAATTGGAGGAGGCCCCCAAGTAGGATTCCTCCTACTTGGGGCACCCAATGGCTGCACCCGTCCCCCTCCCACCTATATATACGTGGGGAGGTGGCACCTAGAACACACACCAAAAATTGTTAGCCGTGTGCGGTGCCCCCGTCCACAGTTTACGCCTTCGGTCATATCTTCGTAGTGCTTAGGCAAAGCCCTGCGTGGATCACTTCACCATCACCGTCACCATGTCGCCGTGCTGACGGAACTCATATTCTTCCTCGACACCTTTGCTGGATCAAGAGGATGAGGGATGTCATTGATCTGAATGTGTGCAGAACTCGGAGGTGCCGTATGTTCGGTGCTTGATCGATCGGATCTAGAAGAAGTTCGACTACATCAACCGTGTTTTCAAACACTTCTGCTTTTAATCTATGAGTGTATGTAGACACACTCTCCCCCTCTCATTGCTATGCATCTCCTAGATAGATCTTGCATGAGCGTAGGATTTTTTTTGAAATTGCATGCTACGTTTGCCAACAGCTCTGAGGGACCAAAGAACCACCGGCAGCTCGTCGATCCACCGCCTGCCACACTTCTGTAGCTTATCGAATGTTCTCATCTTGAGTTCTCGCAACACTTAAGAATTCGCCCTCTCAGTTTACCCGTTGATCCATGGATGAGCAACAGAGGTGAATGAGATCTTTCTTCCGAGGGCCTGAACGTATTGCATGAAGGCGTGGCTCATGAATTGGCTGCCATTATCGATGATTATTCGAGCAGGAACTCCAAAGCGGCACACCAATCCTTTTAAGAACTCGGTAGCTGACTGAGCAATCACCTTTCTCACGGGCTCTACTTCCGGCCACTTTGTAAACTTGTCAATTGCAATGAACAAGAATTCAAAACCCTCGGCAGCATGGGGGAAAGGACCCAAGATGTCGAGCCCAGACCGAAAACGACCATGACAAAGGGATTTTCTAAAGAGCTTGGGCAGGCAGGTAGATATTCTTGGAATGGAACTGGTAGGCTTCGCATTTGGTGACAAACTCAACTTGATCTTGGAAGGCTGTGGGCCAGTAAAATCCTTGCCGGAAGGCTTTTCTAGCCAGAGCTGTCGATCCAATGTGTGAGACGCACATACCCTTGTGTATCTCTGCCAGCAGTTCCTTTCCTTCTTCCCGACAAATGCACTTCAATTTCACACCGCCGGGCCTCCTTCTATACAACAAGTCATCAACAAACTGATACATATTGGCCCTCCGGGCTACTCTTTCAGCTTTTTCTTGCTCTTCGGGAAGTACTCCAGTTTGGAGGAAATGGACTATGTGTCGCGCCTAAGTTGGAGCCGAGGCTCCGCAACAAGGACTAGAGGCACCTCCTCATTCGCGGGAGTGCACTCGTCGACCGCGGGGACCAGTGGTCTAGCGGGAGGATGCAGCTTAGCGATCGAAGGGGAGTTGTTCCCGGCAAGCTCTCTGCTGGGAGCCTCGAGAGGTTCTACCAGGAGAGGCCTGCCGAAGTCCAGTTTCCTCCTCTTTTCAGCCATTGTTGATGGGGATACAGAGGGCTGAGTCAGATAGAGAACAAAAGTTCTTGGTTCCACATGGAGCTTTTGTGCTCCGCACTTCGACAGATGATCAACAATGTTATTTTCTGCACGGGGTACGTGCTCTGTTTGCAATCCTTCGAAGCACTCCTCCAGCTTTCTCACATCCTCAATGTATGCCTCCATCAATGGACTTCGGTAATCCTTGTTGACTTGTCTCACCACAAGTTGTGACTCTACGCGGATGATCAACTTCTTGATCCCAGTTTTGTTGCAATCCTGAGCCCAACAAGGAGCCCTTCGTACTCTGCAATATTGCTGGTAGCCTTCTCCCGGGGTAAATGCATCTGGACGATGTACTTCAGGTGTTCCCCAGTGGGAGCAACGAGAAGCACGCCAACCCCTGCACCTTTTAGGGAGAAGGTGTCGGTGCAACAAACCCTGGGTCCCTTGCCCAGACTATGCATAGGCACGGGAGCAATATTACAGCACCGGCCCAGGCCAAAGTACAAAATACCAAGATCTTCAAAGGACCAACATATAGATCAAGAGGACCAAGACCAAGCCAGAGAAGTAAGAAACCACTAGGAGAAAAGCCTTCCTTGCCAGGCAGGCGAGCCTGGCGAGGACAGGGTCACCCCTGGAAGAAAACCCCCAAGACGCCCCGGCAGGGCCTGCCGGGACTCACAGAAGCGGAACCACCTCACCACAATGCACGTCGTCAATCGGTGTGGTGTCAAGCCGCAAAGTGACTAAGTGGCAACCATTTGCCACATGGCAGCCTCTTTCTACATGAGATACCTACAGACGACACCCGTCCTGTGACGTGTCAGCGAGCATGCACAAAGCTGGCAAAACAGCCCGGCAAGGCTTGTCGGGCAAGAGACGAAGTGACGTTGAGCGGTGCATTTAATGCGCCCTGTCAGCCTGCAGAGTTAGGTATGATAGCACTATTTGCTATCTTATCAGTGCATAATGACTAATTGGCCACCGTGGTGACCCCTTAGCCTATAAAAGGAGGCCCATGGCAACCTTATAAAGGGTTGGACCCTGTGTTTGTGAATCCAACCCCTCATATTTCGTACGCTCTAGCCGTTTCACCACGAGGCGACCCTGCCGGGCAAACGCACTACGACCACCACCGTTCTTCCACCATCAATCCACCAAAGTAGGAGTAGGGTTTTACGCCTCACGGCGGCCTGAACCTGGGTAAAATTGCTCGTGTGATCTCTGTCTTACTGCCCCACGCTCTTCTGCTCTTTGTGCAATGTGACATCCCCCTGCCGAACCAGCAAGGGACCCTTGGTCCCATAGGTGGTTGTGGTTTCCCACGACATCTTTGGCGCGCCAGGTAGGGGGATCACTTGCGCGAACCTGAAAGCGTGAGAAGTGCGTCATCTTCACCGCCATCTTCATCTTTGACGGTGCCGTCGACCATGGCGCCCAAGAAGAAATCCGGTGCTTCAGCTCACCCGTCCACCTCGAAGGCTCCGTTGCTCGTGGCCACCAATGCAATAGGGGATGAGAAGGCGCGCGAGGACGTGGATGCTGCTGGGGATGTGGTCGGAGCAGGCAGCGCCGGCACCACATCCCCCGCGGCTGAAGCGATATCAGGAGACGCCAGAGAAGAGTACCATCAACAACATCCTGGTGGCCACGCTCCACTAGGTACGGGCAAAGGGATTGTTCCATCTACGCCCCTTCCCCTCACCGACGGGCACAACCATAGTTGTGGCGCTCGGCCTGGGGCCAACCGCCGTCCTCCGGTCGCCCCGCCATGGGAGTGAACGCGGTGTGTACGCCTCCCCCGGGGCGAGTCGACCAGGTCGCTGCGGCCAACCGAGCCGCTGGCCCTCAAGCACCTTCACCATGTCACCATGCCATTCAAATGGCTACCTCGCAACAACAAGGATGTGGTGTTGTCACCGCTGGCACAGTCAGAAGCCATTACAAAAAAATACACTTCTGTGATGATACGTGTTCTTCACAGTAGGCCACGTTTCCTGTCATGCATGTACATCCATGACAATTTTATGACAGAATCAAGATAGTCATACCTGTGTTGTCGTAGAAGTGTTCCATGACATTACCAAAATTATCATCACTGAAGTGTCCACTTCCATGACGATAAATCGCGCGTCACAGAAGTGCTTTCGTCAAGGGTGACCGACACGTGGCATCCACCGTAACTGGTTGCCGTTAAGCTGTCGGGTTCCTGTTTGGATTTGATAACCCTTTAACAGCCCGGACCAATGGGGATTTTCCACGTGTAAAATTCTCAATGGCCAGAGTAACCATGTGTCGACTCACCATTGGGACAGATGTCATCCACTCGTTAGACCGAAGGCGCCTATGATTCATCGACACGTGGCACGGCCCAACAGACGCCCATTCCAGTGAAAAGGCCGGCCCCTTTGAATTGGTCAAATGGTAGCAGGCCGGCCCACGGAAAGCCTGTTAATAGGCTGTTCGCATATAGCCCATTTACATACCGCTAACTCACGGCCTACCAGAATTTGGCCCGGTAGCGTCATCTGGGCCGTCCAATATGATACCAGCCTGTTGTAACTTATGGCCCGTGTATGGACCATGACGTCTTTCGGCCCATAGGAGGCCCTTTGAAACTTTGGACCCATTAAAGGCCCGACATGAAACTGGCCCACAATGAATAGTGTACTGCTTTATACCCATTAACGGCCCCTTATTTCGTCGGCCGTTTCCAGCCCGTGTTAACTTTCGGCCTTCTAAGGGCCCATTTATTCTTGGGCTCATTTCTAGAATTCGGTTAGTTAGGTCTGTTACTGGCCTGTTCCATTTGTGGGCCAAATTCAGCCCATGGTTACATTCGGCCCCTTTGTGGCCCGTTAACACGTTGGGCTGTTTTCACAGCGTTACCAAATACGGCCTATTAATGACCCGTTATGGTCCATGAATAGTACGACCCATGTTTGGCGAAATGATTATACGCCCCGTAGAAGGCCCATGGATCCTACAACCCGTAGAAGGCCAATGGATCCTATGGCCCGTAGAAGGCCCATGGATCATACGGTCCATAGAAGGCCCATGGATCCTATGGCCCGTAGAAGGCCCATGGATCCTACGGACCGCAGGAGGCCCATGGCTCCATGTGTTGCCATGGTTCTTGTGGCCTAGTTACCAAAAATAGGTTATTGTGGCCACTAGAAAAACATGGGAAAAGAACTGCATTGACTACAAGCAAACAACTAAACAAGACAATAACGAAATAAATAAGCAAGCAACTAACACTAGGATATTATGGCTATTACACATATTACATCCACTGGGCATCAAATTTCGCCACCAGTGCAAATATAGGGAATAGAGCAACATATTACATACATTGTCCATCTAAATTGGCCACCAGTACAAATAACCGCGGCAGCAAAACAAGTCCATAACTGAAACAACTTCATAAGAGCTCAAGAAACGTTATCCTGGGTATCCACCAAGCTAGCAATAAGCTTAGCGAGCTTATTAGCATTGTCTTGTTTGGTGATACTCTAACGCTTGTTGTTGCACCATAAAGTATGCATCTGAATGCTCCAGGGACTTCCGCAGTCTTTCGCTTTCTTGTCGCAGCACAACGGATCGATGTCTTTCAGCTTGTAGTTGAGACTCAAGAAACCGAACTGATTCAGACAGTGAGTTTGAATAGCTTGTGCCAGCGGTAGTGGCCAGTAACTCAAACACTAAACCAAGACAGGAATTTTGGGTTGTCTCACTGTCTTCAAGATAGTTTTCCTTAGCTGTTTTATTAGCTTTGTTGGAGACCAACAAGGATGTCTCACTATCCTGAACCTTGTTTGCATTACTTCCTTTACCATTGCTTAATAAGGCACTCTTCCCCAATATTCTGTCAGCATTCTAAAAGAAGAAACAAGCAGACACATAACTGGTTTCGCATGTACTAGTATATGAAACTCATTTCGATGAACCAGTTCATTAGTAAGGTGGACAAGATTAAACTACCAAGTCTTCTATTGCCAAGTAGTACATTATAAAAGCATTAATCAAACATATATCTATTTCCTATGGTCACTGCATTATCTTGCCAAATCAAAATAGAGACACGGTTCAAATCATATCAGTTCAAGAGAAAGCAGCACTGAAAGAATACAAAGCATGAGAAACTACACGACACAAGAAGACTTTAGATGGGTACCACGGGTATACATGTACAACAACACTATTGGATCTACTGTGATGCTAGTAATGTGCATGATATGATAAGTCAACTTTATACACAATTGAAATTGAAATCAACAGAGCTATTTATAAGAGCAAACCTATTAAAGAAACATGCGTAAACATACCTGTTTTGCCATTGGAGTTTCGATTGGATCCTTCGATTTAAAAATAAGTTTGTATGAGTAAATACAGTGATACGAGAGCAAAGCAGTATGCACGATAGCAATAGAATCTTAAATAAGAACAACTGTTCTTCAGGTTTAAGCACTTGTTCTACATGAACCGAGTACAGTAAGACGCAAGCATATAGTACTTAAAAATATGAGCTCATAGACCTTACCACATTCTTGGTTCGGGACCAGTACAGAACAAAGCGTTCCCAGACATCATCTAGTAAATGTGTCTCAGGAGAACGTAAGGGAACTTGATGAGTTTCTTTGCCAGTGAAGTACGTTTTCTTCAGGTAATTTCGATACTGTCACCAAGAATTCTTGAAGATAGCAGAGGTATTAGAATAGGTTACCTCATCGTGAGTTTCCAAATCGGTCCTTCTCGATAGAGAAAATGCGATTTTTTTATTATAACCATCATGGTGGTAGAATGTATGGGACAAAGCAAAGTAATTGCCATGAATAACATTACTTACACACAAATCCTAGACAAACACCTGCAACTTGCATTTTCCTTCATCTTCAGTATAATATTTCCATGATGGGAAGATATGCACATAGGTTTAACAACATCAAATGCGATAGATGCTAAACTACGAATGGCTAGTTGTGCTTCCTCTACAGGAATAGGTGTACTAACTGGTGGAGTTGGGTTTCGTCGTAGTACTGGCGCTTTGGGCACTGGAGCTGCCTTACTAACTACTCTTGTTTGGGAGCTCTGTGGCGGAGATGGTGGTGTGTCCACAGGAACTGGGTTACTATCTGCTGGGGTTGGGGTTAGATTTGGTGAAGCTAGTTCTCTGTCCATCGCAGTAGGGGTACAATCTGCGGGAGTCTAGGTTATGGGTGGTAGGGCTGGTTCTCGTGCATGTACAACCGGGGTGCTATCTCCACTAAGAGGTAGCACTGTTTTATTTGAAGACCGTGTTTTTACTCCGCTAGATACTGCCATCACCAGCTCCAATTCAAATGACTGGTAAACAAGAAACATAGTTGAATGTACAGACATTGTATGAGAGACAGATGCAATAGATAGTATGGGAAAAAGAGGGCATGAAATAGTTGACATGTATATTGTTTAACTAAAATGGATAGCATGACATAATTTCGCATATATGATGTCTATCTTAACTGGATAGCATAGCATAACATAATTCAAAGATATGTTTACTAACTAAACAGGATCGCATGACATAAATCACATATATGTTATCTAAGTAATCATGATCGCATGATTTAATTCACATATGCTAAGCAGAGGGCATTCGCATATATGATGTCTGAACTAAGAACATGGTGTTGAATATTGTGTATATGATGTCTAAACTATACAATGCAAGACACCATATGCATGATATGAGTAGTATAACTGTGCCAAGTTAGAGCATACACCTTGGTGGGGGGAATAGGATTGGTCATGATCTGTCTCTGAATCCATCTCTAAGGAGCTATCGGGACCCAGCAAGAGATCTGCTTCGACAGGTAGCACTGTCTACCCTGAAGGCCTTGTTTTCACTCCAAATTTTTCCATCACCCACTCAAATGGCTGATTCACAGGAAGAGTAGTTTAATGTACAAACATTGTCGACAAATGGAAATGTAATGAAGAAAAGGATGGGCAAGATATCATTCAAATATATGATGCCTGGTTAAACAAGTTGGCATTGCACATTTCACATATATTATGGCTGGCTAAAAGACATAAGACTACATAATTCCCATATATGATATAGAAACTAAACAGGTGGCATTACAGAACATGTCAAAACTAAGCAGATGACATATGCTTTCGAAAGTAGGCGCTGTAAGGCAACTTATGCATGATATGACTAACATCATCATGCCAAGTTAGAGCAAACACCTTGGGGGTAAATAGGAGTGGTCAGTTACATCTGAATCCGCCTCAGAACATATATCTTCCTCTAGATTACAATTTGGAGGGGGGAGGGTTTTCCACTGGACCCACCATGGAGCAATGTCTGCATGACATTGTATTGCCGCGCCATGGAACTCTTCTCTTTTTGTCTACATGTTCAGCATGACTGTGTAAAATATTTGAATTGCATATGAAAAAAATATAGTGAGATTATGTAAGGAGAGCATGCAGAAATCTAGAGTGATGGTAACAACCAGTGGATGGATCCAAAAATAATGATAGCAGGCTGATGATTGCTTTAATTTAATAAAAAGACAGATGATGATTGCTTTACTATTTGTTTCCCACCCAAGATGAACAACATAGGCATACCCTAGGTGAACCAGATATTAGACAGAGATACTATTCATTGCTGCCTCCATATGTGTACCACAAGTAATTTAGAACTCAAGTTTGAACATTAATGTGGACCTGACTTGGAGTCTAAGAGGTGAACAGGACGATAAAGTAGGTGGTAATGTTAAGCAATGCATAACATAAGTAGAAACAAAAGAATGCGACTACTCTTGTGGACTCGTGTACTCCTCAGGTTCACCTGCTGAGTCGATGATGGTGATGCCGTTGCGGTGGGTGCCAGTCATTGGGAAGGAGATCTGAGGCGGCGAAAAACAGTCAGGAGTCATGATGTCTGGTTTGGTGGATGCTTCTGTCGATGGAGTAGCTCACGTGAGTTGGACGACGTCGTGGCAGGAGCAGGACAAACCACAGAAAGTTTTCTTCGACACCTACCTGTAACTTAAGTAATTCTGTAAGGGCTCCTTTGGCTTGCATGATTCTAAAAACGCAGGGATAGGAAAAACCCGGAATAGGATAGGAATGCACATGGGAAACGGAGCATAACACAGGATTTCTGTCAACTTGGGTGTTTTGTTCACACGAATTGGAAGAGCAGAGGAATGCAAAGAAACATGGCCAAATTAAAGTGAAATCATATGAAAGCGTGTACAATTAGAATGTTATTCTGCCAATAGTGCACTTGGTCTTGTTTTCATGCATAGGATTTTGAAAAGTGAGTCTAGGTGGATGTTTTGATCCATTCCTTTCAACAAAATGCATGAATAATTGAATAGTAGAATGCCATAGGAAAATTTCCTATTGATATGTTTTTCCTTTGAACCAAAATAGCCCTAATGGATCAACATGAATGTAGAGTAATAAGTGATGCGACAAGTGTACAACCTCTTTGCTGTAGCCGTGTCGACCTCGGCATCATTGGGTTGGTTGCTGAAGAAGTTGAGGCAGAGGTGGCTATCGGAGGTGTGGAGGAAGATCTGAGGAATCTGTACATGGCATCCAGGGCACTGCTCTATTGTGATGTTTGGTTCCGTCGTTGAACCAACTTAGGCGAGCCGTAAGACGTCGAGGCTGAAGTAGTACAAGACAGACATTATTACTCAAGTGGGATTATAATAGCATCTCCAATAGATGATGTAAAATACATTACCAAAAAGTGATAGATGTAAAATTTACATCACCAAAAAATACCTGACTACAACAGATGAGGTAAAAACTGTTGACTCTGAACTTAACTGTCGAAACTAAAATTTACTATGGAATCGGAATGTTATAGTTGAAACTGAACGCAATGGTAGCAAAGAGGCACTTCACATGTAGTTTAGGGAGGGCCTACAATTTATCTTCAACCTGCACCCCCCTGAGCTGCCAGCCACCACCGGCCGAACCGCCAGCCCCGCCGCCCGCGGCCGGCGGCGCTCCCACACCGCCTCGCCACCCCAAAACCACTCCCCACCGTCGATCCGCCGACGCCCCGACCAGCCCACTAGCCCCCGCCCGCGCCGAGCTTTTTCTCCGGCGATCCCCACGCCACCGCCCCACCACCGCGCGCCACCGCCGGTGACCACCGCGCCCACCCTGTAACCTAAGATACATTGTGGGGTACCTCTCCGATGAGGCCCCTCCCTGCTGCGGGTGGTTCTTCCTTAACTCCGGCGAGCCCCCGACTCCCTGAAAATCGACTAACCCAAAAGTCGATTCAGTTGACTAAAGTGTAGCTAAATCCGAGTAGAGTAGCAGCACGAGCGAGGGGGAGAGCAGCAGCAGCATGAGGGAGCAAAGAGCCAGAGCAGCAATAGCAGCGCGAGCGAGCAAGAGCCAGAGCAGCAGCAGTAGCGCGAGCGAGCGAGCGAAAGCCGGAGCAGCAACAGTAGCAGCAGATCCGACTGGTATGGAATCCACCACCGGAGGGGCCTCGCACTGGGGGAGAGCCGCCATGGAGATGTCGCCCGCGGCGCCGGCTTCGAGGTAGCCGCGCCATGGGGGTGCGGGATGGAGCACCGTCGGTGCCGGGAGGTCGAATTAAGGAGAAGGTGTGATGCGATGAGTGTACAACCTCTTTAGTTACGCCGAGTAGGCCTCAGCTTCGTCCGAGGAGTCGGTGAGGATGCTGCGGTTCCGGTAGAGCAGGTTAAGGCAGCGCTGTGGGGATGGAGCAGCTGCGATCGTCGGAGCAGCTCCTTGGAGGTGGAGGACGGGGCGGCTGAACCGGCAGGATGACGAGATGGATGACGAGATGGACGATGAGATGAACATCTGGGGAGGCAGATGAGGGACGTCGAGCTATTGTGGTGGATGACATCGTCGGGGAAGGGGCTCCGGCTGGGCAGCGGTGAGGCGGCGGACGGAGAAGGGTGGGGTTTCGCGGCTGGAGCAGAGAAGTTATGGTGGCCTGAGATTTTGAATGGCGATGGGAGGGGGAACCATGACTTAGGGACGCGCTTGTCCAAAATGAAGGGTTTGTTACAAAAGTACCCCCACCGATTTGAACTAGCGGCCCTTTCGGCTCAGGGTTAGAAGGGGGATTTTGCGTGTCGGGATTTGGCAGCTTGAGGGAGTTTTTGCGCGTGTTGTAATTTTGGGATAGCAAGGTGCGGGTTGTGAAGGCGCGAGTTTTGGGAGCATGATATCTGAATTTTCAGGATATAACAAGGCGCGGGTTGAATTTTAGGGACAAGCCTAATGTGTAATATTGTACTTGTACGTACCAAATCAATTCACACTTCCCTCAACAAAAAAATGAAAAATATAAAACTATTCACACCACACAAAGAGAGAGTCTTGTCCCGTTTTACTGTACAAATGCTATTCAAAGCTATGAATCCATGTTATGTCCAATTAAATTTTTTCGCTGGCTGTATAATGCATGTAACCTACTCATACCAACATTTTAGTGCATTCCAAATGTCTATACTACCGCTGCAACTCGAACTAAATTTGAATTCGTTTCTTTGTTTGAATAAGAATCTACAATCGTGATTGTTGCCAACTTCAACCATCATCCGTGTATTACCTTAACAACACACCACATGATTACTATTGATATAGATATGAACTATGTGTACTATAGGAACTCGAATTCAATTTTTTGAATACACTTGATGTTGATTGCAAATAATAGTACATTCGATGTACTAACTAGATATTCATAATCTAAACCATGGTCCATACATACATCGTGTTTAACACACAAAGTATAGTGCCCCGCCCCCTACATTATGACAAGTATTTAGCCATGAGTTGCAAAAGCCACACATTATCCCAAATTATAATCAATGTTCTATATATTATATGTAGTACTAGCAAGATGCCCATGCGTTGCACAGAACATCAAGATGATCATGGGGAGGCCTTATTTGCAAATGTGGAGAGGGGTGTGGGTATCTTTTTTTTCAAAATTGCCATAGTTTCCTTCCTATCCATCAGATATAAATTGAACGGCCTATATTGCAGGATGGAAGGCACACCATCATCAACAACTCTGTTTTTTATATACATAATACATTATATGTAGTATAACATGTTCATAACCACACCATGTGTATCACCATTATATATGTTTATGCATGCGTCAGTTTAAAACACTATGATAAATTCTTCAAATATCCGAATTCTCTTTCTATAATGAATTATGATCTTTAATCGTCTTTTACACCCACACAATCCTCTTATCTCTGTAGCTAACGCTAGCTTTCTCTCGTGCATGCACACGCCCGCATCCCTCTCACCCTCCCTCAGCATTCTCTAGCTCCATCGCGCAAATTCGTCTTTTCACTTTAGGTCGTTCACCCACGGTGTGTGTAGGCCCCCCAACTCCTTCTTTACGGCACACATCGATCGATATGCCTCTCTAGCCAGGTGTGCCTACCACAAACACAAGCTTTCCCTCTTATCTTCTCACCGTCCATGCCTCACTCCCACCCCTCTTTTCATCGATCTCTTACTCGCACACTCCTTCCCCCTCGATATAGTATGCCTCTCGCACCACCTCCTAGCTGCATACCTCTCTCTATATCCTTCTCTCTGGGCCTTATTTGCTTCTAACACATACATGCATGTATACCGATCGATCTCCCTACCTATACCTAGGTCGACATTAAATATCTTTCCCCACCCATCTATCGACGTACCTCACAAGTTATGTCTCTCCTTTCTCCGACAAAGGACGATTGATCTTCCTATGTAGTTATGTCTGCTTACCGTAGCCATATCGTCCCCCCTCATCATTCGTGCATGCCTCCTGACCCGTCTCTCAAACGCACGTGCATAGACAGGCAGACATCCCCTCTCTTATTGATATTGCAGGCGTTCCCTCCATTTGTCTAGCAAGCCTCTCCCACCATTTGTTAGAACCAACTCCACCACCAACCCCTCTGACACTCTAGCTTTATCTCTCTCCCAACCTTATTCCTCTCCTACACATATGCATGGATGCCGATCGATCTCCCTCAATACATAAGGTAGGTCTATCTCCTCCTCCACACATATACCAGCCATTGTACCTCTATAGTTAGGTCTCCCTCCCCTACCCACCCACCCCCACACACACACCAATAGTCGAGCTCTGTAGGTAGGTATCCATGAAACAGAGACAAACTGCACATGTCCCCTCTCATGTTCTAGTAGGCCAGCCACCCTATATCTTTGACATGGGCATACACAAATTCGACGGCACTCTTTATCGATCGCGCGCGCACCCACACATCATTCCTCTCTTCAATTCTATGGATACTTCACACCAATGATACCTCCACTCTCTTCTCATGGATCGCCCCCTCTATTTATATGATATATCCAGGCCTCTATTTCACACACATTGCATATGTTACATTTTTTGATTGAACTATCATCTACACATATTCCCTGTCTATCTCTCACGCCCCCCCCCAAGAAAAGACACTCACGAGCCCACACACTATATCTCTCTACGTTTGTATCTCTCTCACACAACCCCACGTAGGTGGTGTACGTACACGAAGAGAATAGGTGCACGTACTCATGCTTCGTGCCCAACCACACCCACGCGGGTACACGGTGGAGCTCAATTCTTTATGAAATGGAAGCCCACGTGCTAATTTGAGCCCGTGTAGCTGTTGTTTACCTACGGAGGTCATGTACCACGCGTGCACGAAACAAAGCTCGACTTGATGTGTTGGCGCATTATTTTTAAATAAATTTATATCGCTCAATGGCACGTACATAGAATATAAAATGATTTTAATGGACAAAAAGGTAGTCCGCTCCACTATATACAATGGAGCCTGCCTGCCGGGGTTTGTCTCTCTTCAGAGTATCTCACACAAGGCGGCGGTGGCCTCTCTCTCTCTCACCGTTGGTCACTGATCTGGCCGCATCCCGTCTGCCGGCGGAAAGGGAGGATGTGCATCATTTCTTCGTTCGACGGTGCCGAGGCAACACATCCCGATCTGCGGTACCCGCCGTTCTCTCTGACTAAGATCCAACGCGGTAGGGCCTACACCACTTGCTCGTTGCCGCAGTATGGGCAGATCCTGCCTGCCGCCACTCTCCTAGTTACATCCCGATGACCCCCAGGTATCCCCTCCGGCCTTGCTCCACTGCCCATCTTCCCACGTCGCTGCATGTGGAAAATCTTGCATGTGGATCTTCCATAGTTCTTTGCCCAAAACGTAGCTCGTCCGGCGTACTTTCCATATTGCAATCTCGTCCTCACACCGTTTTAGACAAACACAAACATGTTGTTATATTCCCTTAGGACAAGGAATATGCTTCTTTTTTGTCGTCGTATGTGTTATCAACTATTATTGGTCAGTAATTGTTTCCTTTCTACCTCTTTTTTGCAAACAGGGCTATCCATTTCACCTCGTTGCTATTGCGACCTTTTGGTGAACTGCATAAATCACTTTTTTCTTAAGTGTTTTGTGTAGTTGTACTAAAATGTCACACGGGCAACGTCTCTACATTTCAGTGCGACTGCACAAAGGGAGATTGGTTTTGCTCTATCGTCCTCATCCAACTCCGAGCCTAATCTTCTCCAACTATTTGCTTAATCTTCTCCCACAAGTTAGTCTTAGGAGAGACTCCAAAGGTGACCGCTTCTATTTGTGTTTATTGTTTCATCAATAGTCCTCTATTATTGTAATCACACTTAATATCTTTGGAACAGGGACGCTCAGCTCTATTTTAGTGGAACTGCACAAAATGATTGGAATCTTGCATGCTCCAGACAGCTACTTTTTTCCCAACATGCCTTGTTGATTTAGACCGAGCTGGGGGAAAGTTGTTGTCGATGAAAGCATGAATCAATTTTAATTTCATACCTTCTCACAACTTTATCTTCAGTTGTGATGTAAATATTAGCTGTGATCTGCTAATCATTGAGATGCATTCGCAAGGACGTTAGTTTTTTTTCGAAAGAGCATGGATGGCAGGACACATGAAACAAAAGCTGAAAGATCAGAGCATTGTACAATTTCATGTCGCTGGAAAATTATTTGTATAGTACGTCAATTATGTAAACAAATGTTGGAAGCTTGATAGCATTGCCAGAAGCCTCTTTAGCATACGGGTCCATGTGCCATGCAAAAAATTATACTCCCTCCGTTCCTAAATATTTGTATTTTTAGAAATTTCAAGTGGACATATTTTAGAGTGTAGATTCACTCATTTTTCTACATATGTAGTCACTCGTTGAATTCTCTAGAAAGGCAAAGACTCCATAGTATTTAAGAACAGAGGGAGTAGTGCGCAACCGCATGTGAGACTCAGCCCGGTCGTTAGCCACACTAATAGTGAGTAATGAGCAGTCAAATCATAAGCCCCACCTTTCCCACTGTAAGTTGCTCGGAAGAAGCAACCATCAATGTGCTCTTCTTTGAATCTGCTCATACTACTCCCTCCATCACTGTTTATAGAGCGCGCTTCAACAATCTCTAGGACCAAGGCGACTAACGATCGGCCTGAAAAATAGCATTGGTAGTTATAGCACCGTGTCTATTAGTAGAGGAAATAATGCGTACACACATGCATGCAGTGCTTCCACCCCGCGTACTCACATGCATGCACTTACTCCACTCCACGTACACACTTAGTACATCGAGAGAAAATTGTGGACTTGATTGCGGTTACCATGCCCTAATTAATTGAGCATTAAACCAAACGTGTCTAAAGTCTCTCTGGTGGTGGAAATGCATGGAGAGAAATGCATGAGAATTATGCGCGCCCTGTAAACTGTGACGGAGGGAGGAAGAGTATCAAGGTGCAGAACCAAGTACGCGTATGGCCAGTCGGTCAATGTACCTCCTCTTGGCATATCACTGACAAGTGGGACCGGATCGAGTGTGAGCAAACCGATCTCAATTGACGGCAAAATGGCCAAGCCGCCATTCCTTGAGAGAGACGAGGTGCAAGAACACACAGACGGGCTCGCACGGAGGCCAGGATATATTCGAGCATGTATGGTTGATCGATATCATCATTACTTGTTCGATGTTTTTTAATATTACTATTGGGCAGCCGTTTTCCGCACTTCTCCTGAATAAATGTCTACTTTATCAGATATTGAAATAAAATAAGAGTAGATGCTCCACCATGCAGTTCTAGTAGTAGTACTACTCGTACTACTAAACCTTGCGCTTGGTTCTTCGCCTCTTCGTGAAGTCGATCAACGATGATACTACAGTGTATGCCCGTGGCAATCTGACACCGAATGAACTGCTGCATGTTCACCGCCTGGGCAAGGGTAGGTTGCATTAATCAAAAGCTTCTCCTCGTCCTATGAGCCACCAGGCTTGAGGTAGACGGAGTGGGCATAAGCGACCTACACCTTGTCCTGCAAGCTTTTCCTCGTTCTGCCAGTTGACGGGACACACCAAAAACTAGTGCTAGTCCATACTCCCTCCTTTCCGGTTAATATGACTTAATCTTTTTTGCGGGTAAATGAGAGAGCTTTAATCATATATAAGCATCCTTAGGACGATCAGCTAAGAGACTAGTCACTAGGAAGCGAGGTACCCCGCAAAAAAAGAAGAAGGAAACGAGGTGTTTGATCAATCCAGCTCTCGGTCACATTCAAAGTGCAGCAAGCACAATTCGCACATAGATGCACCGCAAGGTTTGCTGACCTGTTTACATGCAGAATAACGAAAAAAGAGAAAATATTACCGAGTGCTCCTATTTGTAACAGGGTATGAGCCAGAATTAAGCGAGAAATGTGGCGAGTGTTCCATGCAATCAACTTCCATTATCATATACAAGAACCCTCGAAGAGAACCACATGTGTTGGAGATTGCTTTATCACATTTTAAAATAAAATACGAGTGCAGACGCTCCACCATCTGATTCCTAGTAGTAGTACATACCTCTATAGTAGAAGTACTAGTACTAGTAAACTTTCCGCTTGGCTGTTCGCCTCTTTGGGAAGTCGAACAATAATGGTACTAGTACAATGTATGCTTCTGGCAATCTGACACGAAATTAACTATTGCATGTCCACCGCCTGAGCGAGGGAGAGCCACCGCGGGCAAGCTTTGTCGGATTTCAGATTCCGGCAAAACCCTTGAGGTTCGAACACTAGGTGCGCATGAAGATCTCCCCCTACCTAATCACGCCCTCAGCCTCACCGCGATCTCAAAGCCTAGCTCGATGAACATGCAACACAAGGGACACGAGATTTATACTGGTTCGGGCCACCGTTGTGGTGTAATACCCTACTCTAGTGTGGTGTGGTGGATTGCCTCTCGGGCTGAGGATGAACAGTACAAGGGGAAGAACAACCTCCTGAGGAGAGGTGTTCTTATGCTTGGTGGGTGTGAGGATGATCTGAATCCGTCTCCTCCGACTGTGGTGGCTAGTCCTATTTATAGAGGCCTGGTCTTCTTCCCAAACATTGAGCGGGAAGGGATGCCACAACGGCCAATTTGAAGGGGGACAGCTAGTACAAGCTATCTTGACTAAAGGTGGTCTTCGCCTGCCAAAGGCTCTGGTGGTGACGCGGTCTTGGGCTCCACGGTGACCTCCGTCCTGCCGTCCTACCGGTCTTGGTCTCGTTGCACCGATATGGAAACCTTTGCCTGATGCCTTGGTACTCCTCGCTTGCGCTTTCCCCTTTACCAACAAAAAGGAAACGAGGGCACTGTGCACGCTGGAGCTCGCCTGGTCTTGGTCGTCATGGCTTACGTCATTGGAACCTCGCGAGGTTCGCCTTGCCATAATCTCTCCGCCCCTCACGAGCCAGCATGGTGAAGCTGCCCCGAGGAGGTCTTGTGTCGTCCGCCTCGCGAGGCTTGGCCCCTCGCGAGGGTCTTGAACGTTTGCTGGTGAAGATAAGCCGTACTGGGCCGCGAGTGGAGCCGCGCCGTGGGCCGCAGGCAGGCAAGTCTAGGGATCCCCGTTTCCAGAACGCCGACAAGCTTCTCTCGTCCTGCAAGCTTCTCCTCCTTCGGCAAGTTGATTGGACACAACAAAGTAATGCTAGTCCATACTGCCTCCTTTCCGGTTAATATGTCTTAATTTGAAATGAGATAAATACACTGTGTGTCACTGTATATTTGTAAAAATACGGTCAGTGGACTTCATAATACGCTCATTGCGCTCAATATATACATTTTTCGGTGTTTACATGGTCACTAACTCACCCTGGCTGAGTATGTGTGTGCATGCACGTGTAGGTTCAGCACTTGAGCGTGACCATGTGAGTTCCTTGTGTGCTCGGACATGCATGCATTAGGGCGTCGTGCGCATTTTTGCATCCATGTGTACATGTGACTGTTGCGTGCATGCACGAGGTTGTAGTCCCTCACATTCACATGTTCATAAGTCAATGCTTTGTCAAAATGTTGCATGCAAGGTTTAATCATTCGTTGTTCACGCATGTATTCCCGATATTAATATGTTGGTAAAGATAATTTCTTGAGGAAAATTAGCCCATGAATTGAGTACAAAGGGGACCAATAAGCCAGGACGGACGGAGTACTTGTAATGAACCAGAAGGAGGGAGTAGGTACTAGTAGTACTACGTAACAACATGCAGTAACAAAATTCCTCTATGTGCATCCTGTCTACGTGTCATGCAAGAAAATAGAGATAAGTACAAGTGAGACTTAGGAACGGTCATACACGAAGGGGCAGTACGTTTAGGGGGCACTCAGGAGCAGTCAAACCAGACAGTGAGTTAGTCGGAAGAAGCAACCATCATTTCACTCTTCAATGACACGTACGCAATATAAAATGGTTGATATGGAGAGAAAAAGAAAATCGCTTCACTATATATACACTAGCAGAAGCCTAAGCTACAAGCCTGCTTGCTTGGGTTTCTCTCTTCACAAGCATAGAACGACGATGGCCACACCTCTGGTCACAGATCCGTCCTGATCCCGCCGCTGGGTGGAAGGGGACGATGTTCTGTGTAGACGTGGTCGACAGCGGCGAGGGAGAAAACCCACTTCGGCGCATCACGATCGGGGGTCCTCGTGGTATGGGCTGATGCCGCCTCCCAACCGCCCTTCTAGCTATAGCCCGACGTCCCAGGTACAACTTCCTTTTGGAGCCGGTGTCGGCGTTCTGGGAACGGGGGTCCCCAGACTTGCCTACCTGCGGCCTGCGGCGTGGCTCAAGTGGGGGCCCAACGTGGCCCATCTTCATCAACACAAGGCTCAAGACCCTCGCGAGGGGCCAAGCCTCGCGAGGCGGACGACACGGCGCTTCCTCCAGCACGGCCTCCTTAGGCTGGCTCGCGAGGAGGCGGAGAGATCAAGGTGGGGTACCTCACGAGGTGCCCGTGACGCAAGCCATGACGACCAAAGGTGCCAGGCGGGCGCCAGCCCGCGCAGCATCCTCCCTTTCCTCTTTGGTGCAAAGGGGGCAAGCGCAGGCGAGAGGATCAAGCAAAGGCACCCATTTCGGTGCAACGAGACCAAGACCAGCTCCACGACAAGGAGGAAGTCACTGTGGAGCCCAAGCCGGCGTCATCACCAGAACCTTTGGCAGGGGAAGACCAACTTTAGTCAGGATAAGTGTACCCGATGTTCCCCTTCAAATTGGCCAATTGTTGGCGCCCTTCCCGCTCAATATTTGGGAAGAGGCCCAGGGCCTTTGCCTATAAATAGGACTAGCCACCCACAGGGTAGGGGGACCTGGAATCCAATCTGATTCATGACCTAGAGCAAGTAGAGAGAGAGAGAGAAGGGCGATCGAACTACCCCTAGCAGTTCATCCCCTAGCTAAGGACAGGCCCTCGCGAGGCCGTTCACCTGTACTGTTCTTCCTCATTAGCCCAAGAGGCAATCCACCCACCACAAACTAGAGTGGGGTATTACACCACAACGGTGGCCCGAACTTGTATAAACCCGATGTCTCTTGTGTTGTTCTTGCAGTAGTTTAGATCCTTGCGAGATGGAGAGGTAGAGGGCACGATCTCCGCGTGCACCCCAGAGTTCGAACCTTAAGGGTCTACTGGAACCCGTGATCCGACATTTGGCGCGCCAGGTAGGGGTGCGCCGGAATCTGCCTTCCCATCTCTCCGTCTCCTGTTGCGTCGTCATCATCATGTCCGGCGACCAGGCGGGCAACCAAGGCCCGTGGGCGGCATGGCCCATCTGCGCGGAGCCTCCCGCTCCGGGCGACCCCACGCCACAGGCAGCTCGCGGTCCGCAGGGCGCTGCGGGCCGCGGGCGATGCGGACAGGCTTCTGCGACCCTCACGCCATGACAGGCGCGGTCGGCAGCGAGGGCCTCTAACCACGCCGCAGCTACGACACCGTACACCCGCCGAGAACAGGCAAACTCAAGGGCCGCGCTCACGGTAGCACGGGAGCTGCTGCAGTGCAGGCTATTGGAGGGCGGCCGCGACGTGTTGCTGGAGCGGGTCGCCGAGCTCCTGGGCTTCGCCGCTTCGGGGGCTCACCCCTTCTGCGTCCAGCTCCCGCCTCAAGTTCAGGGCAGCGCACGAGGTGGCCCCGCGCACCCGCGCGGGCCACAAGACTACCCCAACACCAGCGAATCCACCGGCGCCAGACTGGCGGTGGCGCTACCCCCGCCCTGGCGCATGAAGGAGAGGGGCTCGGTGCGGCCCACGGCGCCAGCGGCCAACCACACTACCACCCCGCGGTGGGCACGACAAGCAACGCTGCATGGCGCATGGAGCACTACAACACAGCATTCGGGGTGGCGGCGCCAGAGGAATACTTGCCCCACATGATGGACCAAGGGCACGCTCACGGGGGCGAATAGTGCTCACTCTTCAGCCCCAGCTGGGAGGACGAGACGCCGGAGGCCGAGCCCCTCCAAGAACCCCATGACGGCTCCATCGGTCACACCGGAGGCAGCGACTATCGGGTACCATTAATTCCTCAAGAGCAGGCATACGCTAATCATGGGTCACAGGAGATGCAGGTCGCCGCGACAAGCAGCTGCCCCGCCCCTGCGGTCTCTTACCCCTCGGGAGGAGGACGCAGGGGGCTGCAGGAAAGGGGCAGAGATCCTGCATCACCACCGCGGCGTTCGGAGCAAGGCGTTCTTAGAAAATAGGCCCTCCGCTGGGGAGGCGCCTGAGGGCCTGCCCCTGGCGGAGGACCCGTGGTCGTCGGGGGAACCGCTGGCGACTGCTCTACCCCACTGGCGGCGTCCTGGTTTCCGGTCGTCGTTGGTGGCACTAGAGTGTGGCGCAAGGTGGGGCCCTCATCTGGCGATATGAAGCAAGGTCGGTTCCTGTGAAGAAGGCCCAGTGCCTGTGAAGCTCGCCGCCCCGTGACACTCTCACGTAATAATGAGTGGGGCTGTACACGCCCCGGAGTCTCAGGGGTGCCGGCCTCAGGCCCTGGGGCTCCCTCCCACGCCCAGTGGACAACACTTAGCTCCGCGCTGGTGAGAAGACGTTGAAGACTAGATTAGGTGCCGGACGCGGCCTTTTTGTTTGCTTTCATTGCCTTCTTCCTTTGGTTGTAACCTTTTTCCCCCGCTGGTTTGAAGTTGAATTCAAATCTGAGCTTCGCGTGCGTTTGGGGAAGGGGTGTTTGGTCTTGTTTGAATCGTTTCCCGCGTTCAGGTCACCATCTCATCACAGCTGCCTCCCCTCGCGAGCCCCTCGCAAGCCGGGTCAGGCCCAGCTTAAGCACGACCCAGATTGCCGCTGCTACTCCCTCGCAAGGTGTCCATTGGTGCCTGCGGAGATCGTTTTCTCATGAAGGCCCGGAGCCTGTGAAGAAGGCGAACGCCTGTGAAGCCATCCCTCTCGGGAGAAGGCCCGGAGCCTGTGAAGAAGGCGAACGCCTGTGAAGCCATCCCTCTCGGGAGAAGACCCAGAGCCTGTGAAGAAGGCGAACGCCTGTGAAGCCATCCCTATCGGGAGAAGGCCCGGAGCCTATGAAGAAGGCGAACGCCTATGAAGCCATCCCTATCGGGAGAAGGCCCGAAGCCTGTGAAGAAGGCGAACGCCTGTGAAGCCATCCCTCTCGGGAGAAGGCCCGGAGCCTATGAAGAAGGCGAACGCCTGTGAAGCCATCCTCTCGGGAGAAGGCCCGGAGCCTGTGAAGAAGGCGATTGCCTGTGAAGCCATCCCTCTCGGGAGAAGGCCCGGAGCCTGTGAAGAGGGCGAACACCTGTGAAGACGTCTCGCTCGAGAAAAGGCCCGGAGCCTGCAAAGACGGCCCACGCCTGTGGGGTTTCCTGTGAGTAACGACTCCGCCTCCCGAGGTTTCAACTACCCAACACCCGGGGCGTGACGCCCTCCAGAAGGCAGCTCCGGAGCCAGCAAGGGACAAGGGCGAACCAGCCTACCTTTGGACACGCGTACGATTTAATCACTGCAGATACATTAGATACAAGTTCATACATGAGGGGCTCCCCCTCCCGAAATGCTCTCACAACCATCGGGCCAAATGCTTGAGTTCTATCTATGCAGGGTAAAAAGGCGAGGATAGCACGTGGTCAATCCGACAAGTCCCCCAATGCATCCTCGGAGGCGCCTCCCGAGCCGTCGCTGGCGTCGCTGAACTCGCCTTCGTTGTTTGCGCCCCCGTCAGTGGCATTGGGGTCTTCCACCATGCCACCTTCGTCGGCGCCCACGATCACGCCGTCGTCATCCGAAGTGAAGGCCCGGACGAGAGCATCTACGCTGCTCTCCACCCATTCAGCCAGGTCGCCCCGAACAGCTTGGGGAACTGGGGCGATGGCGGCGTCAAAGTCGAAGTGGGGATCCATGTTTCGAAGATGGCTGAAGATGCGGGAGAAGGCACGCTCGAGCAGGGCGCGGCTCCTCTCCTCCACCAACCTATCGGCTCTGGCCGACCGTGCCTCCAGCTGTGTCACCACGGTGGTGAAGAACTGCAGGTTGCCGGCGTAGTTAATCGTGTGCGGCTCACCCACGGCAGCCTCACAGATGTTGCCCAGGGCAATGTTGGCCCTATCCCGGAGCTTGGTGAGCATGGGGCCGTGCTGGTGCTCCAGGACTTGCCGCTGGCGTATCTCATCGGCATTCTGACGCTCGATGGCCACGGCCTCTTCCACACGCTGGCGTAGGCGGAGCACCTCGGCCTGGGAGGAGGCCAGCTCCTTCTGCGCTGCCTCAAGGGCGACCCGGGAGGCGTCCGCTCATCGCGTCGCCTCATCTCGCTGGGCCCTCAAGGCGGCAGTTCTACCCTCAGCTTCGACTCGGATCATCCCCAACTTCCCCTCGAACTCACGCTCAAGGCCTTGGCGTGTTGTCGTCACCCGATGGCAAACCTCCTCTAGGACGCGCGTTTCTCGCGCGGCGACATCGTTTTCCGCCTGCGTCACCTGGCGCTCCCTCGTCTCCAGCTGCTCGAGCTCGCGAGCGCGTTCGGCGGCCTCCAGCACCAACGCTTCCTCACGCTTCCGAAGCTCAGCCGGGTCACCAGAAGCCACCTCCATCGATGCAAGGGCTGCCTCGCGCAGCTCCACTTGCTCCTCCAACGAGCGACACCAGGCCAAGAGCTCCCGAGCCTGTTCTTCTGCTGCTCCTCGCCGTTGGTCTGCTCCTCGGGCCTCCTCAACGGCCTGGGACCGAGCCGCCAGAGAGGCCTCTAGCGACGCCTTCGCCTCTTCATCATCAAGGACGCGCTGACGACGCGCGAGGGCAGCGGCTGCCTCCAGCTCGCGCCGCTCGACAGCCAGGCGCAAGCCCTCAGCTTCCAGGCGTGCGTCTTCCTCAGCAAGCTCCTGCCCAAGCAGGTCTACGGCGCCACTCGCCCTCCGAAGGAATTCGTGGCGACGAGCACGGCGCTCCCGAGCACGCTCAAGCACGTCTGCCGCGGCATCATCCGCCCCAAGCGGGCGTCGAGAACCTCGGATCATCACTCCGGCCCCGGGCAGGGGGCTGGGGGCTGGCGCCCTCCCGACGGACTGCCGCGCCGCATCAGAAGCCCGACTTGAGTCCAACCTGACCTCAGGAGGAGGGCCCCGGAGGTGCCTTAGCCGGTCGCAGCCCGCGACCAAACGGGGAGCCCACGGCAGGCTGCCTATGTCGAGGGAAGGCCCGCGGAAGGAGATCGCAGGGGCGGGAGAGTCACCGCGCGCTACGCGGCGGTCCGCGCTGTCACCTGCCCAAACCACAAGGGCAGTGCCGCTCGAGACACCCAGGGGTGGTGGAGGAGACGGAGTCAAGGAGGGCGTCGGCCCGGCGACTTCATCAAGCTCAGTAGGCAGAGGCCTGCATGGCAAGGATCAGCGGATGCAGCAAGCAGGATAAAGAACAGAAAAGGAAAAGACTTACTCATCGACAGCAAAGTACTTCCGGCTCTTCAGCGAGCGGCAGGGGAAGTCGTCGCCCAAGGCCTCCCTTTTTCTCCGGAGGGCCTCAAAGTCCACACGCAAACGACCCAGGAGAGATGCACAGGAACCATCCTGTGAAGAGGACGGAGTGCCAAGGCCACTCACGTCGAGGGCACATGCCTGGAACGCACGGGCAGTTGCCTCGTCAGAGATCCCGGCTGGGGGCTCAGGAGCCTCGGCCTCAAGCACCGGAGGCGGCGGCGCCTCGCCCGTGGCCTCGGGAGCGTGGACCTCGTGAGATGCCCCGTCAAGAGCATCGCCAGGTGCGGCCACATTGTGTTAGGACCCCGATCCTAAGTCACACCGATCTAGCATGTAACACATCATATCACTTTGCGGCCTCACGCACGGTATTCCACGGGTGCCACCTTACCTGGCCCGGGACCGTTTGCGCCTTTTGGCTCACGTATATGATAGTGTCGCTAGCATCCATATGACAAAGAACCCGGGCCGACATGGCTAGTCGTGAACCCAAAGCGGCGTTAACCCATGAGGACAGGCATACATGAATCACATCGAGCATGTCGGTCATCAGCGTGTGAATCCGGGCTGTAGCACTGGGCTAACAGGACTCCGGTAACCCGGGCTATAGCAGGCTAGGCAGGACTCCGGATGTCACCGCGTGACATTTCCCCGAAGGGACAGACACAAGAACGAAGTGAAACACATGCCGGCCAGTCAAGCGTCCTGAGCAGTAGTGCTGGGCTAGCAGGACTCCGGTGAACCGGGCTGTAGCGGACTACTATCGCTCAGAAGCACTAGACTACATTTCCTCATATGATAGGCTGCCAAGGATAAACAACTAGATAGTCGGATCCCACACATACCAAGCATTTCAATCATACACACAATATGCTCGATATGTGTAAATACAACATGGCATCACAACAAGACTCTATGACTCAAAGTATTTATTCATTAGGCTCCGAGGAGCGAGATATTACAAACATGGGTCTCATGACCCAACATACAGAGCATACAAGCAACAAGCACATGCGGAAGCTTAACTTGTCTGAGTACAGACAACTACAAATGAAAAAGGCTGAGAAGCCTGACTATTCACTAGACCCTGCCGAGGGCACAAGTTCGTAGCTGAGGTAACAAGCTAAACGTCGAAGTCCACACGGAACTACTAGCGAGACTGACGTCTCTCTGCAAAACATAAAATAGGCAAACGTGAGTACAAATGTACTCAGCAAGACTTACATCAGAACTATCTACACATGCATCAGTATCAAAAGGGGGTGGTGGAGTTTAACTGCAGCAAGCCAGCTTTGACTCGGTGGCTATCCTGAACTACGACTGCAAGTAACTCTTTTGAGGTGGCGCACACGAGTCCACATATTCACCATATCAATACACCACTATGGATCCGCTCCCGTCTCCCCACGAGAACGCCATCCATAGCACTCACGCTTATCTTGCGCATTTTAGAGTATCCACTTTCACTTGTCTATGAACTATGCAAGGGGTCCAAGTTTCCATATCCGAGGAATCCGGCTATTCGAATAGATAATGATAACCCTGCAGGGGTGTACTTCTTCACACACGCTCTCGCCACTTATCGCCCTGTACACGTCATGTACCTCGGCAACCTTCAAGCGGAAACCGGGCGAGGGAGTCGGCCACGACCTGACTAACCACGCAAGTCTCTAGTCCAGGTTTATCGCCTATTCGGGTTCCATCCGCAAGGAGATCCGGCCGGGGTGTCGCTCACGGCCCCAAACGATGTGTGCAGGGTTCCCAAGCCCACCTCGACGGGTAGATCTACGCTTGGTACACCGTGCCACGGTGCCTAGTCTGTCCCAAGCCCACCTGTACCGGGTACCACTTGGTAGACTACTAACACTACCTACAAACACCAGAAACTAGTTGCAACTCCTGGACAGAGATCAAGTTGATTAATAAGTCGAGAGGGGTCGAGTTACCGGAACCAATGTGTGGTAGTAACTGTTCATGGATCACAAACACAGAACTCAGTTCCTGAGGACGGCTGCAATGAGACAACCCACCATGTACTCCTACATGGCCTCTCACCGCTACCTTTACCAAATCGTGTTCACACACTTAGCTCACACACAGTAGGACATGTTCACCACCTTCCAATTCATTCCCGATGAATCAGACCCGACTCAACTCTAAGCAGTAGCAGGCATGACAACAAGCATGAATGAGTAGGCACATCAGGGCTCAAACAACTCCTACTCATGCTAGTGGGTTTCATCTATTTACTGTGGAATGACAGGTCATGCAAAGGATAAAGGGGTTCAGCTACCGCAGCAAGTAACACATGATTCGTTGTTGTCCTAATGCAATAAAAGAGAGCAGGAGCGAGAGAGTGGGTTTGTATCGGAATGAACAAGGGGGTTTTGCTTGCCTGGCACTTCTGAAGATATTATAGTTCTTCGTCGGTGTCATCGAACTCATCGTCGGAACATCGGCTACCGAGAGGGGACAAATACCGGCAACAGAGAAGAAACACAATCAATGCAATGCAACAGTATGATGCATGAATGTGACATGGCAATATGCTGTTGATTGAGCTAATGCAACTAGCAACAAGTTGAATGAAGTTGGTTTGAATCCAAGATTCAAATTCAAACTCCACATGTGAGAGTTAAAATGCCATTTATATGATTTGGCCTAAACAGCAGCCATAAGTGGTTCTAACATGCATGAAAATGTTACAGATGGATTCCTTGAATTTTTCTGATAATTTTTCATATATAAATTATTTCATTCTGAGCTATAGATTATTTTCTATGATTTTTCAAAGTTTTGGATATTTTCTGAATTAACAAATCATTTAAGATTTATTTAAATTCCAGAAAAGGATTACTGCGTCAGCCTGACATCATCATTACGTCAGCAGGTCAACGGGGCACGGTCCAGGTCAAATCTGACCTGTGGGTCCCGCGTGTCAGTGTAATTAGTTTAATTAAAACAGTTAATACTAATCCTAATTAATTAGCAGGGCCGGGCCCCACCTGTCATTGAGCCAGAGGGGTCAACTGGGCCCAGCCGGAGTCAACTTGGTCAGCGGGGTCAACCCCAGGCCGGCGGGGTCAAACCCACCGGCGACTCGACGCTGGTGACGACAGGCGCGGCGGAGGGCTTCGAAAAATGCCCACAGGCGATGGTTTTGGGCGTGGAGAGGCTCTACGAAGAGCTGCTGCTCGCGCGCAGCTAACAGAGCAGACAGCAGGAGCTGGGGTGGCCGGAGATGACCGCGGCGAGGTCATCCGCGGCGGCCGAAGTTCGGGCGAGGTAGGAGACGGTGCTGTGAGGCACGGCAGGAGCCTTGGGTGGTCGTGCTAGACTCGCTGGAGTGCGGTGAGTGCAACGGTGAGCTCGAACGCGAGCTTGCGCGGCTGTGGCCGCGGCTGCGCCATGGCCGGCGGCGAGAGCTCTCGGTTCCGACGGCCATCGGTGTTAGAGGAAGAAAATGAACCAGGGGAGAGGGGGAAACGACACAGGAGCTCACAGCGGGTGCAGCGGTGGCCTCGGCGAGCTCGGGGACGCGGAGACGGCGGCGAATCGACGCGTGTGGCTTCCGGCGACCGAGGAGGAAGAAGACAAGGCAGTCGGCGATGCAGGCCGTCCCAGCTCCTGGGGCCAGGGTGGGGCGGAGCGGCGGACGATGGCGGAGGCCGTGGACATGTCGGCGAGGCGAGGGAGGGCATGTGGCCGTGGCTACGGCGAGCGGTGGTGACGAGCTCCGCTCGGCGGCGCGGAGCAGAGAGCAGAGGAGGGGGGGAGGAGTCCAGGGGGAAGTGAGAGGGGTCGAGAAGGCCGCGTGGCGCTGCGAGGGAGGCCCAAGCGACGAGGGGGAGCGGCAAGCAGGAGGTGGCCGGGCGTGCGCCGGCGTGCGTCGGCCACGCGCTCGTCCGACTGGCGCGGGGAGGAAGGCGACAGAGAGGGAAGCGGTGGTGGGCTGGGCCAGCGAGGTGGGCTGCCAGGTAAGTGCCAGGTGGGTTTTCTTCTCTCTCTGTTTTATTCTATTTTGTTCTCTTTTCTAATTTTCTGACATTTGTTTGGTTTAATAAAAATACTAAACCATTTTATTTACTTATGCCAATTTTTGTAGGGGCTAATGGCATTATTCCAGAGCTCCTCAACAAATGGCACAATTTTTGGACAATATTTCATATATATAACAATATATATCCAAAACAAATAACTATTGCATTAATTCCAAATGCCCAAAATAAATATTTATGAGCTCCCAAAAATATTGGTTTGATTTTTATCTCTGTCCAGTATTTTCAGAGAGAGACATGAACATTTGCTTGGACCTTTTTGGAGCAATTTTTATTTGGGTTATTCCCAGAAATGATCTCGGAGGGTTTCACAAATCCTCATTTCAAATTTAAATGGAATTTAAACATGATGCACACATGAAGGGCTAGCCTAGGTCATACCAGAACTAGGGATGTGACAACTCGCCCCCACTAAACAAGAATCTCGTCCCGAGATTCAAGTCGTGAGGTAAGAAGGCAGAGGGGGCACAAGACCAACACAAACTTCACGATCCAGGTTGCACCTCATAAGAGCGTTGATTCGATCATCATCTTTACCTTGACGTCTTGCTCTAAGAACTCCAACTAACATGACAATGAGAGGAAAGGGAAAACTCCAGAAGGATCGATCTTCTCAAAGATCGGACAACTCAGGATCAACTCTTCAAGTGGGACATTGAAACATCTCTCGAATTGAGAGGCAAAACATGCATGAGGGGGGACGGAAGAAACAATTTGACGAGGTGACAGGGTAGCGAGGAAAAATTGCCATGATCCATAACGGGGCACCTCAGGGAAGGTGACTCAAAGAACTATTCCTTAAGTGGCAAAAAGAATTACTTTTGATACTGAGATCATTGGAACTCTTTATTCCAGCCTAAGGCAATCACAAACGATCGTTTGAACGAATTCGAAAGAATGGCATACTCCCACCAGAGTAGATGATGTGGACTACCTTGTTGAAGACAATGCAATGAATGATTTTGCTTATCACCGGAAATGGATGGAACCCAAGGTAGAATGGCACAACAGCGGTGCAAGCTGGGAACAAAATGCAATGTTGGGAATGATTCTGGTAACTGGGAGATAACTCAACAGTCGAGAGCAATTCCACTGTTTGAATGGTTATGGTATAATCGAGAAACTGAGAGCACAAGGATCCCTAGGGAGCAACTTCTAGAATAAGCCGCACGAAATCCTCATGGAGAAGATGGTCAAATAGTTCAAGCAAGATACTATAATGGTAGATCTTCCGGCTAGGTGTGTCGGCCAGACATCAACCTTGTCGGGACCTACATCATAGATCTTGGAAAAGTTCCAACCATCATATCTGCCTGAGATTCAGATCTAGTTGGTAACAGGATAATCCAGACCCCTCAAGTCTAGAAAGAAAAGTGAAAGTTTGCAACACAAATCGATTAAATGACGTTGCAAGACTCTCAGGAAATGAACTACGATAGCAAGCTCCAAATCATGAACTGGTTCTGCTAAACACATGTGAACACGCTATCCCAGACAATCATGACCACATAGTAGTCTTATAACAAAACACTACCGAGTTCAGGTGGGGGAACCATCATCTAGGGTAACGAAGTCTTGTGCATGACCTAGGATTTGCACAACAACTCCTTTTCCTAGAACAGATCAGTCAGTGGCTTGGTGTGCTAGGGATACATATAGAATGAAGGTTGCAAATCTCCAGACCATAGAATACTTCGCACGTGCATGACTAACTTGGGATGATTCCAGAGGAGGCAAAAACAAACTTTCTCAAATTCATGGCGGCCACTTACACCAAATGCACATGAATTCGAGGAGGTCACTTCTTCCATCCAAGCATATGCTTCATGAACGGAACACGAAGGCATTGCTTACAAAGTTTCCAACACTAGGTTGATGTTCAACATGAATCATGGGGGAGACAAAATGTTGCTGATGGGCTCAACAACAACTCATCGGTATTTCCATATCACTGGACTTCCACCATCATGTGAACACGGTGATAGCATTGGTCAGACCAATAGATGTAATGGTGTATGCTCGAGGGATCAACCACGAGTAAGACAACATTACGAACATCGTTGGTTCTGATTTGATTTGATGATGGCCCATACTCAAATCAAAGTTTTGACAAGACAATAGATCCAACAACTGATCACGAGGGCCAGTCGATGAAGATATCATCTTTCTTCCACACACAATCAAAAGGATATCCCTTAGAAATGAACTAAGTCGGACAAGCTTCTATCTTCCAACTCTCCAAGTTGTTGTTTAGCTCAACCAACTAGCTCAGGGGTATCCAACACCGATTCTTGGAGAAGGGGTGGTTTATAGGAAACCAACTTGATCACGAACTCAACATAGCGGTCAGGTGACAACCTGGTAACACTTCCGAGAAGATATTCGGAACATCACGAACCACCGATATGATACTAAGCTCGAGAACAACCTTGCTTTTCAGGGCAAGATGATATGATCAAAAGAGTGAGGACTTGACACAATCCTAACTCATTGATCAAAGAGTGTACCAGAAATAAGGACTAGGTAGCACGATCAATCTTAGGATGATGATTTAATAACCAACACGCTAAGAATGAGAATATTGTCCATTTACTACCAAGCAACGAGTTGCCCGGAGTATTGATTTCACACATCACAATTCACTTGTCGGCATTCCGGTTACAACAACACGGAACCGAGGAATGAATAATGATAGCGAGAAGTATTACTGCGTCAGAATTCATAAGAGGTGGTGCAATTCTCATGACATTCTTGACATAAAGATGGTAACACTCCAAGGTAGAACAGAACAAAAGCTGGATTGGCATTTTGATCTGTGGTATACAACTGCTTTGACCCAATACTGGATATGGATGAGGTACTGGAGTTTGTTTCTCCTAGTCATTCCGGAATAGAACGACTTGACGGGCCACAAGAATAATAGGCATCGATGAACGAATGCACGCACGCTCTTGACTATCAATTGATAGACGAAGGTCAGAAAACGACTAAGGAGGGACAACTCAAGGAACATATGATCTTCTGAGTTGTGGATGCACGGATTAGTATGTCAAACGAGTTCAACGAATTTCTTCCGGATAATCCATGCGGAGAGGTAGGACGGGCAGATTCACAATTATGGATGGGGAACTCCTCAAGAGTACTCTGGTTGTGATCTTTTGGTTCAACAGAACTTCTGCCATAAGAAGTTCATGGTATATGGAAGAATGATATACCACGGACCTCGATGACTATCGCAAAGGTTACTAATGTCCTAAAGGAACTAGCAAGCACTATCAACATGAAGTAAGTAGGATGAATCTCGGGTTCAAAACCCAGGAGTAGAATACCTACTACTGGATGGCATCACAGGATGCTTTCGAGAATGGTGGCCAGAATCATCACACCGGAAACACAAGACATGGACAGATTACTAGATGGTTTCATAAAACACCTAGGGTCATAATAGCAGCTCCAACATATACGTCGAGGCAACATAGTACCTCAACTCACCAATTAGCGTGGTTAAACTGGCCCAAATGAACATTAGAAACAGGGGGAAGGGATTTGCAACTGCATCAGACTATTTAGAAACCTGGGATGACTCGGACAGCATAACGGCTGTAAATGCTCAAAAAGATTTGAGACATCCTGCAAAAATGGTGGCATAGCCACTCAACATCACAATATCAAGGTTCTGAGGCCAGCTATGAACATATGGAGGTAGTAGAAAATGAACAGAGACTTGAACTCAACAATCCTAGGCAACTACGGTTTAGTAACACGTCATCCTAAGAGATAGAAGAGAAGGCCTAGTTCTTAAACCCCGTAGAAGAGAAGAGGGTGACTCAGATCAGAGGGCATGAGGTATAAGGAGTAAAAAGAGCCTTACGTTCCCTTCCACAATCAATTCCCTTACATAACTAAAGCATTTCTAGACACAACTTCGACCAGTTTGGCTTGGTAATCCTACAGGCAGTCAGGCTCTGATACCAACGCTGTCAGGACCCCGATCCTAAGTCACACCGATCTAGCATGTAACACATCATATCACTTTGCGGCCTCACGCACGGTATTCCACGGGTGCCACCTTACCTGGCCCGGGACCGTTTGCGCCTTTTGGCTCACGTATATGATAGTGTCGCTAGCATCCATATGACAAAGAACCCGGGCCGACATGGCTAGTCGTGAACCCAAAGCGGCGTTAACCCATGAGGACAGGCATACATGAATCACATCGAGCATGTCGGTCATCAGCGTGTGAATCCGGGCTGTAGCACTGGGCTAACAGGACTCCGGTAACCCGGGCTGTAGCAGGCTAGGCAGGACTCCGGATGTCACCGCGTGACATTTCCCCGAAGGGACAGACACAAGAACGAAGTGAAACACATGCCGGCCAGTCAAGCGTCCTGAGCAGTAGTGCTGGGCTAGCAGGACTCCGGTGAACCGGGCTGTAGCGGACTACTATCGCTCAGAAGCACTAGACTACATTTCCTCATATGATAGGCTGCCAAGGATAAACAACTAGATAGTCGGATCCCACACATACCAAGCATTTCAATCATACACACAATATGCTCGATATGTGTAAATACAACATGGCATCACAACAAGACTCTATGACTCAAAGTATTTATTCATTAGGCTCCGAGGAGCGAGATATTACAAACATGGGTCTCATGACCCAACATACAGAGCATACAAGCAACAAGCACATGCGGAAGCTTAACTTGTCTGAGTACAGACAACTACAAATGAAAAAGGCTGAGAAGCCTGACTATTCACTAGACCCTGCCGAGGGCACAAGATCGTAGCTGAGGTAACAAGCTAAACGTCGAAGTCCACACGGAACTACTAGCGAGACTGACGTCTCTCTGCAAAACATAAAATAGGCAAACGTGAGTACAAATGTACTCAGCAAGACTTACATCAGAACTATCTACACATGCATCAGTATCAAAAGGGGGTGGTGGAGTTTAACTGCAGCAAGCCAGCTTTGACTCGGTGGCTATCCTGAACTACGACTGCAAGTAACTCTTTTGAGGTGGCGCACACGAGTCCACATATTCACCATATCAATACACCACTATGGATCCGCTCCCGTCTCCCCACGAGAACGCCATCCATAGCACTCACGCTTATCTTGCGCATTTTAGAGTATCCACTTTCACTTGTCTATGAACTATGCAAGGGGTCCAAGTTTCCATATCCGAGGAATCCGGCTATTCGAATAGATAATGATAACCCTGCAGGGGTGTACTTCTTCACACAGGCTCTCGCCACTTATCGCCCTGTACACGTCATGTACCTCGGCAACCTTCAAGCGGAAACCGGGCGAGGGAGTCGGCCACGACCTGACTAACCACGCAAGTCTCTAGTCCAGGTTTATCGCCTATTCGGGTTCCATCCGCAAGGAGATCCGGCCGGGGTGTCGCTCACGGCCCCAAACGATGTGTGCAGGGTTCCCAAGCCCACCTCGACGGGTAGATCTACGCTTGGTACACCGTGCCACGGTGCCTAGTCTGTCCCAAGCCCACCTGTACCGGGTACCACTTGGTAGACTACTAACACTACCTACAAACACCAGAAACTAGTTGCAACTCCTGGACAGAGATCAAGTTGATTAATAAGTCGAGAGGGGTCGAGTTACCGGAACCCAATGTGTGGTAGTAACTGTTCATGGATCACAAACACAGAACTCAGTTCCTGAGGACGACTGCAATGAGACAACCCACCATGTACTCCTACATGGCCTCTCACCGCTACCTTTACCAAATCGTGTTCACACACTTAGCTCACACACAGTAGGACATGTTCACCACCTTCCAATTCATTCCCGATGAATCAGACCCGACTCAACTCTAAGCAGTAGCAGGCATGACAACAAGCATGAATGAGTAGGCACATCAGGGCTCAAACAACTCCTACTCATGCTAGTGGGTTTCATCTATTTACTGTGGAATGACAGGTCATGCAAAGGATAAAGGGGTTCAGCTACCGCAGCAAGTAACACATGATTCGTTGTTGTCCTAATGCAATAAAAGAGAGCAGGAGCGAGAGAGTGGGTTTGTATCGGAATGAACAAGGGGGTTTTGCTTGCCTGGCACTTCTGAAGATATTATAGTTCTTCGTCGGTGTCATCGAACTCATCGTCGGAACATCGGCTACCGAGAGGGGACAAATACCGGCAACAGAGAAGAAACACAATCAATGCAATGCAACAGTATGATGCATGAATGTGACATGGCAATATGCTGTTGATTGAGCTAATGCAACTAGCAACAAGTTGAATGAAGTTGGTTTGAATCCAAGATTCAAATTCAAACTCCACATGTGAGAGTTAAAATGCCATTTATATGATTTGGCCTAAACAGCAGCCATAAGTGGTTCTAACATGCATGAAAATGGTACAGATGGATTCCTTGAATTTTTCTGATAATTTTTCATATATAAATTATTTCATTCTGAGCTATAGATTATTTTCTATGATTTTTCAAAGTTTTGGATATTTTCTGAATTAACAAATCATTTAAGATTTATTTAAATTCCAGAAAAGGATTACTGCGTCAGCCTGACATCATCATTACGTCAGCAGGTCAACGGGGCACGGTCCAGGTCAAATCTGACCTGTGGGTCCCGCGTGTCAGTGTAATTAGTTTAATTAAAACAGTTAATACTAATCCTAATTAATTAGCAGGGCCGGGCCCCACCTGTCATTGAGCCAGAGGGGTCAACTGGGCCCAGCCGGAGTCAACTTGGTCAGCGGGGTCAACCCCAGGCCGGCGGGGTCAAACCCACCGGCGACTCGACGCCGGCGACGACAGGCGCGGCGGAGGGCTTCGGAAAATGCCCACAGGCGATGGTTTTGGGCGTGGAGAGGCTCTACGAAGAGCTGCTGCTCGCGCGCAGCTAACAGAGCAGACAGCAGGAGCTGGGGTGGCCGGAGATGACCGCGGCAAGGTCATCCGCGGCGGCCGGAGTTCGGGCGAGGTAGGAGACGGTGCTGTGAGGCACGGCAGGAGCCATGGGTGGTCGTGCTAGACTCGCTGGAGTGCGGTGAGTGCAACGGTGAGCTCGAACGCGAGCTTGCGCGGCTGTGGCCGCGGCTGCGCCATGGCCGGCGGCGAGAGCTCTCGGTTCCGACGGCCATCGGTGTTAGAGGAAGAAAATGAACCAGGGGAGAGGGGGAAACGACACAGGAGCTCACAGCGGGTGCAGCGGTGGCCTCGGCGAGCTCGGGGACGCGGAGACGGCGGCGAATCGACGCGTGTGGCTTCCGGCGACCGAGGAGGAAGAAGACAAGGCAGTCGGCGATGCAGGCCGTCCCAGCTCCTGGGGCCAGGGTGGGGCGGAGCGGCGGACGATGGCGGAGGCCGTGGACATGTCGGCGAGGCGAGGGAGGGCATGTGGCCGTGGCTACGGCGAGCGGTGGTGACGAGCTCCGCTCGGCGGCGCGGAGCAGAGAGCAGAGGAGGGGGGAGGAGTCCAGGGGGAAGTGAGAGGGGTCGAGAAGGCCGCGTGGCGCTGCGAGGGAGGCCCAAGCGACGAGGGGGAGCGGCAAGCAGGAGGTGGCCGGGCGTGCGCCGGCGTGCGTCGGCCACGCGCTCGTCCGACTGGCGCGGGGAGGAAGGCGACAGAGAGGGAAGCGGTGGTGGGCTGGGCCAGCGAGGTGGGCTGCCAGGTAAGTGCCAGGTGGGTTTTCTTCTCTCTCTGTTTTATTCTATTTTGTTCTCTTTTCTAATTTTCTGACATTTGTTTGGTTTAATAAAAATACTAAACCATTTTATTTACTTATGCCAATTTTTGTAGGGGCTAATGGCATTATTCCAGAGCTCCTCAACAAATGGCACAATTTTTGGACAATATTTCATATATATAACAATATATATCCAAAACAAATAACTATTGCATTAATTCCAAATGCCCAAAATAAATATTTATGAGCTCCCAAAAATATTGGTTTGATTTTTATCTCTGTCCAGTATTTTCAGAGAGAGACATGAACATTTTCTTGGACCTTTTTGGAGCAATTTTTATTTGGGTTATTCCCAGAAATGATCTCGGAGGGTTTCACAAATCCTCATTTCAAATTTAAATGGAATTTAAACATGATGCACACATGAAGGGCTAGCCTAGGTCATACCAGAACTAGGGATGTGACACATTGTCCGCGGCTCCCTCGACCTCCGCTGTCTCCTACCTCCCTGCGCCACCACTCGAGGAGGATTCACCCAGGCCGACCGGAAGGGAAATCACCACCACAGGATTCTCGCGAGGCCCTTGGAGGCCGACAGGGTGTAGCCCCCACTCGTCGAAAGAGGGCATCTGCCTCACGAAGTCATCCCTATTGTGGCAGAGGTACAGCAAGGCTCCCCCCTGCCGGACACCCCCGGGGTTGGGATCGCCTGTCAGGACCAAGAGCACCCTCCTCAGCACCTCGGGCGTCAGGTCTTCTCCCTGAATCCTCATGCGGTCACCATGCCCGCTAAAGGCCCACATTCTACGAGAATGGCGTTGGAGAGGGGCAATGCGGTGCGATAGAAACTCCTTCACCACTTTGGGCGCCGTTACGCCAAGCTTCTTCAAGGACATGAAGCGATGCCAGACGAAGGCGTGCCGGGGACTTGCAAGCGTCTCCTGGCCCCAGCCCGAGTTAGGCACAGCAGGCGATGTCGGCTTCACGAGCCGGGGGCTGGGCACCCCGACATCAATGTACAACCACCGCTCGCGGAACTCGGCTGAAGGCGGAGGGAGGTTGAAGTCGATACCAGAGGCTGCGGTCTCGGACGAAGCTACGAAGCTCACGCATGCCGAGCATTGTGTGGGGTCGACAAGATGCAAGGAGAAGAAGTGGCGCAGCAGGGCAACAGAAGGAGGGATGCCCACCATCGCCTCACAAACAAAAGCGAAGATAGAAAGAAGAGCTATGGACTCAGGACCCATATGCATCATGTGGATCTGATAGTGATCAAGGACGGCGTTGAAGAAATCGGAGAAGGGAGGCACCAAACCCGCCCACAAGGCGTCGACAAAGTAATGGACCTCGGTGATTATCCTATCGATGGGGAGGTGACACGTAGGCCACGCCGTCGTCCTCCCGCACTCGTTGAAGGCGGTGGCCAAAGCCGGATTGAGCTTGTCCAGGCACTACAGGTTGAGTATGATTGAGCGGCCGATAGCAGGCGCCACCGGCGGCAGCGGGCGAGATGGAGCCACATGCTTCTTCCCCTTCCCTTTCTTTGGAGCCATGGCGGCGGGCGAAAGAGAGGAGATGCGAGATGGGATTGGAAGCGAGGGTCAGAGTTCGGAGGGAGGAAGAGCAGGAGACGGTCAAGTAACAGGGAAAAGGGCGGCTGTGTACAACTGCGGGGCAACCTAGCGCGGCGCAGAATAAGGGAGCATGGGTAAATAGTGCCGCCCACGTCCAATCAACCGCCACGCGGCGCCCGAGGCCGCAGGCTGTTAGGGCCCGCGGCGCTTCGCCCTTGCCCTTTCGCCTCTCGGCACGGCCAAGTCCATGCGCACCTTGGGCCCGGGGGCTACTGTCGGCGTTCTGGGAACGGGGGTCCCCAGACTTGCCTGCCTGCGGCCTGCGGCGTGGCTCGAGTGGGGGCCCAACGTGGCCCATCCTCATCAACACAAGGCTCAAGACCCTCGCGAGGGGCCAAGCCTCACGAGGCGGACGACACGACGCTTCCTCCAGCACAGCCTCCTTAGGTTGGCTCACGAGGAGGCGGAGAGATCAAGGTGGGGTACCTCACGAGGTGCTCATGACGCAAGCCATGACGACCAAAGGTGCCAGACGGGCGCCAGCCCGCGCAGCGTCCTCCCTTTCCTCTTTGGTGCAAAGGGGAAAGCGCAGGCGAGAGGATCAAGCAAAGGCACCCATTTTGGTGCAACGAGACCAAGACCAGCTCCACGACAAGGAGGAAGTCACTGTGGAGCCCAAGCCGGCGTCATCACCAGAACCTTTGGCAGGGGAAGACCAACTTTAGTCAGGATAAGTGTACCCGATGTTCCCCTTCAAATTGGCCAATTGTTGGTGCCCTTCCCGCTCAACATTTGGGAAGAGGCCCAGGGCCTTTGCCTATAAATAGGACCAGCCACCCACAGGGTAGGGGGACCTGTAATCCAATCTGATTCAGGACCTAGACCAAGTAGAGAGAGAGAGAGAGAGAAGGGCGATTGAACTCCCCCTAGCAGTTCATCCCCTAGCCAAGGACAGCCCCTCGCGAGGCCGTTCACCTGTACTGTTCTTCCTCATCAGCCCAAGAGGCAATCCACCCACCACAAACTAGAGTAGGGTATTACACCACAACGGTGGCCCGAACTAGTATAAACCCGATGTCTCTTGTGTTGTTCTTGCAGTAGTTTAGATCCTTGCGAGACGGAGAGGTAGAGGGCACGATCTCCGCGTGCACCCCAGAGTTGAACCTTAAGGGTCTGCCGGAACCCGTGATCCGACAGCCGGCTTGCTCCACTGCCGCAGCTCCCCACGTAGCTCCATCTCCATGTGGATCTTTCTCTACTTCTACCGGCTTCTATTTGTGATGAGTTTATGTCTCATGAACTAGTGCTAGTACTATTATTCTAATCACAATTCTTCAATATCTTTGCCAACAGGGATGCTCAACTCGATCTTAGTGGAACTGCACAAAAACATCATATGATCTGAGGGTGCCAGCCATCTTTCCTTCGATAGGTTCTACCTAGCTAGGAAATTAAATCTTGTTTAGGGTTCAGGGTTTACGCCGTAGGGACCACATCAGTTTTTTTTGTACACACTCTCACAAGTTTTGTCTTTAGTTGTGAAGTAAATATTGGCTATGATCTGTGAATCATTAAGATGCATCAGCAAGCGTGTTAGTTTTCCTTTGTATTTAATGGAATGTTGTAATGGGGCAACCTTGGAGTAGGAATGAAAATGGAGTGGAAAGTTTCCGTTTTTTCGAAGAAAAAATGGAAATGGAGAGAAACAAATGTTTCATTTTGTTGGATCGCGCCATCGAGCAAAACCAAAGTTTAAATCATGCATGTCGCGTTCGTGTCTCACCCTCCTCCATGATTCCACCCCAAACGGTCGCTCGGAATGCCACTCACCACAAACTGAGTATACGATAATTTTCCCGCCTGCTTGTCAATGGATCGTGCCATGGAGTACTAGAACTACTGGAAGAGATTGATGAGGAGGGGGAGGACAACTAGCTGTAGCACGGACTCCCAAGAACTTTTTACATGCATGTTATGGCCTGCTATTGCGACCTTCGAACGCGGAGCAGTCGCGTGCACTGGGAAGTGGCACGGGCGACGCTCTCTCGGCCGGCGCGCCTCTTCAATGCAGACGCTAGTGAGAGGTCGTGTCCGCTCTGGCCAGGCATGAATGTGGCACTGAACATTTCGGGCAGGAAGCACGCGCAGGTGATGAAGAGGGTTCGGGTTGGTTAGGAGCGGGCGTGGCAGCGGCCCGGACGCCCGCAAACAAGAGATGTTGTACGTTAATATTGCTGCGTATATAATTAACAAAGTAAATAATGTGCCAGTTCGAAAAATATGATTGGAGATGGAGATGCAAATGGAATTTTACGTAATCACGGATATGCATGTCTACGTCTATGTGTGTGTGCGCGACGACTCTCGCGACCTGGAAGCCGGTGCGTGTTTTTGGTTGAGTTTTATTTCTTGGTACGTTAAAAAAATTGTCCGCGAGTTTTCATTTATTTTTCCCTGGAATGGGCGTATTCTATTTAAAACCACTTCTATGGAGAGATTTTTTACTCCATTGTATATATAGCCTCTTGTTTGATAGGGTTTCTCGTGTCTCGGTCTCTCACCCTCTCCATATCTAAACAAGATGACAGTGTCCACTCTATCTCTCTCCTCACCTACCGTCACACATCTGGCCGAATACCCTCCACTGCGGGAGGTGAGGAGGTGCAACGTTGACGTTGTTGGCGTCGGCGATGGAGGAAGCCGATGCGCACCGTCCTCTCGGAGCCGGCGCTGGCATGGACGAATTTCCTCCGCGCCCTTGTTCGCTGCCGTCGTGTCGGCAGATCCCGCCTGCCCGCCTAAGCAACATCTCACCCACCTAAGGTATAACTTCTTTTGGATTTCATGCTTCATTGTACTGGTCCAGCTCCCTATGTCCTGCATGCGGGTTTTCTTCTCCGCCACTACTCCCCAGCTCCCCATGTACAGTAGCTAGGGTTCGTTGGCTGGTCCAACATGACCTATCTCTTACTATTATAGAGGAAATGCCACTCGAAAAGTTGTCCTGGTTTATGCCTCGGTGGAGGTATACATGTTGTTTAGACAAAAAGTACATGGTGGTTGTGTGGTCATTGTCAATATGCTCCTATTGCTACTACTAATCTAATACTATCACTGGTTAAATGAAGAATTTTTTTCTCAGGTATCTTGGTTTAGTTCCCATCAAGATAACATGGTGCTTCTGTTTGTTGGTGTACTTTTCATTAATCCTTATAGACAATTGAGATGTCGCTGTTAATCTTGTACCACTTCCAATACAAAGTAACAACACTATATCCCTTTTTTATATTCCTGCAAACAGCGATGCGAATCTCTATACCCAGGCATGTCTTTCTCAATTTTAGTGGAACTTCACAAAATTGGATAGCAATTTTTGTTCTGCCTCACTGTCCTCTGCCACGTGGTTCTTCCTTCCTCGATATTGGTTATCGAGAAGAAACAAACCACAGTGAGGATTTGTCGAACTTCATTGGTGCCTCACCCAAACTTGATGCAAAATGGATTATGCATCACCACGATGACCTATCTATGCTCATGGTTGCGCCTCATTCTTGCATCGGCTAGTGAAGCTGATCGATTTTCAATGAAAAACAAGCCGTCTTCCATCAGTGCTCTTTGCTTGTTAACCACAAAGATGATGTCCTTCATCAGTTCACCTTGGTTGTGTTGGAGACGCAGTCGTCTTTCACATTGGTGCAATTTTATCACACAATTGGCTATGAACCAAATGTTCCCTCGAAGAAATCGACGTTGGTACTAAGAGCATAAATTTTGTATTGATTTCTAAGCCTTCTCACAATGTTCTCTTGAACTCCCCTGTAATTTTATTTTTCCAGCTATTAACTAAATATGTGGTAAGACGTTGATTAAAAAAATGGTGGGACTAAAAACCTGGATGGACATAGTATCCCTCCATTTTTATTTACTCTGCATATTAGATTTGACTAAAGTCGAACTTTGTAAAGTTTGACCAAGTTTAGGCTGAACACAACAAACCATAATTATCGAGAGAGGGCAAACTGTGCATACTCTCAAACCTTTGCGATAATTGAAATTAAAATTCTTTATTTGTACACATTCTCACACGTTTTCGATAATTTGGCGCATGTGTGGTTGTTCACTTAACGGAGGGTAGTGTACCACACATGAAGGACAAGAAGTGCGACCAGGACACGTGGATCGTTAGTTCATCGTAAGTACTTTTCTTCATTGGTACGTTCAATACAGAGTTTCGTTTCGTACTTGCACAATTTAAAACGATTGTTATGGAGAGAAAAAAAAACCACTCCACTATATATTACTAGTATGCACGAGTACGATATAAGCTGGAGCCTCAGCGCTTGTTTGCTAGGGTTTTCTTACCTTCTCTTTTTAAGTAGTATGAAATAAGACAAAATTTACGAAACCTAAAAATATGGTGCATTGACCTCAAAATACGGTGCATTGTCGCGCTATTCGTCACCTTGGGTGAGGAATAGTTATTCTTCACCCCCTCTCTATTTTGAGATCAATGCACCGTATTTTTAGGTTTCGTAAATTTTGTCTTAGTTCATACGTAAAAAGAGAACGTAAGAAAATAAATACTCGCCGTAAAAAATATTTTATGTTGTGTAAAACTACGAACGTAAAAACATAGCATAAAGCATACATAAAATGCAATATTTCTGGTCTTATAACCTATTTTTTTTGTTTTTATACCAAATTTTACGTAGTGAATCAATATGAATGTAACTATTTGTATACCAAACGTCATTTACTTATGAAGCGATCGTAAGATTACATCGGGTGAAGAATAACTTGTTCTGCACCTTGGGTGATGAATAGGATTACTATATATATATATATATATATATATATATATATATATATATATATATATATATATATATATATATATATATATATATATCCAACACATAGTGCTTGCTAAAAGAAAAGGTGTGAAAATAAAAGGTGATGATCACCATGACTCTTGTATAAGGGTAGAAGATAAAAGTTTAAGATAGGCCCTTTGCAGAGGGAAGCACAGGTTGTCATGCACTTTTATGGTTGGATGCACAAAAACTTAATGCAAAAGAATGTCACTTTATATTGCCGCTTGTGATAAAGAACTTTATTATGCAGTCTGCCTCTTTTATTTCTTCCATATCACAAGTTCGTATAAAGCTTATTTTCTTCACACTAATAGATCATACATATTTAGAGAGCAATTTTTATTGCTTGGACCGATGACAACTTACTACTTGAATGATCTTACTCAATCCATATCTAGGTATGGTGGACTCTCATGGAAAAACTGGTTTAAGGGATGTTTGGAAGCACAAGTAGTATCTCTACTTGGTGCAAAGAATTTGGCTAGCAGGAGTCGAAGGTGAGGTCGGCCTTAGGCGCCACCCATCCCGGTGGTGCTCCTTGCTGTGCGTGGGCGGCGCCCACCTAGCGAAAGAACTGCTTGACGTGGCGGTCCAAGGGAGGTGCCTGCGAGCCACCGAGGAGGGCTGCGACGGTGGGGGGCGCCGGCATCGTGAAGCGCGCGACAAAGAGGCTGCGCAACTCCTCCCAGGAGGCCACTGAAGACTCCTGCAAGCCAAGGAGCTAGGCGCGCGGTGCTCCCGTGAGGGCCCTGGGAAACAAGTTAGCCATAACTTTGTCGTCCCCGCCGGCCACCAAAACAGCCTTCGCATATGCCTGGAGAAACCCAGCCGGGTCCGCCGCACAGTCCTACCGAGGCGGCAGCTCCGGCCTGAACATGGGTGGCCACTGGACCCGCCGCAAGGCGGGGGTGAAAGATCGGAGACCCACGACATCTTCGAACGCGCCCGTCGGCCTTGTCGGTGGCGTGGCGCTCGCCATGAAAGCCGAACGACACAGGTGGAGTGCAGCGAATGGAGAGGCGAATATTTTATGCACCCCTACCTGGCATGCCAAATGTCAGATTTCGGGCTCCGCAGACCTTGGATAGTTTTGAACACTGAGGTGTGTGCGAAGAACTCAACCTTCCTAGCCTGCCTACTCGTCGGTCTCATAGCTTAGCTTGATGAACAGGAACGAAATGGGACATAGCAGTTTACCTAGGTTCGGGCCACCTTGCGGTGTAAACCCTACTCCTGCTTTATGGTGGATTGGCCTCAAGGTGGCTGATGATGAACTAGTGCAGTGGAAGAAAAAACCTCAAGAGGTGTGTTCTTGAGCTGGTGAGGGAGAGGATGGTCTCAATGATCTGATCCCCTCCTACGATGGTGGCTAGGACCTATTTATAGTGGCCTCGGTCCACTTTCCCCAAAATGAAGGCGGGAAGGGACCCCACAACGGCCAAATTCTAAGGAAGACAAGTAGTACATCTTATCCTGGCGAAAGGTGGTCTTCGCCTACAAAGTTTCTAGTCATGACGTCGTGGTGGGCTCGGCGATGACCTCCCTCCTGTCGTCCGGGCGGTCCTGGTCTTGTTGCATGGAAATGGAAACTTTGGATGATTCCTCGGGACTCCGCGCCTACGCTTGACTCTTTAGCACTAAAGAGGAAACCATAGTACTTCGCGCGCTGGCGCCCGCCTGGTATTGGTCGTCATAGCTTGCGTCATCCAAACCTCACGAGGTGGAGGCTTGCATAGAGATCTCCGCTCCTTAGGAGCCAGCCTGAGGAGGCCGCTCCTTCTGGTGGTCTTGGCGTCGTCCACCTCGCGAGGCTTGGCCCCCTCGCGATGGTCTTGTGTTGTTGATGCTGAAGGTGGGCCGTACCAAGTCGTCGGTGGAGCCAGGCCGTGGGCCGCAGGCAGGCAAGTCTTGGTACCCCCGTTCCCAGAACACCGACACAAGTAACACAAGAACTAAGGTGCAACAAGGTGACCTAATCCTTTTAGTAGCAAAGGACAAGCCTGAAAAAACTCTTACATAAACCAAAGTGCTCCTGAGGACACATGGGAATTACTGTGAAGCTAGTTTTCATCATGCTCATATGATTCACGTTCGTTACTTTGATAATTTGATATGTGGGTGGACCGGTACTTGGGTGCTGCCCTTCCTTGGACAAGCCTCCCACTTATGATTAACCCCTCTCGCAAGCATCCTCAACTACGAAAGGATAAGTGTTAGGTAGTGATGTTCACATGACACCACTAGAGGAGAGACAACATACATCTCATCAAAATATCGAATGAATACCCAATTCACGTGATTACTTATAACAATACTTCTCCCATGTCCTCAGGAACAAACGTAATTACTCACAAAACATATTCATGTTCATAATCAGAGGAGTTATAATTATCATTAAGGGTTTGAACATATGATCTTCCACTAAATAAACCAACTAGCATCAACTACAAGGAGTAATGAACACTACTAGCAACCCACTGGTACCAATCTGAGGTTTTGAGACAGAGATCAGATACAAGAGATGAACTAGGGTTTGACAGGAGATGGTGCTGGTGAAGATGTTGATGGATATTGATCCCCTCTCGGTGAGAGGATCATTGGTGATGATGACGACCTCGATTTCCCCCTCCAAAAGGGAATTTTCCCCGGTAGAACAGCTCCGCCAGAGCCCTAGATTATTTCGGTCCAAGTTCCGCCTCTAGACGGCGGCGCTTCGTCCCGAAAGCCTCCTTCTGATTTTTTCCAGGTCAACACACACCATGTAGCAGAATACTACTGCAGGATGTTGCTAACGCGACACTACGATCATAGACCCTTCAAGAAACTGTGTGCGATGCAATAATCGCAAACGGTGCTGTATGAAAACCGTTAGAAATGTGTAAAACATTTGCGATGACGAATGCACCAAACACGGTTCAGGTTTTAGTTGCATGTGCGATGAAGGGCATACAGTTCAGTTTAATTAACTGTTTGCGATGAGGAGGAACAAAAGAAATGGGCAGCCAGATGAAGGCGTGTGCGATACACAGCATACGGTTCACTCGGAGGAACTGTTTGTGATTAGGCAACACAAAAGAAACGGCCAGCCAGATCAAGGTGTGTGCGATATACGGCATGCGGTTCAGTTGGATGAACTGTTTGCGTTGAGACATGAGAACAGAAATGGTTCAACTTAACAAAGATGTCTGTGATACGCGGCAAACAGGTCTGTAATCAGAAATGTATGTGAAGATCGATAATAACACAGACGGTTGCTGCTAATAAGATGTGTGTGTTGTGTGATGGGATTGCATACAGAACAACAACATATATATATATATATATATATATATATATATATATATATATATATATATATACTCACACTTATAAGGACATGCTTGCATAACTAAATTAAACATCCACTTACATAGGTGGCTACTACAACCATGTCATTTGCACACACCAATGTAAACTATTACATGCATAATTACATAGGTGGCTATTACACACATGACATTTCCACACATACCAATAAAGTAAACTATATATTACATGCATGATTAACTAGCATAAACGATCATTTGATCATCATCTACTTCTTGTGATGCTTCCTCTGCTTGTGGCTCGATCCGGGCTCGTCGATTTGGGTAACAAGGCACTTCCTCATGTCAACGATCCGCTTATGCATCTTGTAGCATGTGTACACACTCTTGGCCGCAAACCTGAGGTGAGGTTCATCCAGTTGCCGCATCTAGGCCCCGTGCCAGGATATGGGACTTGTTGTCTGGGCATCCTGCTTCATCTTTTCGTAGTAGGGTTCGATGATGGCTGAGGCGAGTTCAACCAGGGAGTCCTTCTTCATGCTACCCAGACCGTGTAGTGGTCATAGATTTCGAAAAGGTTCTTGCGGGCCAAGCCCATAACACTGAGAGCTTTTACATCGTTGGTGGTATCCACCGTGGCGGACTTGTAGTCATTGCTGTTGACAAACCTGTTGAAACGGTTGCAAGGCTCTGTGGCCATGCAGTAGTGGTAGATGAGGACATGATGGCGCACGCACAACTGGGCGACGGCAACCTTCTGATCTATGCCGGGACGACCGGCGGTGTACTAGAGGTCGATGCCGACCACCTTGTACTTGTCTCCAGCAAGCAACTGCTCAACGCTGTTGATGTAGTCGTGCACCACGGTCGGGTCGATGGTGTACACCACCGAGAGATCCGTCTCCTTCGCATGGGTCTCCACTGTATGCTCGATGAACTCCATTGGAGTGCCGCCGGACATCCCATCTCTATGTGTCATCGTGGGTGTGCTTGTTGTGTTGTAGGGCGCGATCGAAAGGTTGAAGAGACTAACGTTATAATGGCCATGGGAATTAAAGGGGAAGTCAGACGGCTAGGAATATTGGCAGGCCCTTATGGCAGTTCTAATATGCAGCGTGTAACTCCAGCGTGCAGCATGTAACTGCATCGCGTGGCAACGCGCGCGGCGCAACCGCATGCATACGGGGCCCCCGACGTGATCGTGCGCATGCCCAACCATTGGCAGAGCGCGCGTGGAGGGACGCGAGCAGAGCGCTCCACGGTCGCCTCAACGGCGAGCTCCTCAACGGCGAGCAACCATATATATATATGTATGTATATATATATATATATATATATATATATATATATATATATATGTATTTATATATATATATGTGTGTGTGTGTGTGTGTGTGTATATATATAGCAGTTGAACACGCAAGGAAAAGCTGTCCACAAGCCGAGCGCGCCGACGGACACGAGCAGAGCGCGCCGCGGCGCCTAACGGCGAGCACAGCGCTGCGGCGCCTAACGGTGGGATAGACCTTCATTCAAGCCAATCAAAATAAGACGGGAACGAACATGTCTGTATTGAGCAAAGGAATCACACATGTCGGTATTGACTGGAACGAGAATGCAATAGCAAAATAAGAATTAAGGCCACGATGATGCGATCGCAGTGGTGGTTACAGGAGGCAAGAAGAAAGATGCATCCATCAATATACGACCTCCTCCTCCTCAACTCAGTGCGCCGGCCGGGTCACCGACCGGCGGCTAAGGAGCGGTGGCTTGTGTGGCGAGGTCAAGGTGCTTTTCAACAAAGGCATCCAAGGCTTCCAGCCGACTGAAGAAGGCCAACGTCGTAGCGTCCTCACTGGACTTGTAGATACCTATGTACATGATTCGTTCGTACACATGGATGTGTAGGTCGACAGTTCCTTTTAGGGCGAGGCACCTCGCGGCGAGCGCGACCTCTAGGTGGACATTCTCCGTGCCGTCGGCGGGCAGTCGCAGGGCCTCCAGTGCTTCAAAGAGTTTCCGACCATGGAGGCCGATGAGGGTGGCAGACGCGGGATGGAGGAGTACGGCGATGTTGTCCGTGAGCTTCTTGACGACGGTGAACCTGTTGGTGCTGCGAACAATCATCTGGTCCAACTGAGAGTCGTAGCTGGCGTCGACGGCTGCCATCCACCAGCCGGTCGCCAACACCGTATGGAGACGGTCCACGGTGCCATGCCGCAGGGCGGCGTCGTGGACCATCTGGCACAGCCGCTGGCTGCTCGCGCGCATCACCGCCATGGGTCTGGAGTGGGCACTTTTGCGGTTATTAGTGTAGGTGCTTAGGCAAATCCTTAGGTGCGTACGATGTGGTAGATGCATTAGAATGGAGGGGCGCCTTTATATGAGTACAAACTGTGTTGCATTCACATCGTGCTGCCTCTTTTCCCGGTCCTCCCATTACTTCCCTCATGCATTCACACGATGCTAATTGAAGGAGGATGCATCATTGGCCGTTCAACATTTCGGGAACCGCTACCCTCTCCCTCATCTACATTAAAGCCGTATCAGGAACTGCACCGCCCGCTGTCAAATCAAATTGTACTGCACCGCCCCGCTAGTAATTCACACGGGTCATCCAAAAGAAACGTTTGTGTTCAAGAGATGCACAAATCATGTTGTCACTTTGCATACGGGTGTTCTATCTAAAACCATCATGCTTGTTGTGAGAAGCTCTGGTTTGTGAGAAGCATATACCCAAAACTGCCCCAAATGGGACCAAAACTTTACCACGGCATGTTGATGCCCCTCCATGATAGCATGCCAAGTTTCATGAATTTCAGACGAGTTTTGGATTTACTAGAATTTGTAAACCATGTATCTCAATGTTTGCGGCCGAGTGACAGTGGCAGGGTGTTTGTCATTCATTCATGTTTCTTGCATGGGACCTAAGCATGCACCCAAGGAAAAAGATTTTATTTTTCAACCAATTTATATGCATTGGAGCATGTGCATGTAGTTCAAATTTTAATTATGCACATAAATGCATTGAAAACTCATTTAATGCATAAAAATGTCCAAACGAACCCCGAAAAATCACAAAAAATCACACAACACTCCTGTTGTTCTTTGTTGACATGAGAAAAAAATTGAAAGAAATAAGAGGAAATGGATATCGTTTCGCCCCCAGAGTTGGGGCGTTCCCTACCGAAACCATCATGCTTGTTGTGAGAAGCTCTGGTTTGTGAGAGGCATATACCCAGACCTGTCCCAAATGGAACAAAAACTTTACCACGCCATGTTGATGCCACTCCATGATAGCATGCCAAGTTTCATGAATTTCAGATGAGTTTTCGATTTACTAGAATTTAAAAACCAGGTACCTCAATGTTTGCGGCCGAGTGACGGTGGCACGGTGCTTGACATTCATTCCCATTTCTTGCATGGGACCTAAGCATGCACCCAAGGACAAAAGATTTATTTTTTCAACCAATTTATATGCATCGGAGCATGTGCATGTAGTTCAAATTTAATTATGCACATAAATGCATTGAAAACTCACTTAATGCATAAAATGTACAAACGAACCCCGAAAAATCACAAAAAAATACAACACTCCTGTTATTCTATGTTGACACGAGAAAAAAATTGAAAGCAATAAGAGGCAATGGATATTGTTTCGCCCCCAAAGTTGAGGCGTTCCCTACAGAAACCATCATGCTTGTTATGAGAAGCTATGGTTTGTGAGAAGAATATCCCCAAACCTGCCCCAAATGGGACAAAAACTTTACCACACCATGTTGATGCCGCTCCATGATAGCATGCCAAGTTTCATGAATTTCAGACGAGTTTTGGATTTACTAGAATTTAAAAACCAGGTATCTCAATGTTTGCGGCAGAGTGACGGTGGCACGGTGCTTGACATTCATTCTCATTTCTTGCATGGGACCTAAGCATGCACCCAAGGACAAAAGATTTGATTTTTGAACCAATTTATATGCACCGGAGCATGTGCATGTAGTTCCAATTTGAATTCTGCACATAAATGCATTGAAAACTCACTTAATGCATAAAAATGTCCAACCGCACCCCGAAAAATCACAAAAAATAGCACAACACGACTGTTCTTTTATGTTGACACGAGAAAAAAAATATAAAAGCAATAAGAGGAAATGGATATCATTTTGCCCCCAAAGTTTGGGCGTTCCCTACCAAAATCATCATGCTTGTTGTGAGAAGCTCTAGTTTGTGAGAAGCATATACCCAAACCTATCCCAAATGGGACAAAAACTTTACCACGCCATGTTGATGCCGCTCCATGATAGCATGCCAAGTTTCACGAATTTCAGATTAGTTTTGGATTTACTAGAATTTGAAAACCAGGTATCTCAATGTTTGCGGCCGAGTGACGGTGGCAGGGTGCTTGACATTCATTCCCATTTCTTGCATGGGACCTAAGCATGCACCCAAGGACGAAAGACTTGATTTTTCAACCAATTTATATGCACCAGAGCATGTGCATGTAGTTCAAAGTTGAATTATGCACATAAATGCATTGAAAACTCACTTAGTGCATAAAAATGTCCAAACGAACCCCGAAAAATCACAAAAAATAACACAACACTCCTGTTGTTCTATGTTGACATGAGAATTTTTTTGAAACCAATTACATGCAATGGATATTGTTTCGTCCGCAAAGTTGGGGCATTCCCTACCGAAATCATCATGCTTGTTGTGAGAAGCTCTGGTTTGTGAGAAGCATATACCCAAACCTGCCCCAAATGGACAAAAACTTTACCACGCCAAGTTATACCGCTCCATGATAGCATGCCAATTTTTATGAATTTCAGACGAGTTTTCAATTTACTAGAATTTAAAAACTAGGTATTTCAATGTTTGCGGCCGAGTGACGGTGGCAGGGTGTTTGACATTCATTCCCATTTCTTGAATGGGACCTAAGCATGCACCCAAGGACAAAAGATTTGATTTTTCAACCAATTTATATGCATTGGAGCATGTGCATGTAGTTCAAATTTGAATTATGCACATAAACGCATTGAAAACTTACTTAATGCCTAAAAATGTCCAAACGAACCCTGAAGAATACCAATTCTTTTATGATCACTGCAGATAAAAGGTCTAGCAATTCAAACACCATCCATGGCCGTTGTGACCCCATTATGTAATTCAAATCAAGACAAAATATCAAGTATATCCCACAAAGTTTATTATAACCATCCGTGTGAGATGCAGCACAAAATATCTTCAAACCGTGTCTGAATAAGGGACCGTGTCTGATGACACTTTGCGCACCAGTTTTTTGTCTCAAGCGATTCCAAATTTCCGTCTTCCGCAGAAATATCTACCTCCCCGCCCCCTCCCCCTTACCAAAAGCCACATTTCCCCCCTTTCCGCCTTCCTTTCCAAGTTGAAACCTTCACTCCTTGCTTGCAGCGCCGCCGCCTCCTCACCGGCGACCCTCTTTCACGCTGCTCGACCTCGCCTATCCAGGCAGGTAATCCATACCCGACCCCCATCCTCCTCCTTCCACATCCCACATGCCCCGACCGCCAGCGCGAGCGCGACAACTTCCACCCAAATCACCGACCCCTCCACCAAATAAGCGCCGGCCTAAGCCATGGTGCACGAAGTATAGCCAGGACCTCAAGGAGCATTTGGCAGCGGAGAAGAAAATCGCGGACGCACGCGCGGATGAGGTCGCGATGGCTGCCATTTGCCGACCCCAAATCTTGGAGGAGCACCTCACCATGGAGGCCACTGTTTACGCCTCGCGTGCCGACGCCGCGACGCGGTTGGCTGCTTTAAACGAAAGTTCATGGCATTTTCTCGAGACCACGTCGGTGCCTTCGAGGAAGACTACGAGGTGTTTTCTCAGCGTGCACGTGCTTACCTCATCTCGAGAGCCAGCAGGTTGGTGCCCGGAGCGGCTTAGGCAACTCACCACTACAATGAGGGCACCCACGATGCGGAGGCTTTGCCCTCTTCCATGTCCAAGGAGCCAATTATCATCGCTATCTCCAACAATGAGGAGTAGCTTGTCTTATTAGCTCACTATAAGGACCCATGTTCAGTTTGCTAGCTACTGCCTTTCCTTAACCAATTCTAGTGAATTGCGCTATCTACTTTCACCATGCAATCTTCTGCTATAGTGTATATGTTCTATATGTCACGCAATGTGGTGTTCAATTAACTACTTGGTTCAATTCTACAAATGTGATGTTCAGTTCTTCAGGGTGCAATATTTCCAAGTTGTTAAGCATGCTTGGTTTGGTTAACTGTCTGATATTCTATTAGGAGTATGTTATATTGTTCACTTGGTGTTTAGTTAACTGCTTGGTTCATTTTTTGTGGCTTGGTTCACTTGTTGTGGTGTTTAGTTAACTGCTTGGTTCAATTCTGCAATGTGATGTTCAATTGTTGTGCCTGCATTCTGTTATTGTATACCATGTGATGAATAAATCGAATTTGGCTGTACTAAATACATGAGAAACAAATATAACTGTTATATTTCCAAGTTGTTAAGCATGCTTGGTTTGGTTAACTGTCTGATCTTCTATTAGGAGTATGTTATATTGTGCAATGTGGTGCTCAGTTAACGTTTGGTTCATTTGTTGTGGTGTTTAGTTAACTGCTTGGTTCAATTCTGCAATGTGATGTTCAATTGTTGTGGCTGCATTCTCTTATTGTATACCATGTGAGGAATAAATCGAATTTGGATGTACTAAATACATGAGAAACAAATACAATTGCTATATTTCCAAGTTGTTAAGCATGCTTGGTTTGGTTAAATGTCTGATCTTCTATTACGAGTATGTTATATTGTGCAATGTGGTGCTTAGTTAACGTTTGGTTCATTTGTTGTCATGTTTAGTTAACTGCTTGGTTCAATTCTGCAATGCGATGTTCAATTGATGTGGCTGCATTCTCTTATTGTATACCATGTGAGGAATAAATCGAATTTGGCTACACTTAATACATGAGAAACATATACAAGTGCTATATTTCCTAGTTCTTAATCATGCTTGGTTTGGATAAATTGGTTTTCCAGGTGGCTTGAATTAATCTGAAGAATCTGCAATGTGCTTATTTTTCATCAACATATTTTACTGATAGCATGCGAACCCTTACTTAACCTGATGACTAACTACCTTATATGTGTTGCAAGGAAACAATGGGAAGCAGTGAGGTTTACAAGATGGTACTAACTATTATACCTTGCCTTTTTTTATTCCTTTGTCCTGTTTCCAATATAGAGAAGATATTTATGCACATCCTTGTTTTTAGGGTTCACTGATGATTACCTCTCAAACCACCTCTTTGGTCAGGAGGCGAGGAAAGTTTTCATACAACACCCACGGTTCAATATTGAAGTGTTCTTGAAGAGGTCGAAGGATGGACGGTCAATCATCCACAAGCACTGGCCTAAAGTTGCAAAGACCTTCAACATGAATGAAGGCTCAATATTCGCCTTCCGCTTCAGCAGTTTTCCAGATGAGATGCATCTCTCTATGTACCGTCTATGATGCTAATTTTGAAAGGTTCTAGATGTTGCATGTGAAACTTGCTGCTGGCGCAGTTGTGTAATGGGGTAGCTGAGTGCTGAAGCTATATCATGTTGTACTCCGATGTATTTCAATTATGAAATCCTGCTTCCTTAATATGGAAATGGAATATATTATGTGCTTAATATGAATGTCAATTAGATTAGTAAATGGATTATTAATAATAGGCCAATTAGCCTGTTAATTGGCCAATTAGCTTGCTAATTGGGTTTTCCTATTGCAAACAGTTAATGAGAAAACACCGTGGGCGATGACCTAAGGCAACACACACAGTTTCTAGGAATAAACCGTGTTGGATCAATGAACAATCACACACGACATTCTCTTCAAAACTGTTTGCGTTACGCCACCTTGCACAAACGTTTTCCTTGTAGTGACTGTGTGGGATGTATATACGAACGGAAACATTTAGTGGTGATTGACTGTGTGGGATGTACATACGACCAGAAATGATTTTGCCTGTATAATTGTATTTTTGAGCACTACTGTACGTATTTCTATATTTCAGTGCACGCGGGTCGCACACGACCTCATTTTGCCGAGCGTGTGTGCCAGGAGGGCATAGGGCATATCCCCAACGGTTTCTAGGTCGTGTGGGAAGGACCCCCTATCGCCCAAATTCACTTGGCAACAGTTCCAAATGCCGTCATGGAAAGGGGTAAAAAACCGTTTGTTTAGGACCGACATGCACTAGTGGAGGATGGGCTTCGGGGGCCTGCCAGGTGGCCCACAAGGTAAGGGCGCGCCAAGGGGGTAGTGCATGCCCCCACCCTTGTGGATGGTAGGTGGCCCCCCTCTAGTGCTTTCTTCACCAAATATTTTTTATATATTCCAAAACAATTCTCCGAGAAGTTTTAGGACTTTTGGAGTTTTGCAAAATAGGTCTCTAATATTTGATCCTTTTCTAGTCCAGAATTCCAGCTGCTGGCATTCTCCCTCTTCATGTAAAACTTATAAAATAAGAGAGAAAAGGCATAAGTATTGTGATATAATGTGTAATAACAACCCATAATGCAGTAAATATCAATATAAAAGCATGATGCAAAATTGACGTATCAGATAGCCGCGTTCCAGTCCAACGCGAGTAATCGTCGGATCTATTACAAGATGAACGTTTGATTGCCCAAGACTGTGAAGGAGCTTTACACTATAGTGGATAAGTGTGCGCAAGTAGAGGAGGGGAGGAGGCTCCCCGGAGAAGAGGATGGTGTCAACATCGACTCAGAGGATGATGACGAGGCCACCAGTCAGAAGAAGAAGAACAACAAGCACAATAAAAGGTGCAAGGATAAGACACTGACGACCGTTGAGGGATCGGGCATGCCTAGTACCGACAAGAAGGCCAAGACTAAGGTACCCGGAAAGGAAGTTGCCGCGTGCAATGATCACCGGCAAGCCACGGCTGCCGAGAAGGCTGGGAAAGGTGATGGGCTGTATTGCAAGATCCATCAGACCAAGGGCCGCGATCTCCAAGAGTGTCATCAGGTTGAGCAGCTCGTCAAGAAGCAGAGGGCTAAATATGAGAAGTGTGATAAGGAAAAAGGTCAGAATGGCGCTGGTGGGAAGGGCCGAGGCGGAGGAGCGAGCCGCCCGACAAGGCGCCTCAGAATCAAGGAAAACCCGCCGGAGACCATGAGAAGGAGGATTGCAATGATGAGAGTGATGGAGGGGATGAAGAGGAAACCAGCGAGCAGGAATTCTAGAAAGCCACTGACGGCCTGTGCATTGATGGGGATGCATCTCTGCACTCCTCTCACCGCCAACTTAAACAGTGGGCGCGTGAAGTCAATGTCATGGAGCCAGTGGTAGATTCTCGAAGGCCGCTCAAGTGGTCCCGCATGTCCATCATCTTCGACGAAGAGGACCACCCTGACCGCACCACTGTGGTAGGGTGCTTCCCATTGTTGGTCTCACCAACAATCTGCAACCTCAAAGTCACAAAGATGTTGGTTGACGGCAGGGCCGGGTTGAATCTGATTTCTCCAAAGGTCATCAGCAAACTTCAGATAGTAGAGGAATACCTCAAGGTCACTAGTACGTTACAAGGAATCAACCCCGGCAGGAGTCATCCTAAGGGGAAGATCACGCTGCCGGTAATATTCGGCGGAGAGTTTAATTACCGGACTAAGAAGATTGTGTTTGATGTAGTCGACCCCGCTGCTGTACAATGGAATCCTTGGTCGCCCAGCTCCGGCCAAATTCATGGTGGCATCCCACTATGCCTAAAACACCTTGAAGATGCCAGGGCCGATAGGTGTCATTTCCATTCCATCAGACGAGAAGGACGCAATCAGTTGCGTGGACAAGATGTACCGGGAGGCAGTCGCGGTAGAGGCCGCTGAAGCCACTGTTCCCGCCAAGGAAAGTGAAGGAAAGAACAAAGCTAACAGGGACACTAGCAAGGAATCCTGGAAGCGTACCTATTCAGAGTACACTACGTCTGTTGATGACTTGCTGGAGAGTTCCAATAGTGAGAGATCCAAGGCTACTGCATCCGCTGTGAAAAAGGTCCTAACAGGGATGGCTGACGCTGATGGTACTTTCACTAGCAGTGCCACCCTCGATGACAAATAGGAAAGCGCACTCGTTGCCTTCCTGCGGGCAAAGATCGATGTGCTTGCCTGGCAACGATGTGATATCCTCGATGTTCCAAGGGAGGTAATCGAGCACCACCTTGCTGTCTACCCACATGCCCGACCCGTCAGGAAGAAGGTCCGAAAGCAAGCCTTGGAGTGGCAATAGTTCATTGCCGAGGGGATCAAGAAACTTGAGGCAGCTGGTCTGGCCAGAGGAGTACTACATCCAACATGGTTAGCAAATCTTGTGGTGGTACGCAAGACTAATGGGAAATGGAGGCTGTGCATAGATTTTACGGATCTGAACTAGGTGTGCCCGAAGGACCCATTTCCCTTACCGCGCATCGACCAGATTGTGGATTCAACCTCTAGGTGTGACTTGCTCTCTTTCCTGTATGCGTACTCTAGATACCATCAGATCTTTATGTCCAAGGAAGATGAAGAGAAGACCGCTTTCATCACTACTTATGGCACATACTGCTTCATGCGGATGCCTTTCAGGTTGAATAGCGTCGGATCCACTTTTAAGGGCAGTCCAAATAGGTTTTGAGTCACAGTTGCACAGAAACATTGAAGCTTACATGGATGATACTATGGTCAAGACCAAGGACAAATCAATCCTTATTCAGGATTTAGTAGAGACGTTTGCTAATCTACGCAAGATCAACTTGAAGCTGAACCCGAAGAAGTGTGTGTTTGGCGTTCCTTCCTGCAAGCTACTTGGCTTCTTTGTGTCCCACCATGGGATAGTGTCCAACCCCGAGAAGATCAGGGCTATCGAGCAGATTCAACCACCGAAGACGGTTAAGGACGTAAGGCATTTGACTGGATTCGTTGCCGCACTCAGGAGGTTCATTTCCAAGTCTGCCAAGCGTGCCTTGCCGTTCTTCAAAACCTTGAAGAAGGCAGGACCCATGGAGTGGACTCTAGAGGTAGACGCTACACTACAAAATTTGAAGGCCTACTTGTCCTCTTTCCCACTTTGGTCGCTCCCAAACCACAAGAGCCATTGTTGCTATACTTGGCGGCAACTAATCTAGTGCTTAGTGTAGCACTAGTGGCGCAGCGGGAAGTGGAAGAAGCAGCAACCACAACCAGTGTCCCCTTCAGAGAGGAAAGTGAGCACACCCCGGCAAGCTTAGATACAGATGAAGATAGAGAAGAGCAAGGCACCAGAGGCAGCCCCAAAGTTGCAGCGAAGAAGAAGGTGGTGCAGCGCCCAGTGTACTTCGTCAGATCCCTATTACAGGGGGCTAGATCCAGGTACTCTGGCGTGCAAAAGTAGTTTTTTGGCCTTGTCATGGCCTCAAGGAAACTGCGCCACTACTTCCAAGCCCACGAGATCACGGTTGTCGCCCGTTTTCCTTTGCAACGGATACTCTGAAACCCTAAGGCTACCGGCAGGATAGTGGAGTGGGCCATGCAGTTATCCAACTTTGGTTTGAAGTTTGAGAGCACATTAACTATTCGGAGCAGAGCATTGGTAGAGTTTATTGCAGAATGGACGCCAAATCCTGACGAAGAAGTATTGGAGATAGTTATTCCCGGCAAGGAAGCGCCCCAAGAATGGATCTTGTATTTCGATGTTGCCTTCTATAGTGGGAAACTACGGCCACCTATCGGACCAAGGGTCCCTTGCTTGTTCGGCGGGGGGATGTCACGTTGCACAAAGAGCAGAAGAGCGTGGCGGCAGCATGGCAGAGATCACACGAGCAATTTTACCCAGGTTAGGGCCGCTGTGAGGCGTAAAACCCTACTCCTGCTTCGGTGGGTTGATGGTGGAAAAATGGTGGTGGTCGTAGTGCATTTTCCCTTTTTAAGGTTAGCATGGGCTTCCTTTTATAGGCTAAGGGGTCACCACAGTGGCAAATCAATCATTATGCACTAATAAGATAGCAAGTAGTGCTATCATACCTAACTTTGTAGGATGATAGGGTGCATTAAATGCGTCGCTCAACGTCACATCGTCGCTTGCCCGGCAAGCCTTGCCAGCTGTTTTGCCAGATTCATGCCTGCTCGCTTGACACGTCGCAGGACAGGTGTCGTCTGTAGGTATCTCCTGTAGAAAGAGGCTGCCATGTGGAAAATGGCTTCCACTTAGTCACTTTGCGACATGACACCGCAATGATCAACGACGTGCATTGTGGTGAGGTAGTTTGGTGAGGTGGTTCCGCTTCCACGAGTCCCGGTAGGCCCTGCTGGGGCATCTTGGGGTTTTTCTTCCGGGGGTGACCCCGTCCTCGCCAGGCTTGCCTGCTCGGCAAGGAAGGATTTTCTCCAGGTGGTTTCTTACTTCTCTGGCTTGGTCTTGGTCCCCTTGATCTGTATGTAGGTCCTTTGATGATCTTGGTCTTCTGTACTTTGGCCTGGTCTGGTGCTGTAATCTTGCTCCCCTGCCTGTGCATAGTCTGGGCAATGGAGCCAGGGTTTGTTGCACCGACAGAAGCCCCCGGACCTGCCCCGAACATGCTGTCAAGCGTCATCGGGGTAGGCCCTAATAAGTGCACGGGCAGGGGTGTGGAAGAGGCTGGCTGTCGGCGTTATGGGAGCGGGGGTCCCCAGACTTGCCTGCCTGCGGCCTGTGGCGTGGCTCACGTGGGGGCCCAGTGCGGCCCATCTTCATCAGCTCAAGCTCAAGACCCTCGCGAGGGGCCAAGCCTCGCGGGGCGTACGACAGGAAGCTTACCCAGAGGCAGCATCGTCAGGCAGGTTCGCGAGGAGGCGGAGAGATCAAGGCAGGGGTACCTCGCAAGGAGCCCGTGACGCAAGCCATGACAATCGAGACCAGGCGGGCGCCAGCCAGCGCACTGTCCTTTTTCCTCTTTGGTGCAAAGGGGGCAAGCACAGGCCAAGGCATCGGGCAAAGGTTACCATTCCGATGCACAGAGACCAAGACCAGCAGAGCGGCAGGACAGATGTCACCGTGGAGCCCAAGACGGCGTCATCACCAGTGCTTTTGGCAGCCGAAGACCACCTTTGGTCATGATAACTTGTACTAGATGTTCCCCTTCAAAATGGCCAATTGTTGGCGCCCTTCCCGCTCATTATTTGGGGAGAGGCCCAGGGCCTCTATAAATAGAGCTAGCCACCACAGAGTAAGGGGAGGCAGCTAGATCGAATCAAGAGAGACCTAGACCAAGTAGAACACTCCGCACCAGCTCAAGAACACCTCTCGCGAGGCTGTTCTTCCCTTGTGCTGTTCATCACCAGCCCCTGAGGCAATCCACCACACCACACACTGGAGTAGGTTATTACACCACAACGGTGGCCTGAACCAGTATAAACCTCGTGTCTCTTGTGTTGTTCGTTGTTTCCCGCTGAGATCACGCTAGGAGATTGGACGTAGATCGGTAGGGGAGAGATCTCCGTGCGCAACCCAGTGTTCGAACCTCAAGGGTCTGCCGGAACCCGAAATCCGACATTTGGCACGCCAGGTACGGGTGCGCCGGAGTTTTCTCTCCCGACGACCCGCTCCCCACCAACACCGCGTTTCGCCCTCATGGCGGACGGCACACCGCCCGCTCCGGCAGCCGATGCCGGTGCTGGGGCTTGGGGGCTCCAAGCCTTCGCCCCCACCTTGCAACAAGTGTAGTGGCCGTGCAAGTTCAAGCCTAAGATGCCGCCGCATGACAACGGCGCGGCGGATCCGCTGGTTTTCTTGCTGGCGTACGAAGAGGCCGTCTTCAAAGCCGGGGGCGATGACCGGGTGATGGCCAACTGGTTACCCATGGCCCTCACTAGCGTCCCACGCATGTGGCTCCCACACCTGCCGGCTGCTTCTATGACCTCCTTGGAGGAGCTGCGTGACCTCATCCTCGCCCGTTATGCTGCACCAGCGCCACCCATCGTCACAGCTCTCCTGGGCGGCTCCCAGGCACCGCCCTCGAGCCGCCATATCAAGCCGTTCACCCGCTAGATCAGCACCGCCTCCGAGCGCCGAGGAGTCCCCCTAGGCTAGGTGGCGCCCGAGGCCGATCTATTCTTTGACTCAGATGATCACCCCTTCAACCCCATCGGTTCAGGCGCGCTCTTGATGTTGTGCACCCCCACCATCTGCCAAGTGGCCCCCTCATCGACGATGGTGCCGGCCTCAATGTGCTCTCGGCGGAGGCCTTCATCCTCCTCCACGTGCCGCTGGAGCGGCTCCAACCCAGCAGGCCTTTCTCGGGCGTCGGAGTCAGTTCCACTGCCTCTTTGGGGCAGATCCACCTCCCAGTGACCTTCGGCACCTACGACAACTTCCGCATGGATCTGATCGACTTCGACATCGCGCCCATCGGCCTCCCCTACAACGCCATCCTCGGATATCCAGCCTTGGCTCAGTTCATGGCAGCGACTCACCCGGCGTACAACCTCATGAAGATGCCCGGGAGCAGCGACATCCTTACTGTATCAGGAGACACAAGGGATGCACTGCAGGTGCTCCAGCTTGCTTTCAGGGCAGCCGCGGTGGCGCAGCCCACTAACACCGACGTCCTTGAGCCCAAGGGGGCTGCGTCGGCTAAAAGGAAGCAGCTATTCACCCAAGACAAGGCGGAAACCAAACAGGTGCCAGTCGACGAGGACGGGTCCACCTTCGCCACCTTCGCCATAGGGGCCAACCTCGAGCCTGAGCAGTAGAAGGCCCTGGTGAGGGTTCTGCGTGCGAACAAGAAGGTGTTCGCGTGGGAACCTGATCCGTTAGTAGGGGCCCCGAGGGATGTGATTGAGCATCACCTCAACATGTGCCCCAACATGCGCCCCGTGAAGCAGAAGGCGAGGCGACAGTCCACAAAGAAACAAGCCTTCATTGTCCAAGAGACCCGGAAGCTAGAAGCGACAGGAGTCATTCGCGAGGTCCGCTACCCAGATTCGCTGGCTAATCCGGTCGTTGTGCCAAAAGAAGGGGGAAAGGAGCGCATGTGCGTCGACTTCACCAACCTCCACAAGGCCTGCCCACAGGATCCATTTCCGCTCCCCCGCATTGACCAGATAGTCGAATCCACCGCCGAGTGTGACCTATTGTGCTTCCTAGATGCCTTCTCGGGCTATCACCAGATCAAGATGGCGGTGGAAGACGTGGAAAAGACAGCTTTCCTGACCCCATGTGGAGTGTACTGCTATACGCGCATGCCATTTGGGTTGCGCAACGCGGGCGAAACCTTCCAGCGGCTGATGCACATCGCCTTGGGCCGGCAGCTCAGGAGGAACGCTGAAGCTTACGTCAATGACATTGTGGTGAAGTCTCGGGAGGCAAAAACCCTGATACAGGACCTGGAAGAAACCTTCGCGAGCCTCAACAAAGTGGACCTACGGCTCAACCCGGAGAAGTGCGTGTTTGGAGTCTCCTCAGGCAAGCTCCTGGGTTTCCTCGTGTCCCACAAGGGCATCGAGGCCAACCCGGAGAAGGTCAAGGCAGTCGAAGACATGAGCCCGCCGAGGACCCTCAGAGAGATACAGAAGCTCACCGGGCGTGTGACCGCGCTAGGGCACTTCATCTCCAAGCTGGGGGAACGAGCGGTGCCCTTCTTCAAGCTGATGAAGAAGAAGGGCCCCTTCGAATGGACTGAAGAGGCCCACAAGGCATTCCAAGACCTCAAGAGGTACCTTACCAGCCCAGCAGTGATGGTAGCTCCAAGCCCTCGGGAGCCCCTTGTGCTCTACCTTGCGGCCACCCCGTACTCCGCTAGCGCTGCCCTGATGGCCGTCAGGGAGGAGCGCCAGACCAAGGCCGCAGCGACCGCCCAGGCAGAAGTAAAGCAAAGCCAAGAGGGCCTCACGAAGACCGCAACCGCGGCCGAAAGGGAACAGCCGCAATAGGAGAACACGCCTGGAGCAGGAGAGGTCGCTCCGAGCGACCAAGCGCTAGAGGCTCTGCCATCTCAGGAGACGCCTCGGCCTCTGGAGGACGCAAGCTGCCCCGGGACCCTCAACCTCGTCGAGCACCCCGTATACTTCGTCAGCACGGTGCTACGGGATGCAAGGGCGCCGTACCCCATGCCTCAAAAACTCCTCCTCGCGCTATTAGTGGCCTCACGCAAGCTACGGCACTACTTCCAAGGCCATCCTATCAAAGTCGTCTCAGCGTATCCCTTGGAAAGAGTACTCAGGAGCCCCAACTCAACTGGAAGGGTTGCTGAATGGAACATTGAACTACCAGCATTTCAGCTAGAATTCAGTACGACCAGGGTCATCAAGGGAGCCGCACTTGCGGATTTCGTGGCAGAATGGGCGGAAGCGCCGGGTCTCGAGGCAGGCGAAGACCGATCACTTTCCCCGGGGAGTGAAGCGCCGGACGGCTGGGTCATGTACTTTGATGGGGTGTTCTCCCGACATGGTGCGGGAGCCGGCGCAGTGCTCGTATCCCCTACCCAGGACAAACTCTACTACGCCGTACAACTCTGCTTCCAGCATGGAGAAAGGGTCTCCAACAACATAGGGAGTACGAAGGCCTAATAGAAGGCTTGAAGGCCGCAATTGCCTTACGGGTGAAGCGCCTCATCATCAAGGGCGATTCGCAGCTCCTCGTCAACTTCTCCAACAAGATATACGAGCCAAAGGACGAACACATGGAAGCCTACCTCGCTGAGGTCCGCAAGATGGAGAAACAGTTCTGGGGGCTGGAATTGTAGCATGTGCCTCGCGGCACCAATTAGGAGGCTGATGACATTGCCAAGAGGGCATCTAGGCGTCTGTCTCAGGAGCCTGGCCTCTTCGAGGAGCGGCTCTTCAAACCCTCGGCGGTGCCATCACTGTCAAGCATGGCGCAACCAAGGGAGGAGCTCCCTCAGCCACCTGCCTTAGGAGCCCCGGTCTGCGGCCCGGCCTCAGGGGCATGCCTGCTCCTGGCGTTGGAACCTCAGTAAGGGTGCTGGATCCCGGAGCTCAAGGACTACCTGATGCAAGGGACTCTGCCGGAGAACGAGGAGGAGGCGGAGCCCGTGGCGTGGCAGGCCACAGCTTATTGCATCAGGGATGGAGAGCTCTACAAGAAGCGACCAAATATCCCTACGTTGCATCTCCCGAGAGCAAGGGAAGGAGCTGCTGGCGGACATACACGGCGGAGACTGCGGGCACCACTCGTCGTCATGAACCCTCGTCGGCAAGGCGTTCCGTAGTGGATTCTACTGGCCCACAGTGCTCAACGACGCCGTTGAGCTGGTGAAGGCTTGTGAGGCCTGCCAGTTTCACGCTAAGCAGATCCATCAGCCTGCGGGGGGTCTTCAGACTACACCCCTCTCCTGGCCGTTCGCAGTTTGGGGGCTGGACATTCTGGGCCCGTTCCCTCGGGCGCCAGGGGGCTATCGCTACCTCTACGTCGCAGTGGATAAGTTCACCAAGTGGGCTGAGGTGGGAGCCGTCCGCACAATCCCGGCAGGCTCTGCGGTCAAGTTCATCAAGGGCCTCGTGAGCCGATTTGCGGTGCCCAACCGCATTATCACTGACAATGGTTCGTAGTTCACCAGTAATCTCTTCAAATGTACTATGCTAACCTTGGAACGCAGATATGCTATGCTTCGGTAGCACACCTCCGGAGCAACGGCCAGGCCGAGCAAGCCAATGTGGAGGTCCTGAGGGGCCTCAAAGCCAGGACCTTCAAGAAGAAGCTGGAGGCTTGTGTCAGGGGCTGGTACGACGAGCTCTAGTCTATGTTGTGGTCAATTCGCACAACTGCGACCAAGCCGACTGGCGAGACCCCGTTCTTCCTCGTCTACAGAGCAGAGGCTATTCTCCCTCATGAGGTCAGGCGTCGCTCCGCACGGGTCCTGGCGTTCGACGAGACGCAGCAGGACGCCATGCGGGGGAGGGATCTCGTGCTAGGGGAGGAACGCCGTTGAGAGGCCGCACTGCAAGCGGCAAGGTATCAACAGGTGCTGTGACGATACCACTGCCGCAACATCCGTCCCAGAACTCTTGAGGTAGGGGATCTCGTGCTCAGACGGGTTCTCTCCAGGGAGGGGCTGCACAAGCTCTCTCCCATGTGGGAGGGCCCATTCAAGGTTGTTCATGTCTCCAGGCCTGGCTCCGCGCACTTGGAGACCACGGAAGGGGTACCTATCCAGAACGCGTGGAACATTCAACATCTCCGGAGGTTCTATCCCTGAGCGAGGCCTAGCGCCTAGGAAAGGCTCGGTGCTTGTGAAGAAGGCAAATGCCTGTGAAGCTACCGTGTTTTGGGAAAGGCCTGGTGCCTGTGAAGAAGGCAAATGCGTGTGAAGCTGTCGTGTTTTGGGAAAGGCCCGGTGCCTGTGATGAAGGCAAATGCCTGTGAAGCTATCGTGTCTCGGAAAAGGCCCGGTGCCTGTGAAGAAGGCCAATGCCTGTGAAGCTGCCACATTTCGGAAAAGGCCCGGTGCCTATGCCGAAGGCCAATGCTTGTGAAGCTCGCCGCCCGTGACACTCTCACGTAATAATGAGTGGGGTTGTACACGCCCCGGAGTGTCCGGAGTGCCGCCCTCGGGCCTCGGGGGCTCCCGCCCACGCCCAGTGGCAACACTTAGCTCCGCGCTGGTGAGAAGACGTCAAAGACTAGAATAGGTGCCGGACGTGGCTTTTCCATTTGCTTTCTGCAGTTGGCTTGTCTATTCCCGTTTGAAGTTTTATTGGAGTTGTTGGCATTCCTGGCTTGTGACTCTCTATCTTTTTCACTCGCTTGCCTCGTTTTCTCTCGCACAAGTCTCATGAGTGTTTTTCTGCCCCGATCGTTTGGAGCTTTCCTATCAGAGTCCTTAGGGAGCACCCCTCCCAGTCCGTGCCCCACGAGCATCGCGACACGAGCGCAGGACCTGGACCGATCGCCCCCACAACCAAGACCGAAAGTTACCCCTCCTACTAATCCTTGCAGGGCACGAAGCGCGTGGTGCGGCCACGACCTCGGGAGGCGAGGACCGCGTCGAGCCTCACCGAGTTAAAATAATTCCCGCACATGGGTGCACGACGCAGAAACACAACGCAGAAATAACGAAAGCAGCGCGATGGTTAACAGCAGCAGTTCTAACACGCCCCCGCGGGGCCCAATACTACCTTCTATTTCTGCGTAGGAAATGAAGAAAAACAAAATGGGCACGATTTGTCCTCCACCAACCCACAGCGAAGGTTCGAGCTGCTCCTGGGGCCCAGGCGGATCCCTCCTCCCGCTTCACCGGGACGCGACGGCGGGCTGACCCGCTATCTTCACCGAGGCGGGCGCGACGGCGCGGGGGCTGGTCGCGGCCACCGCTGGAGGAGCTGCTGCCTAAGAGGGGGTCGCCGAAGCTTAGCGAACCCCGAGCACCGCCGCCTGTACGCTTGTCGCCATCTTCATCCTGGTCAGCACCGGGGATGGGCGGGCGGCCGCTGTCGTCATCTTCGGGGCAGCACCCAGCACGGCAACCGTCTTCCCCGAACACCCTCACGTAGAGAGTGGTGTCGCCATCGAACTTGAAGTGCAGGGTGCACCGCCGGTTCAGGCCGCGCGCGCGGGGAAACGGTTGACAGCCGCGGGTTAGGGCCCCATTCCCAGAAACGGAGACCTCCAGAGAAGCCCAGGAGGCCCTGCTGTAGCAGCCGTCTGCTAGGAGCCAGAGGCCGCACCGGGCGTTGGCCGGTAGTTCACCTACGAAGAAGCGGGGGAGCTGGAGCCGGGTGCTGGTTGGGTCCGCCGACCACACGACGAACTCTGGCAGGGGGCCGCGCAGCCACGGTGTGCCCTTCATCGACGACCAGGTGCTCGCCACCGCGCAGGGAACCGCCTCCATGGCCGCAGGAGGCCACTACGGGAACCATGGAATACTTGCGAGGGCGGCCTCGGCCGCTCTTGGTCGGGGAGGAGTCAGGCCCTGCCTGGTGGGCCTTCCCTTTCTCCGCGGCCGAGAACCTCTTCGGAGCCGTGGGATCGGCGGGTGGCCGAGAAGAAGAAAAGGAGTAGCAGGAGGGAATGGACTGAAGCGGCTCACGCAGCCTCGTACTTATAGCCGGAGAATGCCAACCGCCGAGCACCACGATCGCAGGTAATCATGACTGGTTTCTCTGCATGCAGGGACTTGTCAAGTCATGCGGTCGCCGAGGCATCGTGGGGAAGCGCAGACGCCCACGTCCAATAGATCGCCATGCAGCGCCCAAGGCCGCAGGCTTTTGGGGCCCACGGCGCTTCGCGCTTGCCCCTTGGCTTCCCTGCTAGGCCAAGCCCGAGCGCACCTTGGGCCCGGGGGCTACTGTCGGTGTTATGGGAACGGGGGTCCCAAGACTTGCCTGCCTGTGGCCTGCGGCGTGGCTCACGTGGGGGCCCAACGCGGCCCATCTTCATCAGCTCAATCTCAAGACCCTCGCGAGGGTCCAAGTCTCATGGGGCGGACGACATGAAGCTTACTGAGAGGCAGCCTCGTCAGGCAGGCTCATGAGGAGGCGGAGAGATCAAGGCAGGGGTACCTCGCGAGGAGCCTGTGACGCAAGCCATGACGATCGAGACCAGGCGGGCGCCGGCCTGTGCAGTGTCCTTGTTTCCCCTTTGGTGCAAAGGGGGCAAGCACAGGCCAAGGAATCTGGTAAAGGTTACCATTCCGGTGCAACGAGACCATGACCAGCAGAGCGGCCGGACGGATGTCACCATGGAGCCCAAGACGGCGTCATCACCAGTGCTTTTGGCAGCCAAAGACCACCTTTGGTCAGGATAACTTGTACAAGATGTTCCCCTTCAAAATGGCCAATTGTTGGCGCCCTTCCCGCTCATTATTTGGGGAGAGGCCCAGGGCCTCTATAAATAGAGCTAGCCACCACAGAGTAAGGGGAGGCAGTTAGATCGAATCAAGAGAGACCCAGACCAAGTAGAACACTCCGCACCAGCTCAAGAACACCTCTCGCGAGGCTGTTCTTCCCTTGTACTGTTCATCACCAACCCTTGAGGCAATCCACCACACCACACGCTGGAGTAGGGATTACACCACAACGGTGGCCCGAACCAATATAAACCTCGTGTCTCTTGTGTTGTTCGTTGTTTCCAGCTGAGATCACGCGAGGAGATTGGACGTAGATTGGTAGGGGAGAGATCTCTGCGCGCACCCCAGTGTTCGAACCTCAAGGATCTGCCGGAACCCGAAATCCGACACTGGCCACTTGAGGTCTTCTTTGCTTCTTCATTAATCTTGAGCCCGGGCCAGTTTTCGGATTTCCCACGCGTCGTGTAACGCCAATCATGGTGGGGCCGCCCTTGTAATGGCCCGTGAATGACTTTAATGCACGGGGTAGAAACTGCTAATTCACTCTTCCCACGACACCCGTATCCTTAGCCACATATGTTGCATGCATCGCGCGGGGTAGGTAATGGAGGCGCGTGGTGCGGGAGAGCGTCAAGGAGAGGGCCCGGTTTTCTTGAATTGCTGGTGGAGGGCAGCGGTCGCTCGTTGAGGGAGCAGCACCCCTCCTTGGCTCTCCTATAAAAGGAGGGGTGAGGGGAGAGGGTAGTCATCCATCCTTGCATTCCCTCTCTTTTATTTTCTGCCTCCTGCTCGTTATGTTGAAGAGAAGAGCCTGGGGCCAGGCCCCAAGCTCCAGCCTGGGGTTGGTCCCGCCAAGTGTTTGTGTCGGTGCTTGGGGAGTGAGCCTGGTCCATGTAACGGCGTTCTGGAAACGGGGGTCCCCAGACTTGCCTGCCTGCGGCGTGGCTTAAAGGGGGCCCAACACGGCCCATCTTCATCAACACAAGACCCAAGACCCTCGCGAGGGGCCAAGCCTCGCGGAGCGGACGGCACGGAGCTTCCTCAGGCGCGGCCTCACGAGGAGGTGGAGAGATCAAGGCGGGATATCTCACGAGGTGCCCATGACGCAAGCCATGACGACCAAGGGTGCCAGCCGGGCTCCATCCCGCGCAGTGTCTCCCTTTCATCTTTGGTGCAAAGGGGGCAAGCGCATGCAAGAAGGATCAAGCAAAGGCATCCATTTCGGTGCAACGAGACCAAGACCAGTCCAACGGCGGGAAGGAGGTCATAGTGGAGCCCAGAGCGGCGTCACCATAGAGCCTTTGGCAGGCGAGGACCAACTTTAGTCAGGATAAGTGTACCAGATGTTCCCCTTCAAAATGGCCAATTGTTGGCGCCCTTCCCACTCAATATTTGGGAAGAGGCCCAGGGCCTTTGCCTATAAATAGGACTAGCCACCCACAGGGTAAGGGGACGGGATGATCGGATCATCAGGCAACAAAGAGAGAGAGAGAGAGAGAGAGAGAGAGAGAGAGAGAGAGAGAAGGGCGGCTGAACTCCTCCTAGCAGTTCATCGTCTTTGCTAAGAGCAGACCCTCGTGAGGCTGTTCTTCCTTGTACTGTTCACCTTCATCAGCCCAAGAGGCAATCCACCCACCACAAACTAGAGTAGGGTGTTACACCAGAATGGTGGCCCGAACTAGTATAAACCTCGTGTCTCTTGTGTTGTTCTTTCTGTAGTTTAGATCTTTGCGAGACAGAGAGGTAGAGGGCAAAGTCTCCGCGCGCACCCAGAGTTCGAACCTCAAGGGTCTACCGGAACCCGAAATCCGACATTTGGCGCGCCAGGTAGGGGTGCACCGGAATCCACCCTTCTACCACTTCGCGTCTCGTCGCATCGTCATCACCATGCCCGGCGACCAGGCGGGTGACCAAGATCCATGGGCAGCGTGGCCCGCTCGCGGAGAGCCGCTCTCCTTAGGCAACCCCGTGCCCCAGGCAGCTCGTGGTCCGCAGGGTGCTGCGGGCCGCGGGCGGCGCGGACAGGCTTCAACAACTCTCACACCACGGCAAGCGCGGTTGGCAGCAAGGGCCTCCAATCACGCCGCGACCACGACACTGTACACCCGCCGAGAGCAGGCGAACTCGAGGGCCGCGCTCACGGTGGCCCGAGAGCTGCTGCAGTGTAGGCTGCTGGAAGGCGGCCGCGACGTGCTGCTAGAGCGGGTTGCCGAGCTCCTGGGCTTTGCCGCTTCGGGGGCTCACCCCTTTTGCATCCAGCTCCCATCTCAAGCCCAGGGCGGCACGCACGGGGGCCCCGCGCGCGCCCGCGGGCCCCAAGGCTACTCCAACACCAGTGAAGTTGTCGGCACCGGACTGGCGGTGGCGCTACCCCCGCCCCCGGCGCGTGAAGGAGAGGGACTCGGCCCAGCCCACGGCGCAAGCGGGTAGCCGCGCTACCACCCCACGATGGGCACGTCAAGCAAAGTTGCATGGCACATGGAGCACTACGGCATAGCCTTCGGAGTGGCGGCGCCAGAAGAATACGTGCCCCACATGATGGACCACGGGCACGCTCACGAGGGCGAACAAGGCTCGCTCCTCAGCCCGAGCTGGGGAGACGAGACACCAGAAGCTGAGCCCTTCCAGGAGCCCAGAGATGGTTCCACCGGCCACACTGGAGGCGGCGATTATCGGGTACCACTAATTCCTTAGGAGCAGGCGTACGCTAACCATGGATCGCAGGAGGTGCAGGTCGCCACGGCAAGCAGCTGCCCCATTCCCGCAGTCTCCTACCCCTCGGGAGGAGCGCGCAGGGGGCTGCAGGAGAGGGGCAGAGATCCGACGTCACCACCGCGGCGTTCGGAGCAAGGCGTTCTCAGGAGGTAGGCCCTCCGCTGGGGAGGAGCCTAAGGGCCTGCCCCTGGCGGAGGACCCGTGGTCGTCGGGGGAACCGCTGGCGACTGCTCTACCCCACCGGTGGCGTCCTGGTTTCCGGTCGTCGTTGGTGGCACTAGAGTGTGGCGCAAGGCGGGGCCCTCGTCTGGCGATATGAAGCAAGGCCGGTACCTGTGAAGAAGGCCCGGTACCTGTGAAGAAGGCCCAGTGCCTGTGAAGCTCGCCGGCCCGTGACACTCTCACGTAATAATGAGTGGGGCTGTACACGCCCCAGAGTCTCAGGGGTGCCGGCCTCAGGCCCTGGGGCTCCCTCCCACGCCCAGTGCACAGCACTTAGCTCCGCGCTGGTGAGAAGACGTCCAAGACTAGATTAGGTGCCGGACGCGGCCTTTTGTTTGCTTTCATTGCCTTTTCCCTTGATTGTAACTTTTCCCCGTTGGATTTGAGTTGGATTCGAATTTGAGATTTGCGTGTGTTCGGGGAAGGGGTGCTTAGTCTCGTTCGAGCCATTTCTCGCGTTCTGGTTACCGCTTCACCACAGTTGCCTCCCCTCGCGAGCCACTCGTGAGTCGTGTCGGGCCTAGCTCATGCGCAACCCAAATTGCCGCTGTCGCCCCCCTCGGGAGGATTTTTTCGGTGCCTGCGGAGGTTGTCCTTTTAAGGAAAAGGCCCAAAGCCTGTGAAGAAGGCAAATGCCTGTGAAGCTATCGCGTTTAGGAAAAGGCCCGGAGCCTGTGAAGAAGGCAAATGCCTGTGAAGCTATCGCGTTTAGGAAAAGGCCCGGAGCCTGTGAAGAAGGCAAATGCCTGTGAAGCTATCGCGTTTAGGAAAAGGCCCGGAGCCTATGAAGAAGGCAAATGCCTGTGAAGCTATCGCGTTTAGGAATAGGCCCGGAGCCTGTGAGGAAGGCGACTGCCTGTGAAGCTATCACGTTTAGGAAAAGGCCCGGAGCCTGTGAAGAAGGCAAATGACTGTGAAGCTATCGCGTTTAGGAAAAGGCCCGGAGCCTGTGAAGAAGGCAAATGCCTGTGAAGCTATCGCATTTAGGAAAAGGCCTGGAGCCTGTGAGGAAGGCGACTGCCTATGAAGCTATCGCATTTGGGAAAAGGCCCAGAGCCTGAGAAGAAGGCGACTGCCTGTGAAGCTGTCGCGCTCATCAAAAGTCCCTGAGCCTGTGAAGAAGGCCAACGCCTGTGAAGCTCCCCGCCAGCGACACTCTCACACCCTACGGATTCAACTAGAAGGCACCCAAGACGTCGCGTCCTCCCACGGGCTGCCTCAGGGCCTGCGCAAAACAAAGGGTAAAAAAGGCATGAGCGATACATACTCAGTCAGACAAATCCCCCAATGCATCCTCAGGAGCACCTCCGAGCCGTTGTTGGCGTCGCTGAACTCGCCATCGATGTCTGCGTCGCCACCAGCGGCGCCAGGGCCGTTCACCACGCCGCCCTCTTTAGCCGCCACGATCACGTCGTCATCGTCCGAAGCGAAGGCCATGACAAGAGCGTCCATGTTGTCTTCCACCCAGTGCGCCAGGTCGTCTCGGACGGCCTGGGGGACTGGGGCGATAGCGGTGTCAAAGTCGAAGTGGGGATACATGTCCCGGAGATGGCTGAAGACACGGGAGAAGGCGTGCCCGAGCAGGGCGCGGCTCCCCTCCTACACCAATCTGTCGGCCCTGACTGACCGCGCCTCTAGCTGCGTCACCATGGCAGTGAAGAACTGAAGGTTGCCGTCATAGTTGATTGTGTGCGGCTCTCCGACAGCCGCCTCGTAGATGTTGCCGAAGGCTGTGTTAGCCCTCTCCCGGAGCGTGGCGAGCAGGGGGCCGTGCACGTGCTCCAAGACCTGCCATTGGCGTATCTCATCAGCGTTCTGGCGTGCGACGGCCTCACCACCCTCCACCCGTTGGCGTTGACGGAGCACCTCGGCCTGGGAGGCGGCTAACTCCCCTTGCGCTGCCTCAAGGGCGGCCCGGGAAGCGTCGGCCCGCCGCGTCGCCTCCTCCCGCTTGGCCCTCAAGGCTGCGGTCCTCCCCTCAGCCTCGGCCCAGATCAACTCCAGCCTCCCCTCGAACTCGCGCTCGAGGTCATGGCGCGTCATCGCCACCAGATGACCAATCTCCTCCAAGACACGGGCTTCCCGTGCAACGACATCGTCTTCTATCTGTGTCACCAAGCGCTCCCTCGTCTCCAGCCGCTCGTACTCGCGGGTGCGTTTGGCGGCTTCCAACGTCAGCGCCTCTTCGCGCTTCTGGAGCTCGGTTGGGTCGCCAGAAGCCACCTTCATCGACGCGAGGGCCGCCTCACGCAGCTCCATTTGCTCTTCCAGTGAGTGGCACCAGGCCAGGAGCTCACGAGCCCACTCCTTCGCAGCCTCTCGCCGGCGGTCAGCTCCTCGGGCCTCCTCGATAGCCTGGGATCGGGCCACCCGAGAGGCCTCTAGCAACGCCTTCGCCTCTGCATCATCGAGATCACGCTGCTGGCGCACGAGGGCGATGGCGGCCTCCAGCTCGCGCCTTCCTGCGGCCAGGCGCAGGCCCTCGGCCTCTAGGCGCGCGTCTTCATCAGCGAGTTCCTCCCCAAGCAGGCCCACCGCACCAGTTGCCCTTTGGAGGAACCCTTGGCGACGAGCACGGCGCTCCCGAGCGTGCTTGAGCACGTCTTCCACACCATCATCTGCCCCAAGCAAGCACCGGGGGCCAAAAATCATCGCTCCCCCTCCGGGCAGGGGGCTGGGGGCTGGCGCCCTCGCGACGGCCGGGCGCACCGCGCCAGAAGCCCGGCCTAGAGCCAGCCCGTCTCTAGATGAGGGGCGCAGGGGGCGCCTCAACCAGTCGCAGTCCACGACCAGACGAGAAGCCCATGGCAGGTTGGCTATACCCCGAGAGGGCTCACGAAGGAAAATCGCGGGGAGTAAAGGGTCGTGGTGCACCTCGGGACGGTCCACCCCGTCAGTCGCCCTTACCACAAGAGCAGTGCTGCTCGAAGCACTTGGGGACGATGGAGGAGGCGAAGCCAAAGGAGGCGGCACCTCAGCAACTTCCGCGAGCTCGGCCGGAAGAGGCCTGCGTGGCAAGGGTCAGTAACAGCAACAAGAGAATCAAAAGCCAGGAAAGGAGAAGACTTACTCGTCAGTGGTGAAGTACTTCCTGTGCTTCAGCAAACGGCAAGAGAAGTCATCACCCAGGGCCTCCCTTTTCCTCCGGAGGACCTAAAAGTCCACGTCGAAGCGGCCCAAGAGAAGAGCACAAGGATCAGCCCGCGACGAAGACGGAGCATCGAAGTGGTTCGCGTCAGGAGCGCCTGCCTGACGCATGCTGCCAATCGCCTCGCCAGAAGACGCGGCCGGGGCCTCAGGGGCCTCAGCCCCAGGTACCCAGAGCGGTGCTTGCCACCCTCAGCCTCAGCGACACGGGTCCCGGGAGCTGCTCCCTCGAGAGCATCACTCAGCGTTATCGCCTCATCAGGAGCCCCCTCGGCCTCTGGCGCCTCATGCCTCCCTGCTCTGCCACTTGAGGAAGAGTCGCCTTGGCCGACTGGGAGAGCAGTCACCACCGCTGGGTTCTCGCGAGGTCCCTGCAGGCCAGCGGGGCGCAGTCCCCATTCATCAAAGATAGACATCTGCTTCAAAAAGTCATCCCTGTTCTGGCAGAGGTACAGCAGGGCCCCTCCCCGCTGGATGCTGCCCGGATTGGGGTCACCTGTCAGGATAAAGAGCACTGTCCTCAGCGCCTCAGGCGTCAGGTCTTCTTCCTGGAGCCTCATGCGATCACCATGCCCACTGAAGGCCCACATTCGGCGGGAGTGGCGCTGGAGAGGGGCAATGCGGCACAACAGGAACTCCTTCACCACCTTGGGCGCTGTCACACCGATCGACTTCAAGAACCCGAAGCGGTGCTAGACAAAAGCAAGTCGGGGGCTCTCGAGCGTCTCCTGGCCCCAGCCCGAATTAGGGACAGCAGGTGAGGTTGGCTTCGACAGCAGGGGGCTGGGCACCCCGAAATCAACATATAGCCACCGCTCGCGGAACCCGGCCGAAGGCGAAGGAAGCGTGAAGTCAATCCCCGAGGCCGCAGTCTCAGGCGCGGCAACGAAGTTCACACACGCCGAGCATTGGGTAGGTTCGGCGAGGCGCAGAGAGAAGAAGTGGCGCAACAAGGCGATGGAAGGAGAGATGCCCATCATTGCCTCGCAAACAAAGGCGAAGACCGAAAGAAGGGTGATGGATTCAGGACCAAGATGCATCATACGAATCTGGTAATGGGAGAGGACGGCCTTGAAGAAATCAGAAAAGGGGGGAACCAGACCCGTCCACAAGACATCAGCAAATAATGGGCCTCAGTGATTATCCTGTCTGTGGGGAAGTGAGACGTAGGCCAGGCCGTCGTCCTCCCACACTCGTTGAAGATGGTGGCCAGAGCCGAGCTGAGCTTGCCCAGGCACTCTCGATTGAGTATGATCGACCGGCCGACGGCGGGGTCCACCGATGGCGGCGAGTAAGGCGGAGGCATGGGCTTCTTCCCTCTCTCCTTCTTCGTCGAAGCCATGGCGATGGGGAGGAGAGGGAAGATTCGAGATTGGATTGGGAGCGGAAGCTGGCGTTCGAAGGGAGAAAGAGCTGAGGACGCTCGAGCGACAGGAAGGGGAGCGGCTGTGTACAACTACAAATCCGCCTAGCAAGGCGCAAAATAAGGGGGCGTGGGGGAACAGTGCTGCCCACGTCCAATCAACCGCCACGCGGCACCCGAGGCCGCAGGCTTTTAGGGCCCGCGGCGCTTCACCCTTGCCCTTTTGCTTCTCAGCATGGCCAAGCCCGGGCGCGCCTTGGGCCCGGGGGCTACTATCGGCGTTCTGGGAACGGGGGTCCCCAGACTTGCCTGCCTGCGGCCTGCGGCGTGGCTTAAAGGGGGCCCAGCACGGCCCATCTTCATCAACACAAGACCCAAGACCCTCGCGAGGGGCCAAGCCTCGCGGGGCGGACGGCACGGAGCTTCCTCAGGCGCGGCCTCACCAGGCTGGCTCACGAGGAGGCGGAGAGATCAAGGCGGGGCATCTCACGAGGTGCCCATGACGCAAGCCATGACGACCAAGGGTGCCAGGTGGGCGCCAGCCCGCGCAGTGTCTCCCTTTCCTCTTTGGTGCAAAGGGGGCAAGCGCAGGCGAGAAGGATCAATCAAAGGCATCCATTTCGGTGCAACGAGACCAAGACCAGTCCAACGGCGGGAAGGAGGTCATAGTGGAGCCCAGAGCAGCGTCGCCACAGAGCCTTTGGCAGGCGAGGACCAACTTTAGTCAGGATAAGTGTACCAGATGTTCCCCTTCAAAATAGCCAATTGTTGGCGCCCTTCCCGCTCAATATTTGGGAAGAGGCCCATGGCCTTTGCCTATAAATAGGACTAGCCACCCCCGGGGTAAGGGGACGGGATGATCAGATCATCAGGCAAGAAAGAGAGAGAGAGAGAGAGAGAGAGAGAGAGAGAGAGAGAGAGAGAGAGAGAGAGAGAGAGAGAGAGAGAGAGAAGGGCGGCTAAACTCCTCCTAGCAGTTCATCGTCCTTGCTAAGAGCAGACCCTCGCGAGGCTGTTCTTCCTTGTAATGTTCACCTTCATCAGCCCAAGAGGCAATCCACCCACCACAAACTAGAGTAGGGTGTTACACCACAATGGTGGCCCGAACTAGTATAAACCTCGTGTCTCTTGTGCTGTTCTTTCTGTAATTTAGATCTTTGCAAGACGGAGAGGTAGAGGGCGAAGTCTCCGCGTGCACCCTAGAGTTCGAACCTCAAGGGTCTGCCGGAACCCGAAATCCGACACCATGCTTGGAGAATACGTCGTGGACAAGCCGCCTATGGTGTGGGGGATAGCAAGCTTCCCTATTGTGGGAAAATGCTTGCTCCTTTTGCCAAGGTTGGTTGCCCATCAGGAAGCATGGCATTTAGCCCCGGGCTGTTGCTGCTTATTGTCTTAGTGACAAAGTTATCGGTGTCTTCGATGCTCGCCCGAGAGGCAGGGCTGGGGATCGGTGGAAATCCCAGTATTGCCCCTTCCGGAGGCCTTGGGGCTAATGTTGACGAGAGGCACACCTTCCTGCCCACCAAGGTGGGGAGCGGTGCACCCCGAGCCCCCTGGCCATCTTGGCCGCTTGTCGTCTCTCCGGGGAAGGTGCCGGACCGCTAGGTCAGCGTTACCCTGGGACGGTGTTGATGAAGATGAAGCCAGGGAAGACGGAGAAAGCAGGAGGCAGCCCGTCTAGTCAGAGTATGATAGCACTGACGCACTCCTCTCGTACTGGCGACCTGTTGTCTCATCTTTCTATCTTTCCCCTCCTTTCCCCGACACCGTTATCACCGTTTTATCGGTTGCCGGGGAAAGGGTCGCCCATCTGGCGCTGCCGCTTCCAGTGGTGGTCTTCCAGCTAGGCGCTGACATCCTTCTCTGCCGGTGCCTGTGTTGGAGCCTCTGGATTGGTCCTGGGAGTGGTGACTAGGGCGTTGCTGAGGTGCTCCCTTCGTCTTCCTCCTTTGCAGCCTTTCCACTCTGGATCTTGTCAGGTTGTGTTTGGCAGGCCCTGACGGGATCGGGGTGGCATTGTGTCGCCACGTCTCCCACCCTTTTCTCTTCCCACCGCACTACCTGCGACAAGAGGGACAGGGAGAGGAGTTTACAGGGCACTTCTCTTTTTTCAATCTTAAATCTGTTGGCACTTGCCAAATTTTAGTTCAAATAATATAATCTCTCGAGTCATTGTCTGTGTCCTGTAAGGCTTTGTACTTGTATTATCAGCATATTAATGACAAAGATGAACCTTGCGGGGAACTCGTGTGTTTATACGTCCATGCAGAGGTGGAATGCCTCTTTACTTTTAAATAAAAGAGTTTTCCCCAGCAGGCTATCCTGGGTACCCTTTTATTTAGCTGCCGGAGAACAGAGCCTACCAAGCATAAATAAAGCGACCAACCCCCCGCCAATCTCTTTTCACCGAAGGCTACTGCGACCATCCTGGCCGAAGCACCGTTCGAGTCTAGGGATCGGAGCACCTAAGTTTCAAAGAGCTGCGAGGTTTTCTCATGCACAAGTTCTTTCTTACAAAACACTTATGGAAAGTGGTAGAACTTATCTATTCGGCTTGCCGGAGATCGCAGTGTTGGTTCATCTTCCCAACTCCTGGTAGCGGCCAAGCTCACGGTAGGAACCGTAGTATTATGCAGATGGAAATGATGTAAGATGCGACCTTATCTATATGCATATGCAATACTCATGAAATGCTTATGCAATGATCTTGAAATGCTCATGCATGCATGCAGCTTGGTCGTGCCCCCCCAGCACTTCGTTTATTTATCTGTTGCTCAGGGTTTGCGCCTGGCTTTGTACAAGGGGTTACATACAACTGAGGCAAGGCCTGTACAAAAGGGTGGCTACCGGGTAGGGCCCGACAGACGCGCCTTACGGGTAGAACTTGCGGAGCTGCTCAATATTCCATGAGTTTTGCAATTTAATGCCATCTCCGGTCTCCAGACGGACTGCACCAGGTCTGGTTACTCGAACTACCCAATAAGGGCCTTCCCACTTCCGCATCAACTTGTTTGAACCCTTGGCGGACTAAACACACCTAAGGACAACGTCACCTTCCTCAAAACACCGGGCATGATCCCTGCGGCCGTGGTAGCGACACAGGGCTTGATGATAGTGTGCAGCACGCGTAGCAGCCTAGAGACAGTTCTCCTCGAGTAGCACAACATCGTCACGCCAGTGCTGATCTTGCGCTACTTCATCATAGGCAAGCACTCGAGGTTACCCGTAAATGAGTTTCATGGGGATAACTGCTTCTTCCCCATAGACTAAGGAGAAGGGAGTGCGCCCGGTAGCTCAATTTGGTGTTGTTCTGTGGGACCAGAGAACTACCGGCAGCTCATCGATCCACCGCCTGTCGTGCTTACAGCGTATCAAAGGTTCTTGTCTTGAGTCCTCGCAACACTTCAGTGTTTTCCCTCTCAGCTTGCCCATTGCTTCTGGGATGCGCGACAGAGGCAAATGAGATCTTGCTTCCGAGGGCGCGGCTCGTGAACTGGGTGCCGTTGTCGGTAATGATCCTTGTTGGGACTCCAAAATGACACGCCAATTCTTTCAAGAACTTGATAGCTTACTAAGTAGTCACCTTTCTGACGGTAGCTACTTCCTGCCACTTTGTAAACTTGTCGATAACAACGAACAACAATTCAAAGCCCCCGACAGCTCGGGGGAAAGGGCCGAGGATATCGAGCCCCTAGACCAAAAATGGCCATGATAAAGGGATTGTCTGAAGAGCTTGTGAAGGCAGGTGGATGTTCTTGGAATGGAACTGGCAGGCTTCACATTTGGTGACTAGCTCCAATAGAATACTCGTCGGAATGCTTTCCCAACTAATGCCCTTGATCCAATGTGGGAGCCGCACATGCCTTTGTGTATCTTAGCCAACAGTTCCTTTCCTTCTTCCCAACAGATGCACTTCAATTTCACACTGTTGGGCCTCCTTGTGTATAGAGTTCCATCGAGAAACTGATACATATTGGCCCTCTGGGCTACTCTTTCAGCTTCATCTTGGTCATCAGGAAGTTCTCCAGTTTGGAGGAAATGGGCTATGTGCCTTGCACAAGTTGGAGACTGGGGCTCAGCAACAAGGACTAGTGGCAACACCTCCACAGTGGGGGCACGTTCCTCGTTCGCATGGACCATAGGCCCGGCTGGAGGGTGCGGTCCAGCAAGCGATGAAGAGTTGTTTCCTGCATGGTCCCTACCAGGAGCCCAGGGAGGCTATACTGGGAGAGGCTTACCAGAGTCCATCTTTCTCCTTTTCCAGGCCATTGTTGCTGGGGGTACGGAGGGCTAAGTAAGATGGAGAACAAAAGTTCCTGGTTCCACGGGAAGCTTCTGTGCAACACAGTTTGATAGATGATTGGCTATGCTGTTTTTCGCACGGTGTACGTGCTCTGTTTGCAATTTGTCAAAGTGTTCCTCCAATCTTCTCACTTCCTCAATGTATGCCTCCATCAATGTACTTTTATAATCCTTGTTGACTTGTCTCACCACAAGTTGTGAATCTCCTCGAATGACCAGCTTCTTGATTCCCAATTCTACAACAATCCTTAACCTGGCAAGGAGGCCTTCATACTCTGTTGTACTCTTGGCCGCCTGTTCCCGGGCAAAGAGCATCTGTACGACGTACTTCAAGTGCTCCCTAGAGGGGGCAACGAGAAGCACACTAGCCCCTGCACCTTATAGGGAAAAGGAACCATCGAAATATATGATCCATTCTTGGGGCGCTTCCTTGCCGGGGATAACTGTTTGCAGCACTTCCTCACCAGGGGTTGGCATCCATTCTGCAATGAACTCTGCCAATGCCCTGCTCTTAATTGTTGATGTACTCTCAAACCTCAGGCCAAAGCTGGATAACTCCAAAGCCCACTATTCCGTCGGTAGCCTCGGGGATTCGGAGTATCCTCTGCAACGGGAAGCGAGTGACAACCGTGATCTCATGGGCTTGGAAGTAGTGGCACAGTTTCCTTGAGGCCATGATCAGACCAAAGATCAATTTTTGCACACCAGAGTACCTCGATCTGTCTCCCTGTAGCAAGGAACTGATGAAGTACACTGGGCGCTGCACCACTTTCTTATTTGCCGCTTCCTTGGGGTTGCCCTCGCTATCGTGCCCATTTCTTCTCTGATCCTTGTCTTGCTCTGCCGGTCCTTGCTCACTTTCTGCTTCTCCCACTTCCCGCTGTGCCACCAAGGCTGCGCTAACAACTTGATTGGTTGCTGCCAAGTATAGAAGCAACGACTCTTTGGGTTTGGGGGCAACCATGGTGGGCACAGAGGATAAGGAGGCCCTCAACTCTTGCAAAGCTGCATCTGCTTCTGTGGTCCACTTCATGGGTCCTACATTCTTAAGGATTTTGAAGAACGACAGGGCGTGCTCGGCAGACTTGGAGACGAATCTGCTTAGCGCGGCAATGCACTCTGTCAAATGCCTCACATCTATCGGCGTTCTGGGGACGGGGGTCCCCAGACTTGCCTGCCTGCGGCCCACGGCATGGCTCCTCGAGCGGCCTGGTATGACCCATCTTCACCAGCAAGCACTCAAGACCCTTGTGGGCCGAGCCTCGCGAGGCAGGCAACACAAGGCCTCCTCAGGGGCGGCCTCACTACGCAGGCTCGGGAGGAGCGGAGAGATCAAGGCGAGGGGCGCCTCGTGAGGTTCCCGTCACGTGAGCCGTGACGACCAAGGCCAGGCCGGCGCCAGCGGGTGCAGAGTACCGTTGCCTCTTTGGTGCTAAAGGGGCAAGCGCAGGTGAGGAGTCTCGAGGCATCGGGCAAAGGTTTCCATATCGGTGCAACAAGACCATGACCAGCAGGACGGCAGGATGGAGGTCATCGCGGAGCCCACGATGGCGTCACCACCAGAGCCTTTGGCAGGCGAAGACCACCTTTTGTCAGGGTAGCTTGTACTAGCTTTCCCCCTTCAAATTGGGTATTGTGGGATCCCTTCCCGCCTAAACATTTGGTAAGAGGATCCTGGCCTCTATAAATAGAATTAGCCACCACCTTAGCAAGGGGACGAATGATTCTGATCATCGTCTACTACACAAGCTCACCGAGCTCTAGAACACCTCCCCTCGGGAGGTTGTTCTTCTCTTCTACTTGTTCATCTCTAGCCTACAAGGCAATCCACCACACCACACTAGAGTAGGGTATTACAGCACATCGGTGGCCCGAACGAGTATAAACTCTTGTGTCCCCTGTTCATCGAGTTCGACGTGCTGAGCTTTGAGATCGTGTTGAGCGAGCAAGCTAGGGGGGAGGGAGAGATCTTCGTGCGCACCCAGTGTTTGAACCTTGAGGGTTTTGCCGGAACCTGAAATCCGACATTTGGCGCGCCAGGTAGGGGGTGCGTTGAAGCTTTCCTTCCGTCGATCCGCGCTCCACCGCTCCACCACGTCCATGGGAGACACGCGTTGGGCTCACGCCGAGCGCTGGGCCGCCCTGGCCGCCGGCTCGCTCAGACAGCCCCTGTCGACGGGCCTCCCCGTTGTTCTCCTTCACCCGCCACCAATGCCACCACCGGCCCGACGGGAAATGAACAGCAAGCATCTTCACTGCACCCCTCGGTGCGGCGGGACGGCCGCACCGCTACTCCTTCGCTGACTCTAGCCGGTTCATCGTCCCACGCTCGCCGCGCGCCCACGGACGCACAGGTCGCGCTGCTCATGGCACGCGATCTCCTGCGCTATCACCCGGTCGACGACCTCTACGAGGATTGGCTGGACCGCATCGCCGAGCTCGTCAACGCTGCTGGGGGCTCACCTATCCCGTCTCTCTCGCTACCTCACCCTCCTCCAGCCGCGGGTGACGTAGCACATGGAGCGCCTCCACCATATCCGCACCAAGACGGCACCCTGGCGCCAAGGCGCGCGGCCCCTCGGCACGACACACCGCGTCGGGCGCCCGCGCGAGAAGAAGGAAGCTGCAAATAAGTTCCCCGGCCTCAAGAAAACGCTCCTGCGCTCTCGGCACCACCACGACAGGACCGCATGCCGCCTGCGGTGGCGGTGCACGGACATCATGGGCTGGCTCCGCCTCTGCAAAGGGCCCCGGTGGCCACAGCAAGCTGCCACGCCTTCACTCCAGAGCTGCGTAGCGTCGTCTGGCTATGCAAGTTCAAGCCAGACATGCCTCCTCGCTACGACGGCACCCCCGACCCTGCGGAGTTCTTGTAGCTCTAGGAGCTGAGCATCGAGGTAGCCAATGGCAAGGAGAAGGTCATGGCGAATTGGTTCCCCATGGCTCCCAAGGATGGTGCTCGCTCGTGGCTCCTGAACTTGCCCCCGGGGTCGATCTCTTCCTGGGGTAAGATGCGCGACCGCTTCCTCGCCAACTTCCATGGTACTCGCGATTGCCCTCCGGCTGCGGGTGACCTGCGCCGCATCAAGCAGAAGCCAGGAGAGACCTTGCAGAAGTACATCCAACGCTTCAACAACGTTCGCCTCAAGATCCCCAAGGTGACGGACGAGGCCATCATTTCATAGTTTCCCGATGGCGTCCGTGACGTCAAGATGAACGAGGAGCTCGCCATCCACGAGGAGCTATGCATGGCACTAGAGCTGTTAAACATGGCAACCAAGTGTGCAAGAGCGGAGGAGGGGCGTATTTCCCTCCTCGAGCTTCCTGCCGCCGACCTAGAAGAGAAGAAAGCCAAGGCCAAGGACGTGAAGCGCAAGGGAGTAGCCGTGCTCGTGGCGAAGCCGGACACAAAGCATGGCCGGGACCACCCTGAGTCGTCCAAGAGCAGCCGTCCATTCTGCGCCTTCCACAACATACACAGCCACAACACCAACGATTGTCAAGAGCTCAGGGCCATCGGTTGACGCCCCGAGCGCAATGACCGGGGCTACGATCGAGGAGGAAGACGAGGTGGGGGACGCTGGGACGATCGCAGCCCCCGCCAGGAGTCGCGTGACCGACATCGTGAGGACCGCTGGTAGGACCAGCCTCATGAGGGCGCCTGGAGGGACCAGTCGCGCGAGGACCTCCCTCAGGGCAATGCTGGTCTCCCTCCACTGCCGCCACCACCAAGAAGAAATGACAACGACCATCAGTACGAGGGGGCTGTGGGCTTCCATGAACCACACGCTATCACCTGCATCTTGGGCGGAGCTCAGGCCCCAGCATCCCAGCGCGTCTTCAAGAAGTTTGCTCGCGAGGTGAACGCGGCTCTTCCCAGGCTCAAGGCCATGCGCCCTCTCAGGTGGTCCAAGTGCGCCATCACCTTCAGCTCATCGGACCAGCTCAAGTGCGTGGCGACCGCCGGCGCCCTTTCGATGCTCTGCTCGCCTGTCATCAGCAACGTCCAAGTCACCAAGACCCTCATTGACGGCAGCGTGGGGCTCAACGTCCTATCGGTCGAGATATTTGATAGCCTCCAAGTGCCATACGATCAGCTACAGCCTACCAAACCCTTCTCAGGAGTGACCGACGGCTCTACCACCCCGACAGGGCAGGTCCGTCTCCCTGTCACCTTCGGCCAGCATGACAACTACCGCACCGAGCTCATCGACTTCAACCTCGCCCACATCTGTCTGCTATACAACGCCATCCTTGGGTATCTAGAATTAGCCAAGTTCATGGCAGTGATCCACCACGGCTACAACGTCCTCAAGATCCCAGGGAGCGGCGGAATAATCATAGTCCCCTGCGAAGGAACAGATGTGGTGTGCTCCCTGGAGTGCGCCTTCCAAGCTGCAGCAATCGAAGACCTCGATAGTGAGGGCATCCAATACCCTCCTGATGCCATCCCCAAGAAGAAGAAGCAACTACTCCGCACAGGGCCTCAGGAGAGCGGCGTCTCTAGCGGCGCCGCCTCAGGACCAGCGCCTACATCTGGGGCGCCTCCCTCCCTCGCATAGGAAGGCGCGTCCGGCGCCCTCCTCGGGCGAGGCTTGGGGGCTCTCTTCTGGAGGGCCTCAGACCTAGCCAACATCATGAGGGACGTGCTCGGGCACCACGTGGAGGCATGCTTCACGGCACGTTTCCCTCAAGAAGGCACTGGCCAAGGAGCGCCTAGTGCTCAGGAGTTCATCGACAAGGCCACCCATGGGCTTCAAGAAGCAATGACCATGCACGGCGACCGCCGCCCACCTGGCGCAGCTCCCCATCCTGGCGAGGACGGCAGGCTGTGCATCTGCATCAATATTCCAGGGCTCAACAGAGACGCGTCTCAGGAGCGCTTCTGGCCATCGCGTGTTGGGCGTTGCGAGGGTCCACCTCACAGCTACGTCTGCATGCCATTGGGCTTGCCGAACATGGCGGCCACCTACCAGCGTCATCTACGGAGCATATTGGCCGCTCAGGAGGCCAGGCATCACGCAGTCCTTGTGGAGATGGAGACGGTCCTCAAGGAACCACCCGAGCCCCCAGAGCCTCTGGAGGCTTAGGGCCCTGGCGACTCATGAGGAGCGACTCCTTTATCGCGCACCTTCGGCTACCTCAACCATCCTTCGACAATGATACCAGGTGACATTTTCCAAGTTTACTCAGATGGAAGCGCACCTTGGGCTGCACGATTCCCAGGTCGCACGGGCCTGTCCCTGCGGCATGTATCCTTTTGCATCTTTAGCTTGCTTTATCGGGGGCGCCCCTCATGCTGCATCACCCCCAGGCCGCTCGGGTCCGTCCCAGTGGCATGTATCATTTTTGCATCTATCCTAAGCTAGATTACCTTCCCGTGCGGTTCCCTATGGCTATCACTTGTCTGGTTGCATCTCGCGGCGTCCTGCGTCACTAACCGATCTCTTGTTTACCCCGCGGCGAGAGCTCCACACATCGGCACGGCGCTTCTGCTCGGGTCAGTCCTTGCAACGCTGATAAACCTGAGGGATCGAGCTCTGGCTCGCGGCCCACTCCGCGCACGTCACCTCACCAGATCCTCAGTGCCCCCACCTTCCTGTGGAACAATCGACAGCTGGGTAGCCAACGCGATCATGGGCTACATTCCCTCTACATCTAACCTGCAGGAACCTCCCGAGGATGGCAGCGGGCGGTCCCGCGGGCTCCTTCTTTTTCCATCAATTCGCTTGCGCGTTAAAGAGGGGCACCTGAGCGTCGCACCTTAGGAGCTCCTACTGGCTCTCGAGCCCTCACCCCCTGGCCTTGACCACAACATCGCGACCTGGCATACCTACGGCTGCTGAGCTCGCTTGAGGGTCGGGACCCGAGGACGTAGAGCACATGGGAGAGCATGGTAAAGAATGGAAAGCTCGCACGGGCATAACCCGGCTACACTATGGTCATTGACGCGCAAGTCTGGTGCAGCACGACGAATCGACTCCAGACCACTAAGATAAGTTTCGCACTCGGGTTGACCATGCGCTGAGGCATTGGATTCCCATCTCTTGCAGCCTTGCTTCGGCGACGCTGCCTTCCTTTCCTACCCTTTGGTAGCAGCTTGCACGCTAAAGAGGACCTCTTGAGCATCACGCCTCAGGAGCTCTTACTGGACCTCGGGCCGCTCACCTCCTGGCCTTGACCACGCCATCGCGACCCTTCATACCAGCGACGGCTGCAACCTGCCTGGGGACTGGGGCCTGTCAGCGTAGAGCACCAAGCTGCCGCGAGGTCGAAAAGGGGGACGGAGCCGAAGCAAGACACGCAATCACAAATCTTCATAATAAGGGCAATATTAACAAAAGGCGCTACAGATCCTTTACACGTCCCCCACGGGGTTCGTCTCGATTCCTCGCAGGGAACAAAAGAAGAAGGTTTCTAGGAGCCCTACCTACACGCGCCAACGCCACCAACGCCATCATCAACAGTGGGCCACAGGAGGCCGGCGCCAACCCCATCCAGATCAACGGCGGCGGCGGGCGAACACCGCTACTGCGCTCCGGGCACGACGAGAGCTCGGGGGCACGTAGCTGTCGTCGCTTGTCTCTGTAGTTTCGTAGGGCTCGGGAGAGTCACGGGACTCCCAAGCGCCGTTGCTGCTGTTGGAGGAACCACTGGCAAGGCCAGCGGCTGGCCCGGCTCCTACCGTCGTGTCGTCCCGGCGACCCCCTCCAGGGCAGCACTCTAGGCGGCGGCCTTCCACGTCGAAGACCTTGAAGAACATCGTGGAGGCGCCGTCGTATTCAAAGTGGATGGCGAGGGCGCCCTCCGTACGGCAAACTCGGGCGACCTGACCCCAGCCGCGGCTCATGGCGATCTTGCCCGGGGAGACGACCTCAACCTCCGCTCTCGTTGCCGGGGCATCGCAGTCAGCGTGCTGCAGTCATAGCTCAAGGGGACCCCTCAGCGTCATCTCGGCGGAGAAGAACTACGGGAAGCGAATACAAGAACGTGGAGGCATCGCCGCCCACATCACCAGTTCGCGCGAGGAGCCCTCGGCGTGGGCTCCTAGGGTGACGGCGCGCGCCACCGCGGCACGGCGGCCACGGCCGCGACTTGAACAGCGTCGTCCGTCGCGTCCTCCTCCGGAGCCCTCGATGTGGGCGTGCAAAGGCAGCAGGTATCCGGGGGGAGGCCGCTCATACCACAGCCTCGACACCTCTGACCTCACGACTATGTCGTGGCGGCGGGCCAACCTCTTCTTCGGCAGAAGCGTCCCCGACTCGTCGCAGGGGGCTTTTCCCTTCTCAGTGGCCGTGAATCTCCATATCGGCGCCATAGGTGTCGATGCTAGCAACGAAGCAAGGAAGAAGAAGAAAGCAGAACAGGAAGAGATGGGCAACGGGGGATCCACCCCTCCCCATTTATAGCAGGAGAAGGCCAACCGGCGACCCCCACAATCACATGTAATGATGGTTTTCTCTGCATGCACCAGGGACTCGTCAAGTCGGGCAGTTGCCGAGGTAGCATGGGGAAGCGGAGACGCCCACGTCCCGTCAGTCGCCACACGGCAATCAAGGCTGCATGTGGTTGGGGCCCGCGGGGCTCCGCACTTGCCCTTTGGCTTCGCCTCGAAGCCAAGTCCAAGCGCGCCTTGGGCCCGGGGGCTACTGTCAGTGTTCTGGGAACGGGGGTCCCCAGACTTGCCAGCCTGCTGTCGGGACCCCGATCCTAAGTCACACCGATCTAGCATGTAACACATCATATCACTTTGCGGCCTCACGCACGGTATTCCCACGGGTGCCACCTTACCTGGCCCGGGACCGTTTTGCGCCTTTTGGCTCACGTATATGATAGTGTCGCTAGCATCCATATGACAGAGAACCCGGGCCGACATGGCTAGTCGTGAACCCAAGGCGGCACTAACCCATGAGGACAAGCATACATGAATCACATCGAGCATGTCGGTCAACAACGTATAAATCCGGGCTGTAGCACTGGGCTAACAGGACTCCGGTAACCCGGGCTGTAGCAGGCTAGGCAGGACTCCGGATAACACCGCGTGACATTTCCCGAAGGGACAGACACAGGAACGACGTGAAACACATGCCGGCCAGTCAAGTGTTCCGAGCAGTAGTGCTGGGCTAGCAGGACTCCGGTGAACCGGGCTGTAGCAGACTACTATCGCTCAGAAGCACTAGACTTACATTTCCCCATATGAAAGGCTGCCAAGGATAAACAACTAGATAGTCGGATCCCACACATAGCAATACACGTTACACGTACGCATAACATGCAAGTATGTGCTGTACAACATGGCATCACAACATAACGCAAACTCATATAGATAAAGGCCCAGAAGAGCCACATAGCATTAAATACAAACAGGGGTCACATGACCCATCATTCAGAGCATACAAGCAACAAGCGGAAACATTACATGTCTGAGTACAGACAACTATAAAAGGAAAAGGCTAAAAAGCCTGACTATCTACAAGACCCTCCCAAGGGTACAAGATCGTAGCTGAGGTAGCAAGCTACTCGTCGAAGTCCACGTAACTAGTAAGACCGAAGTCTCCGCTGCAAAAACATAAATAAAGCAACATGAGTACAAAGGTACTCAGCAAGACTTACATCAGATCCTATCACACATGCATTGGTATCAAGGAGGTAATGTGGGGTTTAGTTGCAGCAAGCCAGCTTTGACTCTGTGGCTATCCTGTTCTACGACTGCTGGTAACTCTTTTGAAATGGCGCACACGAGTCCACTAATCACCACATCAATACACTACTATGGATTCATCCCCGTCTCACTACGAGAAGGCCATCCATAGCACTCACACTTATCTTGAGCATTTTAGAGTATCCACTTCAAGTTGTCTATGTACCACGTAAGCATCCAAGAAGTCCATAACCGATGACACGGCTATTCGAATAGATCATGATAACCCTGCAGGGGTGTACTTCTTCACACACGCTCTCGCCACTTATCGCCCTGCACACGTCATGTACCTCGGCAACCTTCAAGCGGAAGCCGGGCGAGGGAGTCGGCCACGACCTGACTAACCACACAAGACTCTAGTCCAGGTTTATCGCCTATTCGGGTTCCATCCGCAAGGAGATCCGGCCGGGGTGTCGCTCACGGCCCCGAACGATGTGTACAGGGTTCCCGAGCCCACCAACCGGGTGCCACTTGGTACACCGGGCCACGTGTGCCTAGTCTGTCCCAAGCCCACCCTGCCGGGTGCCACTTGGTAGAAAAATAGCACTGCCTACAAACACCAGAAACTAGTTGCAACTCCTGGACAGAGATCGAGTTGGTTAATAAGTCGAGAGGGGCACTTAAGCATTCCAATGTGTGGTAGTAGCTAGTCATTGGACAACATACACAGAACTCAGTGCTTAAGGACGGTTCCAGTGAGACAACCCACCATGTACTCCTACATGGCCTCTCACCGCTACCTTTACCAAATCGTGTTCACACGCTTAACTCTCAGCATCAGAACATATCATATCACTCCAATCCATTCCCAATGAATCAGACCCGACACAACTCTAAGCAATAGCAGGCATAGCATGGTAGGAACACAACATGGCTCAATCAACTCCTACACATGCTAGTGGGTTTCATCTATTTACTGTGGCAATGACAGGTCATGCAGAGGAATGGGTTCAACTACCGCAGCATAAAGTAGCAGTTGAATCGTTGTTGTCCTAATGCAATAAAACAGAGCAGGAGCGAGAGAGTGGGATCATATCGAAATGAACAAGGGGGTTTGCTTGCCTGGTAGATCAACAGGGGGGGCACTGCTTCACAGACAGGTACTCTGGAACGGTCTCCGGAGCAGGACCTAGCGAGAAGGAACGGTGCCAACAATCAATACTCAAGCATATGCAACAATATGATGCATGAACATGGCATGAAGATGTGATGCTGTTTGAGCTAATGCAACTAGCATTCATTTGTTTGAGGTCCATTTGCACTAAAGGTTCAAATGCAACTCCAAGTAAGTTCTTATATATGCCATTCATATGTTTTCATCTATACAGCAGGTTTAACTTGGTTTTTCATGCATGAAACTGGTACAGATGGATAGCTTGCATTTTTCTGATGATTTTTCATATATAACTTATTTCAATCTGAGCTACGGTTGAATTGATATGAATTTTAGAAGTTTATATCATTTTCTGGAATTTCCTGTTTAAAATTAAATCCAGAAAATAAATAATTGCGTCAGCACTGCATCATGCTTGCGTCAGCAAGTCAACAGCGCTGACTAGTCAAACCTGACGTGTGGGGTCCACACGTCAGTTTCAAGGTTAATTAGCAGCGGGTTAATTAGTTGCTAAACTAATCCTAAGTTAAAAATTAACAGGGCCGGGCCCACATGTCATTGACCTTGGCGGGGTCAAACGCCAGGTCAACAGGGGGTTAGACCCGGTCAACACCGGCTAACCCCACCGGCGACTCGACGCCGGCGAGGCCAGACGCGGCGGCGGCCTGCGGAATTGCGTCTCCGGCGACCAAATGGCCCGCGGAGACCATCTCCGAGGAGTTGGTGCTCGCGCGCATCCACTGGTGCCCTCCGTTTCACCAGAGACGGCCTATATCGACGGCGGCGACCTCTTGGGCGGCGGCCGGAGTACGGTGGCGTGCGGGTTCAGCGCTGCGGTGCATGGCAGGGGATGCGGAGGGCCTCTACGGCCTCCTGGCGTCACCAGGAACACGGTGACGCGCGTGGAGGTGGCTGGCTCGGGCTCTGGCCACCGTGGCGCCATGGCCGGCGGCGTGGAGCTCGCGGGCACGGTGGTTGAGCTAGCTGGACGGGGCAAACGAGCACGGGGAGGAGGGGTAAATGGAGGAGAGCTCACGGGGGTTCGGCGAGCGTGCTCAGTGGCTCGGGGGAGGCGCTGAAGACGACGAATCGGAGTCGGCGGTCGGCGGCGTCCGAGGAGGAAAACGATGGCGATGGCGGCTCCACGGGGCGCTCCGGCTTGCGTGGCTCGGCGCGTAGGTAGCTAGCGACGAGGCGGAGCTCTGGGCACGGGGAGAGGGCGAGGGGACGGCGGGGAGCGCGTCGGCGGTGAGCTGCGGCGACTACAGCGCTTCGGGCGCGGGGAGAGGGAGAAGTCCAGGGGAGGAGGGAGAGCGAGAGAGAGGGAGAGAGGTGCGGGGCGTCGCGTGGCGACGTTCCAGACGTCCAGGCGAGGAGGGGAGGGGCAGGCAGGCAGCTGCCGTGGCGCGCATGCGCGCGGCGTGCGGCGACCACGCGCCCGGCGTCCTCCTGGCGCGGTGGAGACGACGACTGGCGCTGGCCAGTCGGCTGGGCCGGCCTGTTGGCCACTGGGCCAGGCCAGGGAGGTAAGTGCAGGTAAGTTTTTCCCATTTATTTATCTTTTCTATTTTCTGACATTTGTTTTGATTTAGTAATAATACTAAATCATTTTATTTAATTATGCCAGTTTTTGTAGGGGCTAATTGTATTATTCTAGAGCTCCTCAACAAACGGCACAACTTTTGGACATATAAAAAATATATAACATTTATATATCCAATGCAAATAATTATGCATTAACTCCAAATGCCCAAAATAAATATTTAAGAGCTTCTAAAAATATTGGTTTGATTTTTTTACCTCTGTCCAATATTTTTAGAGAGTAACATGAACATTTTCTTGGACCTTTTTGGAGCACTTTTTATCTGGGTCATTTCCAGAAATGATTTCTGAGGGTTTTACAAATCCCCAATTCAAATTTAAAAGAATTTAAACATGATGCACACATGACTAGCTAGCCTTGAGCATACCAGAACTAGGGATGTGACAACTCGCCCCCACTCGAAAGAATCTCGTCCCGAGATTCAGGGGTCGATGGGAAGAAGGCGGGGTACTCCAATCGAAGACGATCTTCTCGCTCCCAGGTAGCTTCTCTCTCGGAATGATGAGACCACTGAACTTTGAGAAACTTGATGTTCTGACGTCGAGTAACACGCTCTGCTTGATCAAGAATGCGAACAGGGTACTCTCGATATGTGAGGTTATCTTGGAGATCAAGCGTTTCGTGGTCCACTCTGCGGATGGGATCCGAGAAGCAACGCCTGAGTTGAGAGACGTGGAAGACATCATGTACTCGAGAAAGGTGTGGCGGTAGTTCCAACTGGTAGGCAACCTCTCCTCGTTTAGCGAGAATGCGAAAAGGACCAATGTAACGAGGAGCCAACTTGCCCTTGATACCGAATCGATGGGTACCCTTCAAAGGAGTAGCCCGAAGGTAAGCCTTGTCGCCAACTTCATAAGCCACTTCCTTATGACGACGGTCATACTGGCTCTTTTGACGAGATTGGGCTGTTTTCAAATTCTCACGAATGATGCGAACTTGCTCTTCTGCCTCCTGGATCATATCCGGTCCAAAGAATTGTCTTTCACCGGTTTCTGACCAGTTCAAAGGTGTTCGACATCTTCGTCCATATAGAATCTCAAAAGGAGCTTTCTTGAGACTGGGTTGGTAGCTATTGTTATAAGCAAACTCGGCGAAAGGAAGACACTTCTCCCAATCCATACCGAATGAGATAACGCAAGCTCTAAGCATGTCTTCGAGAATTTGGTTGACCCTTTCCACCTGACCACTTGATTGAGGGTGGAAAGCGGTACTGAAGGAAAGATGGGTGCCCATGGCAGTTTGGAAACTCTCCCAGAAATGAGAAGTGAAAAGACTACCACAGTCTGAATTGATCTCTAGTGGAACACCATGAAGTGAAACTATTCGAGAAATATATAAGTCAGCGAGCTGACTAGCGGTGATACTCTCTCGAACAGGTAGGAAGTGAGCCACTTTGGAAAGACGATCAATGACTACGAAGATAGCATTATTCCCTTTCTTGGTCCTGGGAAACCCGGTGATGAAGTCCATACCAACCTTATCCCATTTCCATTCAGGAATAGCTAAAGGCTGAAGAGTGCCAGCAGGTCTTTGATGTTCTGCCTTAACGCGACGACAAACGTCACAGTTAGCAATGAACTGAGCGATTTCTCTCTTCATCCTAGTCCACCAGAACCTCTGGCGTAGGTCCTGATACATCTTTGTACTACCAGGATGAATCATGAGAGGAGATTCATGCGCCTCCTTAAGAATCAATTGTCGCAGATGTTGATTCTTGGGAACCACCAAGCGATTCTCAAAGAAAACAACACCTCGATCATCCATGGAGAAACATCCACCAACTCCCTTCTTAATGTTTCTCTTCATGCGGATAACACCCCTATCAAACTTCTGGTTAGAAATGATCTGATCTTCAATGGTAGGTTTCGCCACCAAGGTAGAAAGGAATCCGTGAGGAGCAATGTGAAGGTTAAGCTTACAAAATTCCTCATGGAGAAGTGGTTGGCCCTGCTGCAACATAAGATTGTTGCAATAGGACTTACGACTTAGCGCATCAGCCATGACATTGCCCTTGCCTGGGGTGTAGGTAATCCCTAAGTCGTAATCAGAGATCAACTCCAACCAACGTCTTTGCCTAAGGTTCAAATCTGGTTGGGTGAAGATATACTTGAGACTTTGGTGATCGGTGTAAATCTCGCAACGTTTACCAAGAAGGTAATGTCGCCATGTCTCAAGTGCATAGACTACGGCTGCAAGCTCTAGATCATGTGTAGGATAATTATCCTCGTGTGGATGCAACTGTCGAGATGCATAGGCAATCACATGACGATCTTGCATAAGAATGCAACCTAGTCCTTGTCGTGAGGCGTCGCAGTAGATAACAAAGTCTTTAGTGAAATCTGGTGGCACAAGTATGGGAGCAGAAGTCAGGCGTCTTTTCAGTTCCTGAAAACTGTACTCACACTGTGGGGACCACTCAAACTTTTTATCTTTCTTGAGAAGTTCCGTGAGGGGTTTGGCCACTTTGGAGAAGTTTTCAACGAAGCGGCGACAATAGCTGGCTAGACCAAGGAAACTCCTAACTTGTTTAACTGTTGCAGGTGGAGTCCAATCAAGAACGGCATGAACTCTTTCGGGATTGACAGCAATGCCCTTACCAGAGATCACGTGGCCTAGGTAGGTCACTTCTGGCAACCAAAATTCGCACTTGGAGAACTTGGCATAAAGGCGGTGCTCTCTGAGTTTTTCTAGCACAAGTCTAAGATGTTCGGCATGCTCTTCCTCATTCTTCGAGTAAATAAGAATATCATCGAGGTAAACCACGACGAACTTATCTAAGTACTCCATGAAGATCGAGTTCATCAAGCGGGAAAAGGTAGCTGGAGCATTGGTTAGACCAAAGGACATGACGGTGTACTCGTACTGGCCATAACGAGTGACAAAAGCCGTCTTAGGAATGTCCCCGTTTCTGATCTTGATTTGGTGGTAGCCTAACCTTAAATCCATCTTGGAAAAGACTGAGGATCCAGCGAGCTGATCATAAAGATCGTTGATCCTGGGAAGCGGATACTTGTTCTTTATCGTGACCAAATTAACGGGACGATAATCTACAACCATCCGGTCCGTACCATCCTTCTTCTTGACGAAGAGGACGGGGCAAGCCCAAGGAGAAGAACTAGGACGGATGAAACCCTTTTGCAAGGACTCATCGAGTTGTTTCTTAAGCTCGGCTAGTTCTAAGGGTGCCATCTTGTAAGGTCTCCTAGAGATTGGAGCGGTTCCTGGGATAAGATCTATGACGAACTCTACATCTCTGTCAGGTGGAATACCTGGCAGTTCTTCTGGAAAGACATCCGGAAAGTCACGGACTACCGGGATATCTTCAAGGTCTGGAAGAGGGCTGGCATTAAGAGAATAGAGTTGACGCTTTGCAACTCTGGTGGGGACAGTGACTATCTTGCCAGATGGGTGTGTAAGCTGAACAGACCTGGTGTAACAATCAATCTTGGCATAATGAGCTTTCATCCAGTCCATACCCAAGATGATGTTAATATCTGTAGACTTGAGGGCTATAAGTGATGCAAGGAATACAAGTCTGTCGACAAGGATTTCATTACCATGGCTTATTCTGGTATTTTGCCATCTAGACCCTGGAGTTTGGATTTCAAGTGGAGTTGGCATATCACAAAATGACATGTCGTGTAACCGAGCATAGCCCTCAGAGATGAAGGAGTGAGATGCTCCGGTATCGAAAAGAACCGAAGCTGGATGGCAATTGACCAGGAGTGTACCAAGAACGACATCTGGATCATCATAAGCGTCTTCAGCCGAGACGTGATGCACACGTCCACGTTCAGTAGGAGCTGTCTTGACACTGATCATCTTGCGTGATGGCTTATCACAGCCAACAGACTTCTCGGGCTGGGGTGGAGCATAGCTGGCTTGAGAGCAGTCACGTGCATAGTGTCCTGGCTCTCCGCATGTGAAGCAAGTCCCTGAAGTTGGACGTGGACCCGCATTGGAAGGAAGTCTATCAACAGGCTTGGGTGGAGCATACTGCTGAACTGGGTGAGGCGCCACATGAGATGGCCTCGGTGTATAACCGGGTGGAAGAGCGGAGTTCGGAATCCAAATCCGGCGCTTCTGCAAACTAGAACCGGAGGAAGAAACCAAATCACGGGTGTGCTTACGAGACTCCTCGTAAGTGAGCTGAGCTGTCTCTGCGTTAATGGCCTTGTTCACAAGAGCCTGGAATGTAATGCAATGGTGCAAGTGGAGATCACGACGCAACTTGGGGTTGAGACCCTTCCGGTACCTAGCTTGCTTCTTGGCGTCCGTGGACACTTCTTCTGTAGCATAGCGGGCGAGGTTCTCAAACTCTCTACTGTAAGCATCAACAGCCATCTTACCCTGGGTGAAACAACAGAACTCTTCTCTCTTGCGATCGATGAGGGCTTCAGGAATGTGATGCTCGCGAAAAGCTTCAGTGAAATCTCTCCAGGTAGGTATCTGACCAGCTGGAAGCATAGCCTCGTAGTTCTGCCACCAAAGGCTAGCAGGACCTTCCAGGTGGTATGCAGCATAGATGACCTTGTCTCCTTCAGCCACGTTCGCGGAACGGAGCTTGTGAGTGATACTACGGAGCCAGTCATCTGCATCGAGTGGCTCAATAGAATGATGAAAAGTGGGTGGGCGCAAGCGAATGAAGTCATGAATGGTTGCAGACCCTTTGCATTGATGTGCGGTGTTCTCCTCAATACGCGCCAACAAGCGGTTAGACTCACGCTTGTTCATCTCAACCTCTAACATGAACTTTGCCAACGAAGACTGATCGGGAGGATCCTCATCCCTACCATCTCCGTGGTTCTGGCTACGAGCAACAGAACTTCGTTTATCCGGCAACATCCTGAAGAGCGTAACCAAAGAAACAAGGATGGATTCAGCATCAACTATAGGATGCAGAAGGTAGCACAAGAATTTAGTATCTCTCAAACTCCTAGGATAATTCCGGCAGCATAACGGCAGTAAAATGCTCAATATGAGACATTCTGCAAAAGATGGGGTAGCACCATAATCAACATCATCACACAAGGTTCTGAAATATTACTAAACAGACTACACCGGAGGTACTTGAACTGGGATATAACTCTCATCAACCAATCCTAAGAGACTACGGAGTAGTAACACGTGATCCTGATAGATAGAAGAGGAAGCCTAGTTCCTTAACCCCGTTGGAAAGATAGGATGACTCAGATCAGAAGGGCATGAGATATAAGGAATAAAAAGAGCCTTACGTTCCCTTCCACAATCAATTCCCTTATATAACTAAAGAATTACTAGACTCAACTTCGACTTGGATGGCTTGGAAATCCTACAGGCAGTTAGGCTCTGATACCAAAGCTGTCGGGACCCCGATCCTAAGTCACACCGATCTAGCATGTAACACATCATATCACTTTGCGGCCTCACGCACGGTATTCCCACGGGTGCCACCTTACCTGGCCCGGGACCGTTTTGCGCCTTTTGGCTCACGTATATGATAGTGTCGCTAGCATCCATATGACAGAGAACCCGGGCCGACATGGCTAGTCGTGAACCCAAGGCGGCACTAACCCATGAGGACAAGCATACATGAATCACATTGAGCATGTCGGTCAACAACGTATAAATCCGGGCTGTAGCACTGGGCTAACAGGACTCCGGTAACCCGGGCTGTAGCAGGCTAGGCAGGACTCCGGATAACACCGCGTGACATTTCCCGAAGGGACAGACACAGGAACGACGTGAAACACATGCCGTCCAGTCAAGTGTTCCGAGCAGTAGTGCTGGGCTAGCAGGACTCCGGTGAACCGGGCTGTAGCGGACTACTATCGCTCAGAAGCACTAGACTTACATTTCCCCATATGAAAGGCTGCCAAGGATAAACAACTAGATAGTCGGATCCCACACATAGCAATACACGTTACACGTACGCATAACATGCAAGTATGTGTTGTACAACATGGCATCACAACATAACGCAAACTCATATAGATAAAGGCCCAGAAGAGCCACATAGCATTAAATACAAACAGGGGTCACATGACCCATCATTCAGAGCATACAAGCAACAAGCGGAAACATTACATGTCTGAGTACAGACAACTATAAAAGGAAAAGGCTGAAAAGCCTGACTATCTACAAGACCCTCCCAAGGGTACAAGATCGTAGCTGAGGTAGCAAGCTACTCGTCGAAGTCCACGTAACTAGTAAGACCGAAGTCTCCGCTGCAAAAACATAAATAAAGCAACATGAGTACAAAGGTACTCAGCAAGACTTACATCAGATCCTATCACACATGCATTGGTATCAAGGAGGTAATGTGGGGTTTAGTTGCAGCAAGCCAGCTTTGACTCTGTGGCTATCCTGTTCTACGACTGCTGGTAACTCTTTTGAAATGGCGCACACGAGTCCACTAATCACCACATCAATACACTACTATGGATTCATCCCCGTCTCACTACGAGAAGGCCATCCATAGCACTCACACTTATCTTGAGCATTTTAGAGTATCCACTTCAAGTTGTCTATGTACCACGTAAGCATCCAAGAAGTCCATAACCGAGGACACGGCTATTCGAATAGATCATGATAACCCTGCAGGGGTGTACTTCTTCACACACGCTCTCGCCACTTATCGCCCTGCACACGTCATGTACCTCGGCAACCTTCAAGCGGAAGCCGGGCGAGGGAGTCGGCCACGACCTGACTAACCACACAAGACTCTAGTCCAGGTTTATCGCCTATTCGGGTTCCATCCGCAAGGAGATCCGGCCGGGGTGTCGCTCACGGACCCGAACGATGTGTACAGGGTTCCCGAGCCCACCAACCGGGTGCCACTCGGTACACCGGGCCACGTGTGCCTAGTCTGTCCCAAGCCCACCCTGCCGGGTGCCACTTGGTAGAAAAATAACACTGCCTACAAACACCAGAAACTAGTTGCAACTCCTGGACAGAGATCGAGTTGGTTAATAAGTCGAGAGGGGCACTTAAGCATTCCAATGTGTGGTAGTAGCTAGTCATTGGACAACATACACAGAACTCAGTGCTTAAGGACGGTTCCAGTGAGACAACCCACCATGTACTCCTACATGGCCTCTCACCGCTACCTTTACCAAATCGTGTTCACACGCTTAACTCTCAGCATCAGAACATATCATATCACTCCAATCCATTCCCAATGAATCAGACCCGACACAACTCTAAGCAATAGCAGGCATAGCATGGTAGGAACACAACATGGCTCAATCAACTCCTACACATGCTAGTGGGTTTCATCTATTTACTGTGGCAATGACAGGTCATGCAGAGGAATGGGTTCAACTACCGCAGCATAAAGTAGCAGTTGAATCGTTGTTGTCCTAATGCAATAAAACAGAGCAGGAGCGAGAGAGTGGGATCATATCGAAATGAACAAGGGGGTTTGCTTGCCTGGTAGATCAACAGGGGGGGCACTGCTTCACAGACAGGTACTCTGGAACGGTCTCCGGAGCAGGACCTAGCGAGAAGGAACGGTGCCAACAATCAATACTCAAGCATATGCAACAATATGATGCATGAACATGGCATGAAGATGTGATGCTGTTTGAGCTAATGCAACTAGCATTCATTTGTTTGAGGTCCATTTGCACTAAAGGTTCAAATGCAACTCCAAGTAAGTTCTTATATATGCCATTCATATGTTTTCATCTATACAGCAGGTTTAACTTGGTTTTTCATGCATGAAACTGGTACAGATGGATAGCTTGCATTTTTCTGATGATTTTTCATATATAACTTATTTCAATCTGAGCTACGGTTGAATTGATATGAATTTTAGAAGTTTATATCATTTTCTGGAATTTCCTGTTTAAAATTAAATCCAGAAAATAAATAATTGCGTCAGCACTGCATCATGCTTGCGTCAGCAAGTCAACAGCGCTGACTAGTCAAACCTGACGTGTGGGGTCCACACGTCAGTTTCAAGGTTAATTAGCAGCGGGTTAATTAGTTGCTAAACTAATCCTAAGTTAAAAATTAACAGGGCCGGGCCCACATGTCATTGACCTTGGCGGGGTCAAACGCCAGGTCAACAGGGGGTTAGACCCGGTCAACACCGGCTAACCCCACCGGCGACTCGACGCCGGCGAGGCCAGACGCGGCGGCGGCCTGCGGAATTGCGTCTCCGGCGACCAAATGGCCCGCGGAGACCATCTCCGAGGAGTTGGTGCTCGCGCGCATCCACTGGTGCCCTCCGTTTCACCAGAGACGGCCTATATCGACGGCGGCGACCTCTTGGGCGGCGGCCGGAGTACGGTGGCGTGCGGGTTCAGCGCTGCGGTGCATGGCAGGGGATGCGGAGGGCCTCTACGGCCTCCTGGCGTCACCAGGAACACGGTGACGCGCGTGGAGGTGGCTGGCTCGGGCTCTGGCCACCGTGGCGCCATGGCCGGCGGCGTGGAGCTCGCGGGCACGGTGGTTGAGCTAGCTGGACGGGGCAAACGAGCACGGGGAGGAGGGGTAAATGGAGGAGAGCTCACGGGGGTTCGGCGAGCGTGCTCAGTGGCTCGGGGGAGGCGCTGAAGACGACGAATCGGAGTCGGCGGTCGGCGGCGTCCGAGGAGGAAAACGATGGCGATGGCGGCTCCACGGGGCGCTCCGGCTTGCGTGGCTCGGCGCGTAGGTAGCTAGCGACGAGGCGGAGCTCCTGGGCACGGGGAGAGGGCGAGGGGACGGCGGGGAGCGCGTCGGCGGTGAGCTGCGGCGACTACAGCGCTTCGGGCGCGGGGAGAGGGAGAAGTCCAGGGGAGGAGGGAGAGCGAGAGAGAGGGAGAGAGGTGCGGGGCGTCGCGTGGCGACGTTCCAGACGTCCAGGCGAGGAGGGGAGGGGCAGGCAGGCAGCTGCCGTGGCGCGCATGCGCGCGGCGTGCGGCGACCACGCGCCCGGCGTCCTCCTGGCGTGGTGGAGACGACGACTGGCGCTGGCCAGTCGGCTGGGCCGGCCTGTTGGCCACTGGGCCAGGCCAGGGAGGTAAGTGCAGGTAAGTTTTTCCCATTTATTTCTCTTTTCTATTTTCTGACATTTGTTTTGATTTAGTAATAATACTAAATCATTTTATTTAATTATGCCAGTTTTTGTAGGGGCTAATGGTATTATTCCAGAGCTCCTCAACAAATGGCACAACTTTTGGACATATAAAAAAATATATAACATTTATATATCCAATGCAAATAATTATGCATTAACTCCAAATGCCCAAAATAAATATTTAAGAGCTTCTAAAAATATTGGTTTGATTTTTTTACCTCTGTCCAATATTTTTAGAGAGTAATATGAACATTTTCTTGGACCTTTTTGGAGCACTTTTTATCTGGGTCATTTCCAGAAATGATTTCTGAGGGTTTTACAAATCCCCAATTCAAATTTAAAAGAATTTAAACATGATGCACACGTGACTAGCTAGCCTTGAGCATACCAGAACTAGGGATGTGACACCTGCGGCCCATGGTCTGGCTCCTGGAGCGGCCTGGTACGGCCCATCTTCACAAGCAAGCACTCAAGACCCTCGTGAAGGGCTGAGCCTGGCGAGGCGAGCGACACAAGGCTTCCTCAGGGGCGGCCTCACTGGGCAGGCTCGCGAGGAGCGGAGAGATCAAGGCGAGGGGCACCTCGTGAGGTTCCCGTGACGTGAGCCATGACGACCAAGGCCAGGCGGGCACAGGCGGGCGCCAGCGGGCGCAGAGTACCCGTTGCCTCTTTGGTGCTAAAGGGGCAAGCGCAGGCGAGGAGTCCCGAGGCATCAAGCAATGGTTTCCATATCGATGCAACAAGACCAAGACCAGCAGGACGGAGGTCATCGCGGAGCCCACGACGGCGTCACCACCAGAGCCTTTGGCAGGCGAAGACCACCTTTTGTCAGGATAGCTTGTACTAGCTGCCCCCCTTCAAATTGGCCATTGTGGGATCCCTTCCCACCTAAACATTTGGTAAGAGGACCCGGGCCTCTATAAATAGAACTAGCCACCACCTTAGCATGGGGACGGATGATTCAGATCATCCTCTACCACACAAGCTGACCGAGCTCTAGAACACCTCTCCTCAGGAGGCTGTTCTTCTCTTGTACTTGTTCATCCCCAACCTAAAAGGCAATCCACCACACCACACTGGAGTAGGGTATTACACCACATCGGTGGCAGGAACCAGTATAAACTCTTGTGTCCCCTATTCTTCGAGTTTGACTTGCTGAGCTTTGAGATCGTGGTGAGCGAGCGAGCTAGGAGGAGGGAGAGATTTTCGTGCGCACTCCAGTGTTCAACCCTTGAGGGTTTTGCTGGAACCCGAAATCCACCAACATCCTTGACTGTCCTGGGCGCTTGAATCTGTTCGATAGCTTTGCTCTTGTCTGGGTTGGCTTCGATCCCCCGATGGGATACAAAGAACCCAAGTAGCTTTCCAGAGGGGATGCCAAACACACACGTCTCCTGGTTGAGCCTCAAGTTGATCTTGCGAAGATTAGTAAATGTCTCCTCCAAATCCTGGATGAGGGTAGCTCTGTCCTTGGTCTTGACCACAATATCATCTATATAAGCATCAATGTTTCTGCGCAGTTGTGGCTCAAAACCAATCTGGACTACCCTTGCAAAAGTAGACCCGACACTCTTTATTCCAAATGGCATGTGGACAAAGCAATACATACCACATGGGGTGATGAATCAGGTCTTCTCTTCATCTTCTTTGGACATGAAGATTTGATAATATCCAGAATATGCATCCAAAAAGGAGAGCAAATCACAGCCTGTAGTGGAGTCCACAATCTGATCAATGCACGGCAAGGGAAATGGGTCCTTCGGGTAAGCCTTGTTGAGATCTCTGAAATCTATGCAAAGCCTCCATTTCTTGTTAGCCTTCCGAAAAACCACTGGATTTGCTAACCATGTTGGATGTAGCACTCCTTGGACCAGACCAGCTGCCTCAAGCTTCTTGATCTCCTCTGCAATGAACTGCTGCCACTCCAAGGCCTGCTTCCGAACTTTCTGCTTGACAGGTCGGGCGTCTGGGCAGACAGCAAGGTGGTGCTCGGTTACCTCCCTGGGAACACCGGGAATATTGGATGGTTTCTAGGCAAACACATCGATATTCTCCCGCAAGAAGGCAACGAGCGCACTTTCCTATTTTTCATCAAGGGTGGCATTGATAGTGAAGGTACCATCAACGCCAGCCAGCCCTGCCGGGACCTTCTTCACTTGTGGTGCAGTTCATTGCAGGGGATTGAACCACCGATATGATACTAAGCTCGAGAACAACCTTGCTTTTCAGGGCAAGATGACATGATCAAATAAGCAGGGGACTGAATAATCCTAACTCATTGATCGAAGAGTGCACCAGAAATAAGGACTAGGTAGCACGATCAATCTTAGGATGATGATTTAATAACCGACACGCTAAGAATGAGAATATTGTCCATTTACTACCAAGCAACGAGTTGCTCGGAGTATTGATTTCACACATCACAATTCACTTGTCGGCATTCCGGTTACAACAACACGGAAACCGAGGAAGGAACAATGATGGCAAGAAGTATTACTGCGTCAAGAATTCATAAGAGGTGATGCAATTCTCATGACACTCTTGACACGAAGATGGTAACACTCCAAGATAGAGCAGAGCAAAAGCTGGATTGGCATTTGATCCACGGACTACCATCACTTTGACCCAATCCTGGATATGGATGAGGTACTGGAGTTTGTTTCTCCTAGTCAGTCCGGAATAGAACGACTTGACAGGCCACAAGAATAATAGGCATCGATGAACGAAAGCACGCATGCTCTTGACTATCAATTGATAGTCGAAGGTCAGAAAACAACTAAAGAGGGACAACTCAAGGAACATATAACTTTCTGAGTTGTGGATGCATAGGTTAGCATGACGAATGAGTTCAACATATTTCCTCCGGATAACCCATGCAGAAAGAAAGAACTGGCAGAGTCACAATATGAATGGAGTACTCCTCAAGAACACCCTGGTTGTGATCTTTTGGTTCGAAGAACTTCTGCCATAAGCGGTTCGTAGTATTTGGAAGAAGGAAGTACCACGGACCTCGAGGACTAATGCAAAGGTTACTAATATCCTAAAGGAACTAGCAAACACTATCGACATGAGGTAAGTAGGGTGAATCTCGGGTTCAGAAACCCAGGAGTAGAATACCTACTACTAATTAGCATCACGGGATGCTTTCGAGAATGGTGGCCAGATTCATCACACTGGGAACACAAAACATTGCTTGATTACTAGGTGATACTCTAGACACCAGGGGTCATAATAATAGCTCCAACATATATGTCGAGGCAACAGAGTACCTCAACTCACCGATTAGTGTGCTTATTCTGACCAAAAGGACATCGGGAATGGAAGGAAAGGATTTGCAAATGCATCAGACTAGTTAGAAACCTGGGATGACTCGGGCAGCATAACGGCTGTAAATGCTCAGAAAAAGATTTGAGACATTCACAACAGTTTGCATAGACACTCAACAACATCATATCAAAGTTCTGAGGCCAGTTATGAACATATGGAAGTAGTAGAAACTGAACTGAGGTTTGAACTCAACAATCATAGGCAACTACAGTTTAGTAACACGTCATCCTGAAAGATAGATGAGAAGGCCTAGTTCTTAATCCCCGTAGAAGAGAAGAGGTTGACTCAGATCAGAAGGCCCTAAGGTATAAGGAGTAAAAAGAGCCTTACGTTCCCTTCCACAATCAATTCCCTTACATAACTAAAGCATTTCTAGACACAACTTCGACCAGTTTGGCTTGGTAATCCTACAGTCAGTCAGGCTCTGATACCAACGCTGTCAGGACCCCGATCCTAAGTCACACTGATCTAGCATGTAACACATCATATCACTTTGCGGCCTCACGCACGGTATTCCCACGGGTGCCACCTTACCTGGCCCGGGACCATTTGCGCCTTTTGGCTCACGTATATGATAGTGTCGCTAGCATCCATATGACAAAGAACCCAGGCCGACATGGCTAGCCGTGAACCCAAGACGGCGCTAACCTATGAGGACAGGCATACATGAATCACATCGAGCATGTCGGTCAACAACGTATATATCCGGGCTGTAGCACTGGGCTAACAGGACTCCGGTAACCCGGGCTGTAGCAGGCTAGGCAGGACTCCGGATAACACCGCGTGACATTTCCCCGAAGGGACAGACATAGGAACGACGTGAAACACATGCCGGCCAGTCAAGTGTTCCGAGCAGTAGTGCTGGGCTAGCAGGACTCCGGTGAACCGGGCTGTAGCGGACTACTATCGCTCAGAAGCACTAGACTACATTTCCCCATATGATAGGCTACCAAGGATAAACAACTAGATAGTCGGATCCCACACATAGCAAGCATTTCAATCATACACACAATATGCTCGATATGTGTAGATACAACATGGCATCACAACAAGACTCTACGACTCAAGTATTTATTCATTAGGCTCCGAGGAGCGAGATATTACAAACATGGGTCTCATGACCCAACATTCAGAGCATACAAGGCAAAGCACATGCGGAAGCTTAACATGTCTGAGTACAGACATCTACAAATGAAAAAGGCTGAGAAGCCTGACTATCTACCAGATCCTGCCGAGGGCACAAGATCGTAGCTGAGGTATCAAGCTAAACGTCGAAGTCCAAGCGGTACTACTAGCGAGACTGACGTCTCTCTGCAAAACATAAAAATAGGCAAACGTGAGTACAAACGTACTCAGCAAGACTTACATCAGAACTAACTACATATGCATCAGTTCCAATAAAGGGGGTGGTGGAGTTTGACTGCAGCAAGCCAGCTTTGACTCGGTGGCTATCCTGAACTACGACTGCGAGTAACTCCTTTGAGGTGGCGCACACGAGTCCACATATTCACCATATCAATACACCACTATGGATCCGCTTCCGTCTCCCTACGAGAACGCCATCCACAGCACTCACGCTTATCTTGCGCATTTTAGAGTATCCACTTTCACTTGTCTATGAACTAATATAGGCAACCCAGAAGTCCATTACCGCGGACACGGCTATTCGAATAGATGATCTTAACCCTGCAGGGGTGTACTTCTTCATACATGTTTCCACCACTTAGCGTCTGCACACGACATGTGCTCGGCAGACTTCAAGCGAAAGCCGACGTGGGTGTAGACCACGACCTACCTAAACACTCAAGTCTCTAGTCCAGGTTTATCGCCTATTCGGGTTCCATCCGCAGGGAGTCCGGCCGAGGTTTCCACTAACGGCCCCGAACGATGTGTACAGGGTCCGAGACACCAAACGGGCGCCCGACTGCCCGGCCACGTGCCTACCGCAACACAGCCCACCCCTACGGTCAGCGCTGCGTGCGGCCCCCAGCATACTACAAACACCAGAAACTACTTGCAACTCCTGGACAGAGGACAAGGGTGATTAAGAAGTCGAGCGGGGTCATATTTCAGGGCCCAATGCATGGTAGTAGCTGTTTCATGGATCACAAACACAGAACTCAGTTCCTGAGGACGGCTTCAATGAGACAACCCACCATGTACTCCTACATGGCCTCTCACCAATACCTTTACCAAATCGTATTCACACACTTAGCTCACTCACAGTAGGACATGTTCATCACCATTCCAATTCATTCCCGATGAATCAGACCCGACTCAACTCTAAGCAGTAGCAGGCATGACAAACAAGCATGAATGAGTAGGCACAACATGGGCTCAAACAACTCCTACTCATGCTAGTGGGTTTCATCTATTTACTGTGGAATGACAGGTCATGCAAAGGATAAAGGGGTTCAGCTACCGCAGCAAGTAACACATGAATCGTTGTTGTCCTAATGCAGTAAAAGAGAGCAGGAGCGAGAGGGTGGGATTGTATCGGGATGAACAAGGGGGTTTTGCTTGCCTGGCACTTCTGAAGATAAAATAGCTCTTCATTGGTGTCATCGAACTCGTCGTCGGAATTCGTCTATCGAGAGGGGACGATTACCGGCAACAGGGAAAGAACACAATCAATGCAATGCAACAATTATAATGCATGATCATGACATGGCAATATGTTGTGGTTTGACTAATGCATACTAGGACAGGTTGATTTGAACCCATTTGAATCAAAGATTCAAATGTAAGCTCATTTATAAAGTCATAATGGTGCATTATCTTGTTTCACCTAAACAGCAAGGTTACAGTGTTCTAACATGCATGAAAATGGTACAGATGGATAGATTGGATTTTTCTGATCATTTTTCATATATAACTTATTTCATTCTGAGCTATGGTTGAATTTCTATGATTTTTAGAAGTTTTAGGTATTTTCTGAATAAATAAATAAATCATTTAGATTTATTTAATTTCCAGAAAAGCTTTATTGCGTCAGCATCGCGCATGGCTGATGTGAGCGGGTCAACTGGGCCGGCCAGGTCAAACCTGACCGGTGGGGCCTATTGGTCAGTGACACAAGGTTGGTTAGGTCGCTGACAGGTGGGACCGGTCAACGCTGACTTGGTCAAAGTCAAAGCTGACACGTGGGGTCCGCGATATTAGCACTAATTTAAACAGAAATTAAACTAACCTAAACAGGCACAAGGGCCCACATGGCAGTGGCTCTAGGGGGGTGATTACCGGGGTGTTTAGGCCCTAATTAAATGGCCACGTCGGCCCGCCGGAGTGTGGCCGGCGGCGACCACGACTCGTGGCGGCGATGCTCGGGATCGAGCTATAGGCCATGATTTTGGCCGCAGTTTGGTCCTATGGCTAGCTGGCGGAGTGCCGCATCCAACTGTGGCAGCGGCTGGAGCTGGGGTGGCCCGAGATGACGCCGGCGTCGAGGTTTGCGGCGGCCGGAGCTCGGCTAAGCGCGGGCGGGGTGCTGCAGCTCGTAGGCGAGTGAACGGGGATGCTAGGCGGCACCTAAAGGGCAGCAGGAGCATGTCGGAGCTACTACGCGAGGCAGAGGTGCTCGGGGGCACAGAGCTCGCCGGTCATGGCGGACGGCGGCTTCGGGTGCTCGCGGGGCAGCGGCTACCGGGCGCGCGCGAGAGAGGGAGGTGAGGGAAAACGACGACAAGCTCACAGCGGTCCTGAAGAAAAGCACGGGAGGCTCGGGGAGGCCCTCTTTGGCGCGAATCGACGACGGCGATCCACGGATTGCCAACGAGGAAGACGATGATGCTGACGGCGATGCAGGGCGGCAGGCGTCGCGTGGCTCCGCATAGACGACGAGGACGACGCTGCGGTTCTTCAGGGCGAGTCGGCGAGGCAAGGGGTGGACGGTGGCCACGGTGGTTCTCGTCGGCGGCGGCGGGCGCGTTCGGTGAGGAGAGCAGAGGAGGGGGAGAGCGTTCAGGGGAGAGAGGGAGCGGTCCAGGGGGGTGCGTGGCGTCGTCCAGAAGATCGGGGAGGCCAGGCAGGCAGGGAGGAGCTGCGCGGCTCGCCTGCGCACCGGGCACGCAGCTGCTTCTCCTCCTGGCAAGAGGAAGAAGACAGTGCTGCCCCTGGTGGGCCGGGCTGGCTTTGCCCAGCTGGCCGCAACAGTGGTGGGCTGCCTGGGCTGCCAGGTAAGTGGACAGGTAACTTCTGTTCTATTATTTCTTGTTTTCTATAACTTCTGTAGCTTTAGGGCTTTAATTAAAATACCAGATCAAACCCAAAAATCAAGAAACTGCTCATGGCTACTGTTTAGAATATATCAAACAGTAAACATTTTAGTTTATGATTATTTTAGCATTTAAAATATTTAGTAGCATTTAAATGCCCAAATGCAAATAAAGTATGATTTAATTCAGTGACCAAATATGTCATGGAAAAATGTGCATCACCTCTGGTTACTGTTCCTAGTATTTTCCAAAGATGATGAACATTTTTGAAAGCCACTTTGGGTTCACTAAAAATATTTTGGTTGAACCTATTGATTTCCTTTTATGCTAGGGTTTGAAACAATCCCCATTTCAAGTTTCTGACAAATTTAAACATGATGCAAGAAGAAGATGCAATGACAAGCAAGGCCAAGGCTAGGGCTGTGACAGTGTAGATGCTCAGAAACACTGCCGGGTTTAGCCTCCCATCATACTTCTCGGGTATCTCTGTCTTGAACATACGAACAGACGGCGAACGGACTGGCCGCAGCTCACAAGTAAAGGCAGGGCACCCAACCTCGAAAGGCTGGCACCTGCCAACCTCGAGCGTAGGCTCGTTAACGTCAGGACCGTCGCACCCATTGGTCCGATGGGGGTCGTCGCGGCGTCGCTCGATGATGACGTGCGCGTCTCCCCTCCGCCTGTCCTACGGGGTCTGCCATTGGCCTAGACGTGCTCGAGGGTTAGAGGAGGCCATCGAGACGTCGTTAGGTTATTGATTCTGTTGCGCTCGCACTGGTTGTCGTGGTGGGGACTGTACCGTGGGGGTGACCCCTTCCGTACGTCCAGCAGCGCAAGCCGCCGTCATCGCTTGGGGAGGCCATGGCGGGCCAGATCGCTGTGAGCCCCTAGCCCCGGCGAAACCGAGCCGACTTTGCACGGTGGCACACCACTCGTCCATATGCTCAGTCACTAGCGGAAACCTCGGTAGAAGCTGAGCCCGCGCCATGGCTTCCGTAGCAGTGCATGGCATGGGTGATGATGATGTGGAGCGCACCGTCACTCGGCTCACTACAAAAAAAGACACATCCTGACATTTTGGGCCGAACAATTTTTTTCCAGTCATGCTTATGACACTTCTATGACGATAATTGTGACAAAACCCGGTATCATCATAGATGTGGTGGGATCCTACTTCCATGACGGAGAAAATCATGGTAGAAGCGAGGGTGAGGAAAATATCGGGAGTTCCCGGTTATGGTGGGTGGTTGGGACCGAGCGATGCACGGAGGTTTGCGCGTTTCTCTCGTACACGTACGCGCGTGTGTGCGAGGTGTTGCGCTCTAACAGAACCCGAGCGAGGCATTGGAGGCATTGGGCTCTAACTGAACCCGAGCGATTGCACTAGCTATGTTAGTAAACCCCAATTGATCCATTACTGTTAACTGAACCCGAGTGATTCATTCGCTACTACTGCGAACTGAAGCCGATCGAAGCTGCCTCTTGACGAACAATTCTCGATGGGGGTTGGATGAACAGTTCCCGGTGTGGTTTGGATGAACACAATCCCGTGGTAGTTGAGGCCGTTACCGCTTGATGAATAGGACCTCGATCGAGGAGGCGTGGGGGTGGATGAACAATAGCCGGTGGAGGGACCCCATACATGGAGAGCTGGTTGAACAGGACCCCGTGGAGGGCTGGTTGAAAAAGACCCCGTGGTGGGCTGGTTGAACCATAGCCGGTGGAGGCTAGATGAACACGACCCTGTGGAGGGCTGGATGAACAGTAGATGGGGAGGTTGGATGAACAGGATCCCGTGGATGAACAGTAGCTGGTGGAGGCTGGAGGAAGTCGACGGTGGATGAAGAGTACTAGGTGGAGGCTGGAGGAAGTCGACGGTGGATGAGCAGTAGCCTGTGGAGTCCCGTTTTGCAGTATGCCACACCCCTCCTGATCAATAGGACCCCGTTTCGACCGTAGGCGCTCCAACACTAGTCCGTTTCCTCCATTTTGCGGTATGCCACAAACCTCCCGATCAACAGGACCTCGTTTTGACCGTATGCGGTCGAACACAAGTCTGTTTCCTCTGTTTTGCGGTATGCCAGATCCTTCTGATGAACAGGACTCCATTTCGACCGTACGCGGTCGAACAGAAGGCCCGTTTCCTCCGTTCTGCGGTACGCCAGACCTTGTTTCGGCTGTTCCGTCCAAGCCGGTTGGCTCCCGATGAACACGAGTATTCTGTTGCCGCCCAATGAACATGACGCAGCTTCTCCATTCCGACCCAGCCGGTTGGCTTCTGATGAACAGGATTAGTCACTGTACGCGTTAGAGACCCTGCCCATATGTACGTATGTAGCCGTATTTACTATCTTGCAGCGTGGCCGTGCGTACGTGTACACGATATAGACGGGACTGCGTGACATGCTACGTCGGCGCCTCTACTTCAACACGTGTTGCTCCTTAGTCGGCCACGGTACGTTGCTTCAGAGACACTGATCGACCGCTATGTACGTACACGTTCGCGGCCGGACAGATAACGCTACCTTCGCTTCAACCTGGTGGGTCCCAGCTATCAGGGGGTAAGAAGGCAGATCCTTTTGTGCAAAGATAAAGCCGGGGGGTCCCAGCTGTCAGGGGGAATGTTTTTTCACGAAATACAAAGGCCCTTCCGGTAGGTCCGAGGTGTCAGGTAGAGGAATCATTATTTTGCGCGTAATAAGGAGGCACTTCCTTGCGTGCAGCCATGGACCCAGCTGTCAGCCTCTCCACTTACAGTCCTCTTCTGATGGCTGTCGTTCGTTGACCGTGTTGACAACGCTGTACCGCTCGAGAGCACCAAGGTAGTTGACAACGGCACGACCTAGGAAGGGAACGACCCGGAGCCGGGGAATACGCAGTAGTGGATGCCCACGCGGAGGGGAGTATGAGGGTTGACTGCTTTGGCCGCAGTTTGAGGCTGCCGTCTCCGGAGAAAACTGGGGGTGTGGGTGAGTAGAGGGAAGGCCTGGCCAGAAGTAGTATGGTCGGGCGGTGAGGCCTGCGCGGCAGCACTGCCGGCCACGGGAGGCTGGAGCAGGCGGTACGGCGGGCGCATGTCAGGTTTCGGGTTCCGGCAGACCCTTGAGGTTCGAACTCTGGGGTGCACGCGGAGACTTCGCCCTCTACCTCTCCATCTCGCAAAGATCTAAACTACAAAAAGAACAGCACAAGAGACACAAGGTTTATACTAGTTCGGGCCACCATTGTGTTGTAATACCCTACTCTAGTTTGTGGTGGGTGGATTGCCTCTTGGGCTGATGATGATGAAAAATACAAGGAAGAACAGCCTCGCGAGGGTCTGCTCTTAGCAAGGACGATGAACTGCTAGGAGGAGTTCAGCCGCCCTTCTCTCTCTCTCTCTCTCTCTCTCTCTCTCTCTCTCTCTCTCTCTCTCTCTTTGTTGCCTGAGTCTTTCTAACTGGTTGCCTGATGATCCGACCCCCTTACCCTGGGGGTGGCTAGTCCTATTTATAGGCAAAGGCCCTGGGCCTCTCCCCAAATATTGAGCGGGAAGGGCGCCAACAATTGGCCATTTTGAAGGGGAACATCTGGTACACTTATCCTGACTAAAGTTGGTCCTCGCCTGCCAAAGGCTCTGTGGTGACGCCGTTCTGGGCTCCACTACGACCTTCTTCCCACCGTTGGACTGGCCTTGGTCTCGTTGCACCAAAATGGATGCCTTTGCTTGATCCTCTCGCCTGCGCTTGCCCCCTTTGCACCAAAGAGGAAAGGGAGACACTGCACGGGCTGGCGCCCGCCTGGCACCCTTGGTCGTCATGGCTTGCATCATGGGCACCTCATGAGGTACCCCGCCTTGATCTCTCCGCCTCCTCGTGAGCCAGCCTGACGAGGCTGCGCCTGAGGAAGCTCCGTGTCGTCCGCCCCGTGAGGCTTGGCCCCTCGCGAGGGTCTTGAGTCTCGTGTTGATGAAGATGGGCCGTGCTGGGCCCCCCTTTAAGCCACACCGCAGGCCGCAGGCAGGCAAGTCTGGGGACCCCTGTAACGCCCCAAGACCCGGAGCTTCAGATGCCTTCCAGGGTTTCCGGGTTTTTCGTCATGTGAGTTGGTTTGGTCCGTTGCATTTAATCATTGCATCATGTGCATTGCATCATGTCATCATGCCATCATGCCCTTTCTTTTCTTGCTCAACTAAATAAATCGTATGGATCTTCGGTCCATTTAAAACGAGGGAATTCACGTGGTGATTCTCTTTAAAACATATCCTCTCGATATTTAGAGAGCTATAATAAAATATTCCATTAATTGGAATGCACCATAACACACTTGCAATTTAAGTCCATGCCTCTTCTGCTTCAAGTTTCACCTCCAAACTTTGCCAACAATTCTTTTCCCACTTTTCGAAGCCCTTCCTAAATGTTCAACATTTTTGGACACTTCCGAATCCTACTCCGTGTTCAAACCATTTGAATTCAATTCAAATGTGTTTGAATCTAAACCTTGCATCCATGCCCACTCCTTTTTTCTTGGTTTAAACTCATTTTTCTGAGTTTGAGAAAATATTCTTTCTCCTACCATCTTCTTTTCTCTCTTTTCTTTCTTTCTTGTTTTTCTTCTCTGTAATGGAAAGGAGGGAAGAGGGAGATATTTTTTTTTTCTTTTTTCATTGATTCCAGCCGGCCCGGCCCCTAGGCCCAACTCCAGGCGACCGAAGGCCAGCCCAGCCTCTCTCCCTCGCTAACCCTAGCCTCCTCCCGATCCCCTCGCTCTCTCCCTCTCCTTCGTTCTCCTCCCCCGCCGCCAGGGCTTCGCCCTCGATCCCCCACTCTCCCTCGTCTCTCCACTCCTTCCCCCTCTCGCTCCTCTACACGATCCCGTCCCCTTCTCTCCTTCACCATCACCGCGAGGGCCGAGCTCGCCGCCCTACCGCGTCGCCAAGGACGCCGGGCACCACAGCCTGCTGGGCCTCCCCTGCATCTTCCTCGCTGGACCTGCTCCATCCTCCGCCCTCTACCTCCTCGCCGCCTCCTCGCCTACACGGCGCCACCGGCTCGTCAGCTCCATCGCCAGGGGAGGAGCCCTTCGACCCGTCCCCTTCTGTCCCTGACTCCGGCGAGTGTCGCCCTGTCGACCCTCCTGCCGGCCCTGCTGAGGCATGGCCGCCTCATCGGCAAGCTGGCCTCCGCCCCTCCTGTGCTGCGCCCCTGCCGGCCTCGCCGGAATTCATCAAGTTCAGCACTGCCGCGCCTTTGACCTCCCTTGTTACCAGCGTCGTCGCCGTTCGTCTTCAACCGTGGGACCGCTACTTCGTCATCCACCTCGGCTCTGGAGACCATGGATGCCTCATGCCCAAGATCCTCCTCCTATGTGGTGTAGAGCTGCACCACCACCACCTCGAGGCCCTTGCAGTCTTCGTTTCGGAACGCCAAGAAGCCGATGGCACTAGGGTGCGCTAAGTTCCACTAATGTTGACCCCGGACATCTACGATACGTGGACCTCTACGATCGATGTGGAACCGTCAAGTACAACTACTCTACGTTGATACGGGAATCACTACTGTCGCAAGAACCGAGACCGGCAAGTCCGAAGACCCCAAGAACCACGACATTTGACGCATAGCACCACTACTTCCCTCGACGTCCGAGAACGTCTACTTCCACTACTTCCTCTACGCCGACTCGAACCGCCTCGAAATGCATGCTTCAAAGGTATAACCACCGAGACGACCGCCGTGGACCGAATGCATGTGTTGAATGAGATGCACCGTTTTCACCGTGTCTGAATTGTCACTCGTTGCCATGCCATCGTCTCGTGGGAACCCGGTATCCGGGATCATCCCACCATCTTGCCCAACTCGCATCCGCACGCTTCCTTTTGCACCGATATCTCGATCGAGTACCGGAAACCGATATGTTGCCGTGGCACCATTTTCGGATTTGTTGCCGTGGCACCCCTTTCGTTCCGCCATGGTGACCAAATGCTTCATAATATGCTCAGGTTAACATTTTCATAAAATTGCATAAAACTTGAGATTGTCATCTGCATCATGATAACAATATTTAAAATGCTTAAAATTGTTGTTTGCATTTATTTTGCTAAATGCCATGTTAAAATGATTTATTTCATAACTAATTAACCGTAACTCCGATTTTATTAAACTTTATATGTAAATGGGGTAGAAAAATGCATAGATTAACATGGTGCACTTTATTTTGCTGCTTAACAACATTAAAATATGCTTTAGGACAGAACAGTACCAAATCTAAAATACGCACATGAGGATTTTCCGGAATTGTTGTTGTTTCCGGCCTCATTTAAACTTGTCTAGATAGGTAGTTCTGTTGTGCTTCACCTCTTGCCATGTTTAACAACATTTAATATTGTTGGGTACATAAATGGGAGAGAACTAAATAATTTATGTGGTGTTCCGTCAATATGCAACTCGTTGCATATTGAGCTCCACTTAATTTGTAGTATTGTTTGTGCACTTTGCCATGCCATGCATCATTAAATCGGACATGCATCATACTTGTTTGTGAATCATGCCATGTGTATGTGGTGGTTGTTTACTATGTTGCTTGTTTCTTTCCGGGTTGCTCCTCTCGTTAGCTTCGGTTTCGTTCCGGAGTTGTGAGGATTCGTTCGACTACGTCCGTTTGTCTTCTTCATGGACTCGTTCTTCTTCCTTGCGGGATCTCAGGCAAGATGACCATACCCTCGAAATCACTTCTATCTTTGCTTGCTAGTTGCTCGCTCTTTTGCTATGCCTATGCTGCGATACCTACCACTTGCTTATCGTGCCTCCCATATTGTTAAACCAAGCCTCTAACCCACCTTGTCCTAGCAAACCGTTGTTTGGCTATGTTACCACTTTGCTCAGCCCCTCTTATAGCGTTGTTAGTTGCAGGTGAAGATGAAGCTTGTTCCTTGTTGGAACATGGAGATGTTGTTCCTTGTTGGAACATGTTTACTTGTTGGGATATCACAATATATCTTACTTAATTAATGCATCTATATACTTGGTAAAGGGTGGAAGGCTCGGCCTTATGCCTGGTGTTTTGTTCCACTCTTGCCGCCCTAGTTTCCGTCATATCGGTGTTATGTTCCCAGATTTTGCGTCCCTAACGCGGTCGGGTGATTTATGGGACCCCCTTGACAGTTTGCTTTGAATAAGACTTTTCGAGCGAGGCCCAACATTGGTTTTACCATTTGCCTCACCACCACCTATTTTCCCTTGGGAGTAATTAACCCAAGGGTCATCTTTATTCAGCCCCCCCCCCCGGGCCAATGCTTGTCTAAGTGTTGGTCCGAACTAGAGCCCTTTGCAGCGCCACCTCAAGGAAACTTGAGGGCTGGTTTTAGTTGTACGGACTGCTCATCCGGTGTTGCCCTGAGAACGAGATATGTGCAGCTCCTATCAGGATGTCGGCGCATCGGGCGGTTTTGCTGGACTTGTTTTATTACTGTCGAAATGTCTTGTAGCCGGGATTCCGAGACTGATCGGGTCTTCCCGGGGAGAAGGAATATCCTTCGTTGATCGCGAGAGCTTATCATGGGCTAAGTTGGGACACCCCTGCAGGGTTTGAACTTTCGAAAGCCGTGCCTGCGGTTATGGGCAGATGGAAATTTGTTAATGTCCGGTTGTAGAAAACCCGAAGTTGATCTTAACTAAAATACACCAACCGCGTGTGTAACCGTGATGGTCTCTTCTCGGCGGGGTCCGGGAGGTGAACACGGTTGTTGGAGTTATGTCTGACGTAAGTAGTTTCAGGATCACTTCTTGATCATAGTTGTTCGACCGTGCTTTTGCCTTCTCTTCTCGCTCTCATTTGCGTATGTTAGCCACCATATATGCTAGTCGCTTGCTGCAGCTCCACCTCATACCTTTTACCCTACCTATAAGCTTAAATAGTCTTGATCTCGCGGGTGTGAGATTGCTGAGTCCCCGTGGCTCACCAGATACTTCCTAAACCAGTTTGCAGGTGCCGCTGAGACCGTGCAGGTGACGTACCCGAGCTCAAGGAGGAGCTTGATGAAGATCTTGTTCATTGTGTTGTTTCGTTTCAGTTGATCAGTAGTGGAGCCCAGTCGGGGTCGATCGGGGATCTGTGTAGCATTTGGGGTAGTCTTCTTTTATTTTGGTTCCGTAGTCGGACCTTGATTGTATCTGTTTGATGTAATGCTTTATTCATGTTTTGTGTGAAGTGGCGATTGTAAGCCAACTATCTATCTCTTTCCCTTATGTAATACATGGGTTGTGTGAAGATTACCTCACTTGCGACATTGCTTTCAATGCGGTTATGCCTCTAAGTCGTGCTTCGACATGTGGGAGATATAGCCGCATCGAGGGCGTTTACAAGTTGGTATCAGAGCCGACCCTCGCGGTTACACGGATGGTTGCGGACAGGTGCGTGGTCATGTTGTTCATGACGTTTGTGACCCGTCGTGGCACCCGGCATGGCACATGTACCGGACTGGAAGCACAGACGTTTGTGCCAAGAGGGAACGTTCCTGTGGCCCGACGAGGACGTCGGTTCCTCTGAGTGGGGGTGTATGTGATAGCCTGGCTTATTAGGGATGATAGACTACTCATATCAATAAGGAATTCCTTCTTTTCTGGGAGCCCATTCGGACAGAACTCCAAAGTTAAGCGTGCTCAGCTTGGAGTAGTGTCAGGATGGGTGACTGACCGGGAAGTTGCTCCCGGGTGCGCACGAGTGAGGACAAAGTGCGCAGAAAAGACTAGTATTGATCTGTGGGGCCAGTCTAGATCCCGCCAGGAGTAACGACCACCGGCGGGTGTGTTCGGGGCGTTACAACCCCCGTTCCCAGAACGCCGATAGTAGCTCCCGGGCCCAAGGCGCGCCCGGACTTGGTCGTGCTGAGAGGCGAAAGGGCAAGGGCGAAGCGCCGCGGGCCCTAACAGCATGCGGCCTTGGGCGCCGTGTGGCGGTTGATTGGACGCGAGCGTCTCCGCTTCCCCACGACGCCTCAGTGGTCGCGCGGATTGGACAAGTCCCTGCATGCAGATCGTGTCATGATTACCTGCGATCGTGGAGGCCGCCGGTTGGCCTTCGCCGGCTATAAGTACGGCACTGCGCGTGCCCTTCCAGTTCATCTCTCCTTGCTTCTCCTTCTTCTCCATGGCTCCGTCGAGGAGGTTCTCGGCTGCAGAGAAAAGGAAGGCCCGCCAGGTTGAGCCTGCCTCTCCCCCGCCCAAGCGCGGCCGAGGTCGCGGGGTGTCACATCCCTAGCTTCTGGTAATGCTCTAGGCTAGCTTCATGTGTGCATCATGTCTATATTCTCAAAGTTGAAGTGAGGAAATTGAAAGCCTCGGAAATCATTTTAATAAAAGGGCAAGAAACCCTAAAATTGCAATCAGTAAATCCAAAATGCCCTAGAAATAGCTCTGACAATTTTGGCAAGAGTTATAAATCAAACCAAAATTTTGGAACATTTCTAAGGAATTATTTGGGCTCTGATTTTAAATCAATATTCTATTTGAATTTGGAGTTATATTCATAATATATAATGAATATATTTTCAAATGCCCTGAGATATTTTATGTATATGAGGAGTAGACCTTAAGTGACATAAAATTATCCAGGGCAGTTTTGGCACTGTTTTCAAATTTGTTTGAATTTGAATTCAGTGGCAATTAAATAAAACAAAACAGAAGAAAAATTAAAAAAGAGCAGAAGACCTACCAGGCGCTTACCTGTCCAGCCTGGCCGGCCTGCTACTGTGCGGCCCAGCCCGCAGCGTCGTGCCAGTCACCCTCAACCTCCTACCACGAGGATGAGAGGAGCGTGGCCACCGCGCGCGAGCATGCACCCCGCCACCTCCTGCTTCCCACCGCTGCCCCGACGCGCCCAGACAACGCCACGACACCCCTGGCTCCCTCTCTCTCTTCTCCCTCACTCATCGCCCTCTCTCCCCTCCTCTCTCTCGCTCGACACCTCCTGCCCGAGCGAGCTCGCCGACGCGGATCGCCGTACCCGTAGCCAGAGCCACCCCCTCGCCTCTCCGACGCGTCCCCGAGCTCCGCATCGTCTTCTTCTTTATCCACGCCAAGCCAAGTAACCGGGGAAGCACCACATCGACGTCCCCGACGCCTTCTTCAACCTCGGTGCCCGGAGATCCTCGACGTCGCGCCGACCCCTCCGTTAGCCTCTCTGTGAGCTTCCGCGTCGAACCCGTCCCCTCCCTCTCTCGTTTATGCTCGCTAGCTCCGATCCCCACCATGCCATGAGCTCACCGCCGGCGTCCTCTTCGCCGCCGTCGCTTTAGCTCACGGTAGTCGCACCTGAGCGCACGGTCGTGCTCCTGGTTACGCCAGGAAGCCGTAGACAACCCCGGTCGGGCTCCCTGTGCTCCGTAGCCCGTGCCTGTGCACCACCGAACTCCGGCCGCCGCCTCCATGGTCGTGGCCGTCGATTCCGGCGTCCCTGCGGCCTCCCGAGCAGCCAGCTAGATGCGGGCGTGTGCGGGCTATCTTTTGGTGGCCTTCGCGCATCCACCCGCCGCCTGTAGCAGCCCCGGCGAGCTTCCACTATAGCTTTGGTCGCCGCCGGCGATACCCCGGCGACTGCCGACGTGGCACGCTTAATTAGTGCTAATGATCCAACTAATCAACCCTAGAGCCACTGAATAGTGGGCCCCACGGCCTAATTAACCCTGCTAAGCTCCTGTTTAGACTAAACTAACCCCATGGGCCCCACAGGTCAGTTTGATCTGGCCACATCACCCGTTGACCGGCCCCACACGTCAGTGCTGACTTGCTGACGCGGTTGTTGACCCGACCCCACCTGTCAGCGACACTAACCAACACCGGGTCACTGACTAGTGGACCCCACTGGTCGGTTTGACCTGGACCACCCCGTTGACCTGCTGACGTCACAGTGACGTAGTGCTGACGCAGTAACTCTGTTTCTGGATTTATTCTTATTCAGGAAATTCCAGAAAATAGTTAAAACTTCTAAAAATCATATAAAATCAACCGTAGCTTAGAATCAAATAATTTATATATGAAAAATGATCAGAAAAATCTAATCTATCCATCTGTACCATTTTCATGCATGTCTGAACAACTTAAAGTTGCTGTATAAGACAATTTGAATAAATGGCATTTGAAATGCCTTACATGGAGTTTGAATTTGAACCTTGGGTTCAAACCAACTTCATTTAACTTGTTGCTAGTTGCATTAGGCCAATAAACAGCATATTGCCATGTCACATTCATGCATCATATTGTTGCATGGCATTGATTATGTTTCTCCTTTGTTTGTTGGTATTTGCCCCCTCTTGGTAGACGATGTTCCAACGAAGAGTTCGATGACACCGATGAAGAGCTATATTATCTTCAGAAGTACCAGGCAAGCAAAACCCCCTTGTTCATTCCAATACAATCCCACTCTCTCGCTCCTACTCTCTTTTACTACATTAGGACAACAACGATTCATCTGTTACTTGCTGCGGTAGCTGAACCCCTTTATCCTTTGCATGACTTGTCATTGCCACAGTAAATAGATGAAACCCACTAGCATGAGTAGGAGTTGTTTGAGCCCTGATGTGCATACTCATTCTTGCTTGTTTGTCATGCCTGCTATTGCTTAGAGTTGAGTCGGGTCTGATTCATCGGGAATGAATTGTTATGGTGTTGAACATGTCCTACTGTGTGTGAGCTAAGTGTGTGAACACGATTTGGTAAAGGTATTGGTGAGAGGCCATGTAGGAGTACATGGTGGGTTGTCTCATTGAAGCCGTCCTCAGGAACTGAGTTCTGTGTTTGTGATCCATGAAACAGTTACTACCACGCATTGGACCCGAAACCAATGGACCCTCTCGGCTTCTTAATCACCCTTGTCCTCTGTCCAGGAGTTGCAAGTAGTTTCTGGTGTTTGTAGTATGCTGGGGGCCGCACGCAGCGCTGACCATCGGGGTGGGCTGTGTTGCGGTAGGCACGTGGCACAGTGTACCGGGCGCCCGTTTGGTGTCTCGGGAACCCTGCTCACATCGTTCGGGGCCGTATGTGGAAACCTCGACCGGACTCCCTGTGGAAGGAACCTGAATAGGCGATAAACCTGGACTAGATACTTGAGTGTTTAGGTAGGCCGTGGCCGACTCCCTCGCCAGGCTTCCGCTTGAAGGTTGCCGAGATACACGACGTGTACATGGTGGTAAGTGGCGAGAGCGTGTGTGAAGAAGTACACCCTTGCAGGGTTATAATGATCTATTCGAATAGCCGTGTCCGAGGTAATGGACTTCTGGGTTGCCTATAACAGTTCATAGACAAGTGAAAGTGGATACTCTAAAATGCGCAAGATAAGCGTGAGTCCTATGGATGGCCTTCTCGTAGGGAGACAGGAGCAGATCCATAGTGGTGTATTGATATGGTGAATATGTGGACTCGTGTGCGCCACCTCAAAAGAGTTACTTGCAGTCGTAGTTCAGGATAGCCACCGAGTCAAAGCTGGCTTGCTGAAGTTAAACTCCACTACCCCCTCTATTGATACTGATGCATATGTAGTTAGTTCTGATGTAAGTCTTCCTGGGTACATTTGTACTCACGTTTGCCTATTTTATGTTTTGCAGAGAGACGTCAGTCTCGCTAGTAGTTCCATGTGGACTTCGACGTTTAGCTTGATACCTCAGCTACGATCTTGTGCCCTCGACAGGATCTGGTAGATAGTCAGGCTTCTCAGCCTTTTTCATTTGTAGATGTCTGTACTCAGACATATTAAGCTTCCGCATGTGCTTTGACTTGTATGTTCTGAATGTTGGGTCATGAGACCCATGTTTGTAATATCTCGCTCCTCGGAGCCTAATGAATAAATACTTGAGTCGTAGAGTCTTGTTGTGATGCCATGTTGTATTTACACATATCGAGCATATTGTGTGTATGATTGAAATGTTTGGTATGTGTGGGATCCGACAATCTAGTTGTTTATCCTTGGCAGCCTCTCTTATGGGGAAATGTAGTCTTGTGCTTCCATGAGCCATATAGTCCGCTACAACCCTGTTCACCGGAGTCCTGCTAGCCCAGCACTACTGCTCAGGACACTTGGCTGGCCGGCATGTGTTTCACTTCGTTCCTGTGTCTGTCCCTTCGGGGAAATGTCACGCAGTGACATCCGCAGTCCTGCCTAGCCTGCTACAGCCCGGGTTACCAGAGTCCTGTTACCCAGTGCTACAGCCCGGATTCACACGCTGTTGACCGACATGCTCGAAGTTGATTCATGTATGCCTGTCCCCATGGGTTAGTGCCGCTTTGGGTTCACGACTAGCCATGTCGGCCCGGGTTCTTTGTCATATGGATGCTAGCGACACTATCATATACGTGAGCCAAAAGGCGCAAACGGTCCCGGGCCAGGTAAGGTGGCACCCGTGGGAATACCGTGCGTGAGGCCGCAAAGTGATATGATGTGTTACATGCTAGATCGGTGTGACTTAGGATCGGGGTCCTGACAGCGTTGGTATCAGAGCCTGACTGCCTGTAGGATTACCAAGCCAAACTGGACGAAGTTGTGTCTAGAAATGCTTTAGTTATGTAAGGGAATTGATTGTGGAAGGGAACGTAAGGCTCTTTTTACTCCTTATACCCTATGCCCTTTTGATCTGAGTCAACCTCTTCTCTTCTATGGGGATTAAGAACTAGGCCTTCTCATCTATCTATCAGGATGACGAGTTACTATGTTAGAGACTTATAAGATTGTTGGATTCAAGCCTCTGTTCAGTTTCTACTACTTTTAGTATGTTGTCAGCTGAACCAGAACCTTGATATTCTGCTTCTGAGTGGTTATGCCACCATTTTGCAGGATGTCTCAAATTATTTTGAGCATTTACAGCCGTTATGCTGTCCGAGTCATCCCAGGTTTCTAAATAATCCGATGCACTTGCAAATCTTTCCTCCATGTTCCCGATGTCCTTTTGGGTCAGATTAATCACACTAGTTGCTGAGTTGAGGTATTCTACTGCCTCGACATATATGTTGGAGTTATTATTATGACCCTAGGTGTCTTAGAAGATCACCTAGTAATCTACCATGTTTGGTGTTCCCGTGTGATAATTCTGTCCACCATTCTCGAAAGCATCCCGTGATGCCATTTAGTAGTAGGTATTCTTCTCTTGTGTTCTTGACCAAAGATTCACTCTACTTACCTCGTGTTGATAGTGTTGCTCGTACCTTTAGGATATTAGTAACCTTTGCGATAGTCTTTGAGGTCCGTGGTATTTCCTTCTTCCAAATACTATGAACCACTTATGGCAGAAGTTTGTTGGATCAAAGGATCACAACAGGAGTGCTCTTGATGAGTTCTCCATTCTATATCGTGGCTCTGCCAGTTCTACCTTTCTGCATGGGTTATCCGGAAGAAATATGTTGAACTCGTTTGACATACTAATCTATGCATCCACAACTCAGAAAGTGATATGTTCCTTTGAGTTGTCCCCCATCAGTTATATTTCGACCTTCATCTATCAATTGATAGTAAGGAGTAGTTGGCAATCGTGTTTATCGATGCCTATTACCCTAGTGGTCCGTCAAGTCATTCTATTTCAGAATGACTAGGAGAAACAAACTCCAGTACCTCATCCATATCTAGGATTGGGTCAAAGCAATTGTACTTCACAGATCAAAATGCCAATCCAGCTTTTGTTCTGTTCTACCTCGGAGTATTACCCCCTTTATGTCAGGATGGTCATGAGAATTGCACCATCTCTCATGAATTTTTGACGCAGTGATACTTCTCGCCATCATTAGTCATTCCTCGGTCTCCGTGTTGTTGTGACCAGAATGCCGACAAGTGAACCGTGATGTGTGAAATCAATACTCCTAGCAACCCAGTTGCTTGGTAGTTAATGGAGAATAATTTCATTTTTAGCGTGTTGGTTATTCAATCATCATTCTAAGACTAATCGTGCTACCTAGTCCTTATTTCCGGTGCACTCTTCGATCAATGAGTTAGGATTATTCAATCCCTTACTCTTCTGATCATGTCGTCTTGCCTTGAAAAGCAAGATTGTTCTCGAGCTTAGAGACATATCGGTGGTTTGTGATTTTCCGGATATCTTCACGAGAGTATCATCAGGTCGTCCCCTGACCGATATGTTGAGTTCGTGATCAAGTTGGTTTTCCAATAAACCACCCCTTCTCCAAGATTCTGTGTTGGATACCCTAAGCTAGTTGGTTAAGCTAAACAACAACTTGGAGAGTTGGAAGATAAAGGCTATATCCGACTTAGTTCTTTCCAAAGGGATATTTCTTTGTATATGTGTGTTGAAGAAAGATGATACCTTCATCGATTGGTCCTCGTGATCAGTTGTTGCACCTATTGTCGTATCAAAACTTTGATTTGAGTATGGGCTATCATCAAATCAAATCAGAACCAACGATGTTCGTAATGTTGTCTTACTCGTGGTTGATCCCTCGAGCATACACCATTACATCTTTTGGGTTTGACCAATACTATCACATCGTTCACATGATGGTGGAATTCCAGTGATATGGAAAATTCCGATGAGTTGTTGTTGAGCCCATCAGTAGCATTTTGTCTCCCCCAATGATTCATGTTGAACATCAACCTAGTGTTGAAAACTTTGTAAGCAATGCCTTCGTGTTCCGTTCATGAAGCTTATGCTTGGATGGAAGAAGTGACTTCCTCGAATTCATGTGCATCTGACGCAAGTTGTCGCCATGAGTCCGAGAAAGATTGTTTTTGCTTCCTTTGGAATCATCCCAAGTAAGTCATGCATTCATGCGAAGCATTCTATGGTTTGGTAGATTAATTACCTCCACTCCACATGTGTTCCTAGCACACCAAGCCACTGATTGATTTGCTCAAGGAGAAGAAATTCCTTCTTAAGAATCATGAATTATGTTAGGACTTCGTTATCCTCGATGATGGTTCCCCCACCTGAACTTGGTAGTGTTTAATATAAGACTACTACGTGGCCATGCTTGTCTGGGACAACACGTTCACATGTTTATAGCAGAACCGCTCATGTTTTGGAGCTTACTACCATAGTCCATCTCCCGAGAATCTCACAACATCATCTCATCGATTTGTGTTGCAACCTTTCCTTTTCAGACATGCTGTCTGAAATGTCCTGTTACCAACCAGATCTGAATCTCAGGCAGATATGATGGTTGAAACATTCCCAGCATTTGCATTATGTTCCCAGCTTGCACCCCAGCAATTGTTGTCCAAGATCATCTGCCAAAGTGGACTTACCATGGGTCCCATCCATTTCTGATGATAAGCAAAATCATCCATTGCATTGTCTTCAACAAGGTAGTCCACATCGTCCATCCCAGTCCGAGTATGTCATTCCTTCGAACTCCTTCAAACGAACGTTTGTAAATTTCCTTAGGCTGGCAAGAAGAGTTCCAATGATTTCCGTATCAAAAGTAATTCCGTTTGCCACTTAAGGGATTATTTCTGCGAGCCACCTTCCCTAAGGTGCCCCGTTATGGAGTCATGGCAATTAACTCCTTGCTACTTTGAAGCCATGCACCATCTTATTCAGCGTGGAATTGTGCTTATCAACTTGAATCCTCGTTCTCTGTTCCACTCCATCCCTCCTGATGTATGTTTTGTGTCTCAGCTCAAGAGATGTTTCAATGTCTCACTCCGTGAGTTGATCCTGAGTTGTTCGACCTTCGATAAGATCGATCCCTCTCGAGTTTTCCTTCTCCTCTCATTGTCATGTTAGTTGGAGTTCTCGGGGCAAGACATTGAGACAAAGATGGTGATTGAATCAACGTTCATTTGAAGTGCAACCTGGATCGTGAAGATTGCGTTAGTTGCATTCCCCCATCATCTTACCCTACCCTTGAATCTCGGATGAGATTCTTGTTTAGTAGGGGTGAGATGTCACATCCCTAGCTTTTGGTAATGCTCTAGGCTAGCTTCATGTGTGCATCATGTCTATATTCTCAAAGTTGAAATGAGGAAATTGAAAGCCTCGGAAATCATTTTAATAAAAGGGCAAGAAACCCTAAAATTGCAATCAATAAATCCAAAATGCCCTAGAAATAGCTCTGACAATTTTGGCAAGAGTTATAAATCAAACCAAAATTTTGGAACATTTCTAAGGAATTATTTGGGCTCTGATTTTAAATCAATATTCTATTTGAATTTGGAGTTATATTCATAATATATAATGAATATATTTTCAAATGCCCTGAGATATTTTATGTATATGAGGAGTAGACCTTAAGTGACATAAAATTATCCAGGGGAGTTTTGGCACTGTTTTCAAATTTGTTTGAATTTGAATTCAGTGGCAATTAAATAGAACAAAACAGAAGAGAAATTAAAAAAGAGCAGAAGACCTACCATGCGCTTACCTGTCCAGCCTGGCCGGCCTGCTACTGTGCGGCCCAGCCCACAGCGCCGTGCCAGTCACCCTCAACCTCCTGCCACGAGGATGAGAGGAGCATGGCCACCGCGCGCGAGCACGCGCCCCGCCACCTCCTGCTTCCCACCGCTGCCCCGACGCGCCCAGACGACGCCACGACACCCCTGGCTCCGTCTCTCTCTTCTCCCTCACTCGTCGCCCTCTCTCCCCTCCTCTCTCTCGCTCGACACCTCCTGCCCGAGCGAGCTCGCCGACGCCGATCGCCGTACCCGTAGCCAGAGCCACCCCCTCGCCTCCCCGACGCGTCCCCGAGCTCCGCACCGTCGTCTTCTTTATCCACGCCGAGCCAAGTAACCGGGGAAGCACCACAACACCATCCCCGACGCCTTCTTCAACCTCGGTGCTCGGAGATCCTCGGCGTCGATTCGCTGCCCACCGGCCGTCCCCGCGCCCGCCGACCCCTCCGTTAGCCTCTCTGTGAGCTTCCGTGTTGAACTCGTCCCCTCCCTCTCTCGTTTATACTCGCTAGCTCCGATCCCCACCATGCCGTGAGCTCACCGCCGGCGTCCTCTTCGCCGTCGTCGCTTTAGCTCGCGGTAGTCGCACCTGAGCGCACGGTCGTGCTCCTGGTTACGCCAGGAAGCTGTAGACAACCCCAGTCGGGCTCCCCGTGCTCCGTAGCCCGTGCATGTGCACCACCGAACTCCGGTCGCCGCCTCCATGGTCGTGGCCGTCGTTTCCAGCGACCCCGCGGCCTCCCGAGCAGCCAGCTAGATGCGGGCGTGTGCGGGCTATCTTCTGGTGGCCTTCGCGCGTCCACCCGCCGCCTGTAGCAGCCCCGGCGAGCTTTCACCGTAGCTTTGGTCGCCGCCGGCGATACCCCGGCGACTACCGACGTGGCACGCTTAATTAGTGCTAATGATCCAACTAATCAACCCTAGAGCCACTGACTAGTGGGCCCCATGGCCTAATTAACCCTGCTAAGCTCCTGTTTAGACTAAACTAACCCCATGGGCCCCACAGGTCAGTTTGAATTGGCCACATCACCTGTTGACCGGCCCCACACGCAGTGCTGACTTGCTGACGCGGCTGTTGACCCAACCCCACCTGTCAGCGACACTAACCAACACCGGGTCACTGACTAGTGGACCCCACTGGTCAGTTTGACCTGGACCACCCCGTTGACCTGCTGACGTCACAGTGACGTAGTGCTGACGCAGTAACTCTTTTTCTGGATTTATTCTTATTCAGGAAATTCCAGAAAATAGCTAAAACTTCTAAAAATCATATAAAATCAACCGTAGCTCAGAATCAAATAATTTATATATGAAAATTGATCAGAAAAATCTAATCTATCCATATGTACCATTTTCATGCATGTCTGAACAACTTAAAGATGCAGTATAAGACAATTTGAATAAATGGCATTTGAAATGCCTTACATGGAGTTTGAATTTGAACCTTGGGTTTAAACCAACTTCATTTAACTTGTTGCTAGTTGCATTAGGCCAATAAACAGCATATTGCCATGTCACATTCATGCATCATATTGTTGCATGGCATTGATTATGTTTCTCCTTTGTTTGTTGGTATTTGTCACCTCTCGGTAGACGATGTTCCAACGAAGAGTTCGATGACACCGATGAAGATCTATATTATCTTCAGAAGTGCCAGGCAAGCAAAAACCCCTTGCTCATTCTGATACAATCCCACTCTCTCGCTCCTGCTCTCTTTTACTGCATTAGGACAACAACGATTCATCTGTTACTTGCTGCGGTAGCTGAACCCCTTTATCCTTTGCATGACCTATCATTGCCACAGTAAATAGATGAAACCCACTAGCATGAGTAGGAATTGTTTGAGCCCTGATGTGCCTACTCATTCTTGCTTGTTTGTCATGCCTGCTATTGCTTAGAGTTGAGTCGGGTCTGATTCATCGGGAATGAATTGGTATGGTGTTGAACATGTCCTACTGTGTGTGAGCTAAGTGTGTGAACACGATTTGGTAAAGGTATTGGTGAGAGGCCATGTAGGAGTACATGGTGGGTTGTCTCATTGAAGCCGTCCTGAGGAACTGAGTTCTGTGTTTGTGATCCATGAAATAGTTACTACCACGCATTGGGCCCGAAACCAATGGACCCTCTCGGCTTCTTAATCACCCTTGTCCTCTGTCCAGGAGTTGCAAGTAGTCTCTGGTGTTTGTAGTATGCTGGGGGCCGCACGCAGCGCTGACCATCGGGGTGGGCTGTGTTGCGGTAGGCACGTGGCACGGTGTACCGGGCGCCCGTTTGGTGTCTCGGGAACCCTGCTCACATCGTTCGGGGCCGTATGTGGAAACCTCGGCCGGACTCCCTACAGATGGAACCTGAATAGGCGATAAACCTGGACTAGAGACTTGAATGTTTATGTAGGCCGTGGCCGACTCCCTTGCCAGGCTTCCGCTTGAAGGTTGCCGAGATACACGACGTGTACATGGTGGTAAGTGGCGAGAGCGTGTGTGAAGAAGTACACCCCTGCAGGGTTATAATGATCTATTCGAATAGCCGTGTCCGCGGTAATGGACTTCTGGGTTGCCTATAACAGTTCATAGACAAGTGAAAGTGGATCCTCTTAAATGCGCAAGATAAGCGTGAGTCCTATGGATGGCCTTCTCGTAGGGAGACGGGAGCAGATCCATAGTGGTGTATTGATATGGTGAATATGTGGACTTGTGTGCGCCACCTCAAAAGAGTTACTTGCAGTCGTAGTTCAGGATAGCCACCGAGTCAAAGCTGGCTTGCTGAAGTTAAACTCCACTACCCCCTCTATTGATACTGATGCATATGTAGTTAGTTCTGATGTAAGTCTTGCTGGGTACATTTGTACTCACGTTTGCCTATTTTATGTTTTGCAGAGAGACGTCAGTCTCGCTAGTAGTTCCGTGTGGACTTCGACGTTTAGCTTGATACCTCAGCTACGATCTTGTGCCCTCGACAGGATCTGGTAGATAGTCAGGCTTCTCAGCCTTTTTCATTTGTATATGTCTGTACTCAGACATATTAAGCTTCCGCATGTGCTTTGACTTGTATGTTCTGAATGTTGGGTCATGAGACCCATGTTTGTAATATCTCGCTCCTCGGAGCCTAATGAATAAATACTTGAGTCGTAGACTTTTGTTGTGATGCCATGTTGTATTTACACATATCGAGCATATTGTGTGTATGATTGAAATGCTTGGTATGTGTGGGATCCGACAATCTAGTTGTTTATCCTTGGTAGCCTCTCTTATGGGGAAATGTAGTCTTGTGCTTCCATGAGCCATAGTAGTCCGCTACAGCCCGGTTCACCGGAGTCCTGCTAGCCCAGCACTACTGCTCAGGACACTTGGCTGGCCGGCATGTGTTTCACTTCGTTCCTGTGTCTGTCCCTTCGGGGAAATGTCACGTAGTGACATCTGTAGTCCTGCCTAGCCTGCTACAGCCCGGGTTACCGGAGTCCTGTTAGCCCAGTGCTACAGCCCGGATTCACACGCTGTTGATCGACATGCTCGAAGTTGATTCATGTATGCCTGTCCCCATGGGTTAGTGCCGCTTTGGGTTCATGACTAGCCATGTCGGCCCGGGTTCTTTGTCATATGGATGCTAGCGACACTATCATATACGTGAGCCAAAAGGCGCAAACGGTCCCGAGCCAGGTAAGGTGGCACCCGTGGGAATACCGTGCGTGAGGCCGCAAAGTGATATGATGTGTTACATGCTAGATCGGTGTGACTTAGGATCGGGGTCCTGACACGGGGATGGTTCCCAGCGTGGTGGCGGGCGAGCTGCTGCGGCTGGGGGACTTGCTCTGGTCGCTCGCTCCCCTAGGTCGCGCTTTCGCGCAGCGGAGGTGCCGCCAGAGTTCGTCGTATGGTCGGCGGAGCCGACTAGCGCCCGGCTCCAACTTCCTCGCTTCCTCCTTGGTGAGCTCCCGGCCGGTGCCCTGGGCGGCCTCTGGCTTCGGGCGGACGGCTGCTGCAGCCAGGCCTCGTGGGCTGCACTGGAGGTCTCCGCCGCTGGGAGCTTGGCCTTGACTCGTGGTTGGCAGGCGTTCGCCCGTGCTCGCGGCTGGGAGCGCCGGTGCACCCTGCACTTTAGGTTTGACGGCGATGCCACCCTCTACGTGAGGGTGTTTGGGGAAGATGGTCGCCGCGCAGGGTGTTGCCCTGAGGACGACGACCTCGGCCAGGGACCCAGCCCCAATGACGATGGAGGAGACAGCGCCCGCGTGGTGGGCGGCGCTAGGGGTTCCCCAAGCTTCATCGACTCCTTTTCAAGCGACTCTTCCAGCGGTGGCCGCAGTCAGCCCCCTCGTCGTCGCGCCTGCTTGGGAGGCGGCAGTACGTCCGCCCGCCGTCGCGCCCCAGTGAAGCGCGAGAGGGAGTCTGCTTGAGCTCCGGAGGCAGCCCGAGCCTCCTCCGTAGGCCGGTGTGAGGCGTGCCGCGCCAGGCTTGTCCCTTCTTTCCCTTTTGTTTCCTGCGTAAAGAAAACAGCTGTGTGGAGCCCCGCGGGGGCGTGTTCGGGGTTACTGCTGTTAACCGTTACCTTCATTCCGTTTTTCGCGCCTTTCAGCTATGTGTTTGCACGTAGATAGTTCCCGGCCCCAGCCGTGGGGGGGGGGGCGACCGACCCAGGCCCTGTGTGTGTGTCGCGGTGCCCGAGGGGCACGGACTGGAGGGATGCTCCCGTAATGGGCCCAGGTCGCGAAACCTTCGAACGACTAGAACAGGAACTCTCGCGAGGGCGCTCGGCTGTCCTCCCTCGCGAGGCCTTTCATAAGAAGAATCAAAGCGGGGGAGTGAAAATCGACGAACCATAAACCAACAACGGTAATAATTTCAATAAAATTTCAACTGCGAACAGACAAGCCAACTGCGGAAAGCAAATGAAAAAGCCGCGTCCGACACCTAATCTAGTCTTCGACGTCTTCTCACCAGCGCGGAGCTAAGTGCTGCCACTGGGCGTGGGAGGGAGCCCCAGGGCCTAAGGCCAGTGCTCCTGAGACTCCGGGGCGTGTACAGCCCCACTCATTATTACGTGAGAGTGTCAGGGGTGGCGAGCTTCACAGGCATTGGCCTTCTTCACAGGCTCCGGGCCTTTCTTCTTAGGAGAAACGAGCTTCACAGGCATTTGCCCTCTTCACAGGCTTCGGGCCTTTTCCAAAACGCGACAATCTTCACAGGCGCTCGCCTTCTTCACAGGCTCTGGGCCTTCTCCAAAAAGGATAATCTTCACAGGCGTTTGCCTTCTTCACAGGCTCTGGGCCTTTTCCAAAAAAAGGATAATCTTCACAGGCGTTCGCCTTCTTCACAGGCTCTGGGCCTTCTCCAAAAAGGATAATCTTTACAGGCGTTCGCCTTCTTCACAGGCTCTGGGCCTTCTCCAGAAAGGATAATCTTCACAGGCGTTTGCCTTCTTCACAGGCTCTGGGCCTTTTCCAAAAAAAAGGATAATCTTCACAGGCGTTCACCTTCTTCACAGGCTCTGGGCCTTCTCCAAAAAGGATAATCTTCACGGGCATTTCGCCTTCTTCACAGGCTCCGGGCCTTCTAGGGGTAGAACCTCCGGAGGTGCTGGATGTTCCATGTGTTCTGAACCGGCTCCCCCTCCCGAGTCTCCAAGCATATGGAGCCTGGTCTGGAAACATGAACAACCTTGAACGGGCCCTCCCACATGGGAGAGAGCTTGTGCAGCCCCTCCCTGGAGAGAACCCGCCTGAGTACGAGGTCTCCTACCTCGAGAGTCCTGGGGCAGATGTTGCGGCAGTGATATCGTCGTAGCGCCTGTTGGTACCTCGCCTCTCGTAACGAGGCTCCTCGGCGGCGTTCCTCCCCCAGCACGAGGTCCATCCCCCGCATGGCGTCCTGCTGCGCCTCGTCGAACGCTAGGACCCGCGCGGAGCGACGTCTGACCTCGTGAGGGAGGACTGCTTCAGCTCCATAGACCAGGAAGAACGGGGTTTCTCCAGTCGGCTTGGTCGCGGTTGTGCAGATGGACCACAACACGGACTGGAGCTCATGGTACCAACCTCTGTCGCAGGCCTCCAGCTTCTTCCTGAACGTCCTGGTCTTGAGGCCCCTCAGGACCTCCGCGTTGGCTCTTTCGGCCTGGCCGTTGCTTCGTGGGTGCGCCACCGAGGCGTAGCATATCTGCGTTCCAAGGTTATCACAGTATGTTCTGAAAAGGTTACTGGTGAACTGCGAACCGTTGTCCGTGATGATGCGGTTCGGCACCCCAAACAGGCTCACGATGCCCCTGATGAACTTGACCACGGAACCCGCGGGGATGGTGCGGACAACCTCTACTTCTGCCCACTTGGTGAACTTGTCAATGGCGACGTAGAGGTAGTGGTAGCCCCCTGGCGCCCGAGGAAACGGGCCCAGAATGTCCAGCCCCCAGACCACGAATGGCCATGAAAGGGGTATGGTCTGCAGGCCTCCCGCCGGCTGATGGATCTGCTTGGCGTGAAATTGGCAGGCTTCACAAGCCTTCACCAGCTCGACAGCGTCGCTGAGTGCGGTGGGCCAATAGAACCCACTGCGGAATGCCTTGCCAACAAGGGTTCGTGATGATGAATGATGCCCACAGTCCCCGCCGTGTATGTCTTCCAGCAGTTCCTTTCCTTGCTCCCTGGAGATGTGGCGCAGGGATACGTCGTTTGGTCGCCTCCTGTAGAGCTCTCCATCCCTGATGCAGTATGCCGTGGCCTGCCGCGCCACATGCTCCGCTTCCTCCTCCTCCTCCGGCAGGGTCCCTTGTGTTAAATAACTCCGGAGTTCCGCGATCCAGCACTCCTCCTGAGGTTCCATTGTTAGGAGCAGGCATGCCCCTGAGGTCGGGCCGCAGACCGGGGCTCCTGAGGTAGGTGGCTGGGGAAGTTCCTCCCGAGGCTGAGCAGTGTTCGATAATGACGGCTGGGCTGAGGGCTTGAAGAGCCGCTCTTCGAAGACGCCAGGTTTCTGAGGTAACCGCCTGGACGCCCGTCCGGCGATGTCATCGGCCTCCTGATTGGTGCCACGGGGCACATGCTTCAACTCCATCCCCTAGAATTGCTTCTCCATCCTACGGACTTCCGCTAGGTAGGCTTCCATGTGCTCATCCTTTGGCTCATACACCTTGTTGGAGAAGTTGACAAGGAGCTGCGAATTGCCCTTGACGGTGAGGCGCTTCACCCCCAGGGCTGCTGCGGCCTTCAAGCTAGCTATTAGACCTTCATACTCTGCTATGTTGTTGGAGACTTTTTCACCTTGCTGGAAACAGAGCTGCACAGCGTAGTAGAGCTTGTCCTGAGTGGGTGATATCAGTACCACGCCAGCCCCGGCGCCGTGCCTGGAGAATGCCCCATCGAAGTACATGACCCAGCCTTCCGGCGCCTCGCTCCCCGGGAGGAGGGACCGATCCTCGTCGCCCTTGAGGCCCGGTGGCTTCGTCCATTCTGCCATGAAATAATGCTGCTCCCTTGATGACCCTGGTCGTGCTGAACTCGAGTTGAAATGCCTGTAGTTCTATGTTCCATTCAGCGACCCTTCCGGCTGAGTTGGGGCTCCTTAGCACTCTCTCCAGGGGGTATGATGAGACGACCTTGATGGGGTGACCCTGGAAATAGTGATGCAACTTACGCGAGGCCACCAGTAACACGAGGAGGAGCTTTTAAGGCATGGGATACCGTGCCCTCGCATCCCGTAACACCGTGCCGACGAAGTATACTGGGTGCTCAACAAGGCTGAGTGCATTAGTGCTCGCGGCGCCCTCCGGAGGCAAGGGCGCCTCGCGAGGCGACGGGGCCTCAGGAGGCGGACCATCCAGATGAGTGGCCTCTCCTGCTTCCGGCGCACTCTTCGGCAGCTGATCCTCAACCGTGGTTACGGCTTCTGTGGGCCTTCCTTGTTTCTGTTTTGCCTTGTCTCGAGCTGCTGTCGTGGTTCTGATTTGGCGCTCCTCCCTAACCGCCACCAGGGCTGCGCTGGCGGAGTAAGGAGTGGCAGCGAGGTAGAGCACCAGGGGCTCTTGAGGACGCGGAGCCACCATGACCGGGGGACTGGTCAGGTATCTCTTGAGACCTTGAAATGCCTTGTCTGCCTCTTCAGTCCATTCAAAGGGCCCCTTTTTCTTTATCAGCTGGAATAAAGGTAGCGCTCGCTCCCCCAGCTTGGAGATGAAACGCCCTAGCGCGGTCACACGTCAAGTGAGCTTCTGCATTTCTCTGAGGGTCTTCGGCGGGCTCATGTCCTCGACCGCCTTGACCTTCTCTGGGTTAGCCTCAATGCCTCGATGGGACACGAGGAAAACAAAAAGCTTGCCTAAGGGGACCCCGAACACACACTTCTCTGGGTTGAGCCGCAGGTTCTGTGCGTCGAGGCTCGCGAAGGTTTCCTCCAGGTCTTGTATCAGGGTCTTGGCCTCCCGAGACTTCACCACAATGTCGTCAACGTAAGCTTCGACATTCTTCCCGAGCTGCGGGCCCAAAGTGATGTGCATCAGCCGCTGAAAGGTTGCTCCTGTGTTACGCAGCCCAAACGGCATGCATGTGTAGCAGTACACCCCGCAGGGGGTCAGGAAGGCGGTCTTCTCGACGTCTTCTACCGCCATCTTGATCCGGTGATACATAGAGAAGGCATCCAGGAAGCATAGCAGGTCGCACTCTGAAGTGGAATCGACGATCTGATCGATGCGGGGGAGCGGGAATGGATCTTGCGGGCATGCCTTGTTGAGGTTGGTGAAGTCGACACACATGCGTTCCTTTCCTCCCTTCTTGGGCACAATGACAGGGTTGGCCAACCAATCCGGGTATCGGACCTCGCGAATGACCCCAGCGGCTTCTAGCTTGCGGGTTTCTTGGACGATGAAGGCCTGCTTCTCCGTGGACTGCCACCTCGCCTTCTGCTTCACGGGGCGCGCGTTTGGGCACACGTTGAGGTGATGCTCGATTACGCTCCTGGGGATCCCTGCCAACTTATCAGGTTCCCAAGCGAATACCTTCTTGTTTGCACGCAGGAACCTGATTAGGGCCTCCTCCTACTCAGGCTCGAGGTTGGCGCCTATGGTGAAAGTGGCACTAGAGGACCCGTCCTCGTCGACAGGTATCTGCTTGGTTTCTGCCTTGTCCTGGGTGAACAACTGCTTCTTCTTGGCGAGCGCAGCCCCCTCGGGCTCGGGGGTCCCTGACTTGAAGGCGAGCTTGAGCACCCGCAGTGCGTCCCCGGTGTCCCCGTGCACGGTGAGGACACCACTGCTCCCAGGCATCTTCATAAGGTTGTACGCCGGGTGCGTGGCGGCCATGAACTGGGCCAGCGCTGGGTAGCCGAGGATGGCGTTGTAGGGGAGGTCGATGGGGGCGATGTCGAAGTCGACCATCTCTGTGCGGAAGTTGTCGTAGGTGCCGAAGGTTACTGGGAGCCGGATCTGTCCCAAGGAGCTGGATGACCCGCCCCCAACGCCTGAGAAGGGCCGGCTGGGTTGCAGCCGTTCCAGTGGTATGCGGAGGAGATCGAAGGCCTCGGCCGAAAGCACGCTGAGGCCCGCGCCACCATCGATGAGAGTTCTGGTGACGGCCACCTGGCATATGGTGGGGGTGCACAATATGGGGAGCGCACCCGAGCTGGCCGAGTTGGAGGGGTGGTCCTCCAAGCCGAAGGTCAGGCCAGCCTTGAGTGCCGCCTGGTCCGGGTGAGCCCCCTGCCACGCGGAAACGGCGCTGACCCGACGAATAAACGGCTTGACGTGGCGACTTGTGGGCGGCGCCTACGAGCCGCCCAGGAGGGCCGCGATGACCGGGGTGTTGGTGTAGCTGTGTGGCCGTCTTGTCGCACGGACGGGTGCTGAGATGATGCTTGCTGCTCGTTCCCCGCCGTGCCGGTGGCGGCATTGATGGCGGGCGACGGGGAACGACGAGGACGCCCGCCGACGGGAGCCGTCTGGGCGACGCGGGTAGCGATGGCGGCCCGGCGCTCGGCGCGGGCCCGACGTGCGTCAGACATGGGCGCGACAGTCGGAGGAGAGCGGAGCGGTGGAAGACAAATTCCGGCGCACCCTACCTGGCGTGCCAAATGTCAGATTTCGGGTTCCGGCAGACCCTTGAGGTTCGAACTCTTGGGTGCGCGCGGAGACTTCGCCCTCTACCTCTCCGTCTCGCAAAGATCTAAACTACAGAAAGAACAGCACAAGAGACACAAGGTTTATACTAGTTCGGGCCAACATTGTGGTGTAATACCCTACTCTAGTTTGTGGTGGGTGGATTGCCTCTTGGGCTGATGATGATGAACAATACAAGGAAGAATAGCCTCACGAGGGTCTGCTCTTAGCAAGGACGATGAACTACTAGGAGGAGTTCAGCCGCCCTTCTCTCTCTCTCTCTCTCTCTCTCTCTCTCTCTCTCTTTGTTGCCTGAGTCTTTCTAACTGGTTGCCTGATGATCCAATCCCCTTACCCTGGGGGTGGCTAGTCCTATTTATATGCAAAGGCCCTGGGCCTCTCCCCAAATATTGAGCGGGAAGGGCGCCAACAATTGGCCATTTTGAAGGGGAACATCTGGTACACTTATCCTGACTAAAGTTGGTCCTCGCCTGCCAAAGGCAATGTGGTGACGCCATTCTGGGCTCCACTATGACCTTCTTCCCACCATTGGACTGGTCTTGGTCTCGTTGCACCGAAATGGATGCCTTTGCTTGATCCTCTCGCCTGCACTTGCCCCCTTTGCACCAAAGAGGGAAGGGAGACACTGCGCGGGCTGTTGCCCGCCTGGCACCCTTGGTCATCATGGCTTGCGTCATGGGCACCTCCTGAGGTACCCCACCTTGATCTCTCCGCCTCCTCGTGAGCCAGCCTGACGAGGTCGCGCCTGAGGAAGCTCCGTGTCGTTCGCCCCGCGAGGCTTGGCCGCTCGCGAGGGTCTTGAGTCTCGTGTTGATGAAGATGGGCTGTGCTGGGCCCCCCTTTAAGCCACACCGCAGGCCGCAGGCAGTCAAGTCTGGGGACCCCCATTCCCAGAACGCCGACAGCCCAGGTTTGGGCGGCTAGAGCAACAAGACCAGAGGTTAAAGACGCAGCTCGCCCGTTGGAATAACATATAACGGTCAGTGCAACTAGAATCATTTAGTGACTAAGTTGACAAAGCCCTACGCACGCGTTAACTTAGTAGGACCACAAGTCAGCCTGCAAATCTGGTGGGGTCCCAGCTAGCAGGGGGAATCAAATTTTTTTGCGTAATAAGGTGGCACTTCCTTGCGTGAGAAGATGTTTTCTGGTTTTTTATTTCTACTTTTTCGAGTTAGAATAAAAAGAAAATAATTTAGCATCTTGGGTACAATCTATATTTTCATAAAAAGGATCATAATAAAGCTGGTGGGTCCCGGCTGTCAGGGAGAGGAAACTTTTTATTTCCCCGTAATAAAGAAAACACTTCCTTGAGTGCGAAGATGTAGCTGGTGGGTCAAACCTGTCAGGGGGAGAAATTATTTGTTTTCGCATAATACGGGGCACTTACTGCGTGCGGCCATTGGCCATGTGGGTCCCTACTGTCAGCCAATCCACGTACATGCCTCATCCGATGGCTGTCGTTTGTTGACAGAGTTGACCACGCCGTGCCAAGAGAACCAACACAGTGAACGATGGTGAATATTGCAAAGGGAATGACCCGGAGCCGGCGACGACACAGCAGTGGATGCCCACGCGGAGGGCAGTATGAGGGTTCACTGATTCAGCTGCGGTGTGAGGCTGCCGTCACCGGTGAAGAACATGAGGTGTTGGTGAGTAGAGGAATGGCCTGGATGGCGTTTGGGAGTAGAGTGGGCCGGTGAAGCCTGTGCGGCAACACAGCCGGCCACGGGAGGCGGTAGTAGGCGGCAACGCCGGCGGTGGTTTGGCGACTGAAGCAAGAATATCCGAGATTGAAGAAGAAGCACTAAAGTCATTGGATGGACATCCAATGACCACTGCTGCTAGAATCATGTCTTGACTATAAGTTTACAAAGCCTTTTGTATGCCTTAGTAGGCCCACAAGCCTTTTGTATGCGTCACTGACTATAATTCTCAAAAATATAGTAGGCCCACAAGTGAGCATCACATCTGTGGCAGAGAACATATAGCCCATTTGCGATCTATAATAGTGTATAACCCAGTTTTGAATTTTAATGGAATTTACTACAACCCATTTACAGCCTGTTAAAGTTACAGCCCATTTTCTAGCCAGGACAACGATTAATAATTTCAACCAACCTCTCAAAACAGAATTCAACCAAAAATCCCACATTTTGATGGGATCCGAAAAAAATTATCCCGAAATTTCGAGTCAGATTAAATATAATTTCAAAATGAATTTGTATTAGGCAAAAATCTAAAGAAATACTGCGCACGCAATAAGTAATGAAATTAAAATTTCCAAATTCAAACAATAATATTTTTGAAACTAATTACCTGTTTGGTGTGTTTTCGTATAATTACAACCCATGTATTATTTCTTAAAGCCTGTTTTCTTATTAGGCCTAATGCATCCCTCGTAGGAAAGATTTATAGCCCGGCGGGGTGGAGAATAACAAGTTGACCTGGGTTGGGTATTCCGCAAAAAAAGTATAGCTGGGCTAGCCATTTTCACCTTGAAAAAATAATATCTGGGCTGGATATTTAGTCGACATAAAATAATAGCCTGGGCTAGATGGGCCATAGCCCGCCCAGTTGATACCTGCTCGTCTGAACAACAACAAAAACATCGCCCAAGAAAAACTCCGCTTACACCTAAAAAAACAAATACTGCTCGAGCTATTGGGTCCCAACTGTCGGCCGCTCCTTGTGCAGTTCTCTCGTTTATTGACTATATAGGTTGAGGATGGTGTGGGATCGTGATGTTAGGAAACCAGGAGGACACAAAAAAATTATAGTTGTATATAATAAGGAGGACCTTGCGTACGTACGACTATGGCCCTAGTGGGTCCCTACTGTCATCATGTCCAAATAAAGTCATCTCCTGATTCCACATGTTTGTTGACAATGCTCGGTGCCATGGCGAGCGTAATAACTCGAAGGACGACGGAGAGGGCCTCGCGGGCCCTACGGATTGTCTGATACAACGCCCGCTGCTCATTCATGAAGCCTGGATCATCGGACACCTATGAGCACCTTCGAGAGACTGAGATGGCATGAAACGGTAAGGCCGCACTTGGGAGCTCTGGATTGTTTCACACCTGTATTAAGATACAAGTGTAATTTACTCATTATCGAGAACAACACGTAAAATACAGGTGTAATGAAACCGAGGGCCCGAGGTATGTAACAAAAACCGGCGAGTTACGCGTGTAATTTGAGAGACCAGTGTATATTTTACTAGTCAAAATCGACCAACCAAGCACTTCGCCCAAGACCATCTGCTTTTATTTACAAGCGCTAGTTTTACAAGCGGTTTTGGTTGGAAAACCATGATCCAATCATGGCCTAAGATGATGAGTTGGTTGGAAGATCACATGGTTTCACCTCTAACCTACCCGAGTTGTCGTATAGGCTATGAATGAAACATAAGACAATGAACTTCTTAAGCACAGAAACAACATAAGAGGATGATCTTCTTAACATGCAAATCACAGGCATTAGATCAACATGCAAAACAATATGAAGCATTATTCTCAGGAAGCACAGTGAACAATTCGTGATGTCGCATGCCACAGCATTTGAAGCTCAACTTTGCAATCAAACTCACAAGGCCTGGCATTACATAGACAACATTCAGAACAAACTCTTAAAATACCTTACATAAGTCAACATTCATGTGACTATGCATCTCAGCAGAGTAAATATTTACTTGAACTGAAGACAGGAATAGAAAAAAATGATCGATGTTGCTCAGAGCAAAGGGCGTCCCACTCAAAACTATAAAATTCATGTCTTCTGGCTAACATCAATGAGCAAAATTTTACAAGGTTTCCCAATTCCAATATATTAAACTAATGTCTTCTTGCTAACATCAATGATTAAACTTTGACAAGCTTTTCCCATTCAAAATATGTAATGCCTATGATTGTGCAACGAGTAGGGTTTGTCATGAGTTTCTCATCTGATAGTCTGCTGGCTCAAGGTGATGACGAATGATTAGACAACCATTCGATGTATTCTGCATGATGAAGTATTATGGAGGACACAAACCATATGAACATTTTGTGTAGTTTCACTAAAATCAAGCTGAGCATCCCTGTGGATTTCGTATTTATATGCTGCAAGAAAACAAAGACGCATCAGCACACACATGAGTATTGGCCCCAGTGTCAACCCACCAATCGGTGGACTGACAAACTGAAAGTACGGCAAATAGATTACCATACCCAGATGCCCCATCATTGCTGCTTAGAGTGACATCGACAGACTTGGAGTCCTTCCCTGGCTTCTTGTACTTGTTTGGGCACTTGTTTGCCCAGTGTTCCTCTGAACCACAAGTAAAGCAGCCATCTCTCTTTTTGTCTTTCCTTACCCTTCTTAAAGGTTGTATTCTGCCTTGAAGACGTTGGTAGCTCCATTCAGATGGGCATGGTTTGTCATCAGTTTGCACATTGAAATGGCACATGCAGTTGGATTAACCAGCGTATCTTTTTGTGCAGATTCCACTGAAATCAAACAATGTCTTGAGTAGCATGGTGGATTTCATACTTATATGTTGCAAAGCGTTAAACACGTTGGCAGCTCCATTCAAACAGATACTCCAATGGCTCAAGGTGACGATGAATGATTCGAGAACCATTCGATGTATTGTGCAAAATGAAGTATTATGGAGGACACGAACCATCTGAACATTTTGTGCAGTTCCACTAAAATCAAGCTAAGCATCCCTGTCTGCATAAATACAGAAAAAGTATGAATATAATAGTGGTACTAGTTGATTAAACATACGCTTACAACTATAATCATCTTCATTATCTTAACAGGAAAAGATAGCAATACAACAGCTTGAATTAAATATTTATTCAAAAAAAATACAACAATATAAGTAGCACAACATAACAAAGCACAATCATGTGGATGAAGGCCGATACTGACCTCGTTCGTTACAGATGCGTTGGTAACTGACTTGGTCATACCTTTCCTTGTGGAGTGAATTTTGCACTCCACGTGTTGTTGAGTTGCCTATGCTCTCTACAAACTAGTCATGTCACCAGCGTCTACTAATACTCTGTAAAGCTTCTCAATCATTCCTTTTGTAATGTAATGTAAACAGTGACTGCTTCTTTCTGCAAAGTGGTAAGACCAACTGGACCCACTAATGTAGCAGTTTGCCTTAAACACATTGGCTCCTTTTGTGCAGTTCAACTAAAATTAAAGTTGAAATAAAACAGAGCAGAAGTTTTGATATCCCTGTGTGCAACAATAGGTATAAGGGAAACAATTGCTGAGAAATAACGGTTGATGACTTATACTCCCAGAAGAAAAACATCTACTGATCTACCTTATCTTAATGGGAAACAAAGCAGGAGAGTAGCAATTCTCAATCAGTGTGATTCATTCATATTAACTGAGACATTAGCTTAACAATGCATTGTTTCAACATGTATAAAGAACAACAAAGCAGAAAAGTACCATTCCTAAAACAATGCGACTCATTCATATTAACAGAGACATTATCTTAACAATACCTTGGTTAAACATGTAGAAAGAACTACAAAGTAGGATAGTACCATTTGTAAAACACTGTAACTGATATATAATGACAGAGACATTATCTCAACAATACATCTCTTAAACATGTACCCCGGTCGATCCCTAATAGAAGTGGTACTCCTGCCGATCCCTAAAAAGTGTTGCGGTTTTGAGCTAAGATTCAGTAGTTAATTCTGAGTGTGGCATTGCTTAATTTTCCAAGCGGCATTAGATTAACAAAAAGCATAAACAGTTCCAAGGGAGAGTGGGTTCAACAACACCATGTGCTTCCATCTACTTATAAAAGAGGCGATGCAAAGTTTCTTGTAACAAAGCAACAAGCATAATGTCTGGGTTGGTCCCATTTTTGTTCACTACTTAATGGGAAAAGACAACAATTCAATAGCTTCAATTCAATATTTATTTAAAACAGTACCAACACAAGTAGCACAACATCTCCAGGCACACTGCACGATCATGTGGATGTAGGCAGGTACCAACCTTTCATGACGCAGACAAGATAACGTACGAATCTGCCAACACAAATAGGAAATCCAATCTCGTTTTGTGCACTTGCACTGAAATCAAGCAAAGTTGCCGGTGTGACATGTAAGTTCGCTATAGCAACAAGTTTAATAGATATCCCTGTTTTAACAGAGGCAAAAAAGCAAACAATTACTGGCCAATAAAGCAGGATGAAACATACGATGACAAAAAGAAGCATCTAACTTATCTTGATGGAAAACAAAGTAGGACAGTAGCATTTCTAAAACGGTTGCATTGATCCATATTGATACGTCCATTTTGCATCATGCTTTTATATCGATATTTATTGCATTATGGGCTGTTATTACACATTATGTCACAATATTTATGCCTATTCTCTCTTATTTTACAAGATTTACATAAGGAGGGAGAATGCCGACAGCTGGAATTCTGTGCTGGAAAAGGAGCAAATATTATAGACCTATTCGGCACAGCTCCAAAAGTCCTGAAACTCCACGGAAGTTATTTTTGGAAATAATAAAAAATATTGAGCAGAAGAAATACTAGAGGGGGGCCCACACCTTGGCCACGAGGGTGGGGGCATGCCCTACCCCCCTGGGCGCGCCCCCTACCTCGTGGGCCCCCTGGTGGCCCTCTGGTGGCCATCTTCTGCTATATGAAGTCTTTCGTCCGAAGAAAATAACAAGCAAGCTTTCGGGACGAGACTCCGCCTCCACGAGGCGGAACCTTGGCGGAACCAATCTAGGGCTCTGGCAGAGCTGTTCTGCCGGGGACACTTCCCTCTAGGAGGGGGAAATCATCGCCATCGTCATCACCAACACTCCTCCCATCGGGAGGGGGCCAATCTCCATCAACATCTTCCCCAGCACCATCTCCTCTCAAATCCTAGTTCATCTCTTGTATCCAATTCTTGTCTCTAAGTCTGAGATTGGTACCTGTAGGTTGCTAGTAGTGTTGATTACTCCTTGTAGTTGATGCTAGTTGGTTTATTTGGTGGAATATCATATGTTCAGATCCTTTATGCATATTAATACCCCTATGATTATGAACATGGATATGCTTTGTGAGTAGTTATGTTGTTCCTAAGGACATGGGAGAAGTCTTGCTATTAGTAGTCATGTGAATTTGGTATTCGTTCGATATTTTGATGAGATGTATGTTGTCTCTCCTCTAGTGGTGTTATGTGAATGTCGACTACATGACACTTCACCATTGTTTGGGCCTAGAGGAAGGCATTGGGAAGTAATAAGTAGATGATGGGTTTCTAGAGTGACAGAAGCTTAAACCCTAGTTTATGCGTTGCTTCGTAAAGGGCTGATTTGGATCCATATGTTTCATGCTATGGTTAGGTTTACCTTAATACTTCCTTTGTAGTTGTGGATGCTTGCAATAGGGGTTAATCATAAGTGGAATGCTTGTCCAAGTAAGGACAGCACCCAAGCACCGGTCCACCCACATATCAAATTATCAAAGTACCGAACGAGAATCATATGAACGTGATGAAAACTAGCTTGACGATAATTCCCATGTGTCCTCGGGAGCGCTTTTCTCTATATAAGAGTTTTTCCAGGCTTGTCCTTTGCTACAAAAAGTATTCGGCTACCTTGCTGCACTTTATTTACTTTTGTTACTTGTTGCTCCTTACAAATTATCTTATCACAAAACTATCTGTTACCTATAATTTCAGTGCTTGCAGAGAATACCTTGCTGAAAACCGCTTATCATTTCCTTCTTCTCCTCGTTGGGCTCGACACTCTTACTTATCGAAAGGACTATGATAGATCCCCTATACTTGTGGGTCATCAAGATTCTTAAGCTTTTTTCTCTGTTTTGGATATTTAGAAAAATAGAAAAATAAGAAGCAGTCCGGGAAGGACACGAGGTCTCCACGAGGGTGGAGGGCACGCCCTACCCCCTGGGCACGCCCCCTTGCCTCGTGGGCACCTCATGCGCTCTCCGGACTCCGTTTTCTTGCACGATATGTATTTTGGTCGGTAAAAATTCATTATATAATCTCCCAGAGGTTTTGACTCATGTATCACGCAAATATCCTCTGTTTTTGTTTCAAGCTGTTGCTGCTGCAGATTAGAGCAAGATGTCTTCTCAAGAGTCAGTAGGGGAGAGCCGGGTGTCTCATCTGGCATTGCGTTCAAGGACAAATAGCGATGCTGACCACTTTGGGCCAGCTACGGAGGAAGAGATGGAGGCTGACTTGAAGAGGATAGATGCCATGGAGGAGGATCAAGAAGTCACTTCTCGCTTCCGAGCTGGATTCCCGATGGGGGAACTACAGAGCTCGGCTATTCCAAACTCGGTTATCCCTTCCAATGTTAGATTTCTTTCTTATGAAAATATGAAGAAGAGTGTCACTTGTTCTCCCGTAGCTATGCAACACCCTTGTTGCAAGGAGCTTTGGCCGTCACAGGAAAGCTTCGTAAGGAAATAATGGATCACAAGCAGCAAGTCAATAAGCTCGAGGAGGAGAATCGTATCATGAGGGGCATCATCGCCAAGAATATCACATCACCATCCCCGAAAAGGGAGACATAATCATATGGGTATGGGCACTTCTCTTGGCAAGTGCGAAGCTTGGGGGAGGTGCCACGATATCGTATCACCATCACATCTCTATCTTTACCATTTTTCTTAGTTCGATCCTTTTAGTAATATCTTCATCTAGTATAATAAAGTTTTTGGTATGATTTAGTTTTGAGTTTTGCTTTATGATCCCTCTATGTAATCGGGTCCGTGAGCTATATAATAAAGATTAGTGTTGAGTCAAGGGCTTGATTATTTTGCCATGATCTTGAGGGAATAAAAGAAAAGAGAAAAGAATAAAAAGAAACAAAGAGATCATATTAATCTTATGAAGAGTAATGACTTCACATAGAAAGAGTATGATGATTAAAAGTTGTTGAGAGTTGGCAAACATAGCTTTGGTCATCGTTGCAATTCATAGGAAGTAATAAAGAAAGAGAGGTTTCACATATAAATATACTATCTTGGACATCTTTTATGATTATGAGCACTCATTAAAATATGACATGCTAAAGAGTTAATGTTGGACAAGGAAGACAACATAATGGGTTATGTTTTCTTATATCTGAGATAAAGTATATTGTCATGGATCATCCAACATGTTGAGTTTGCCTTCCCCCTCATGCTAACCAAATTCTTTGCACCAAGTAGAGATACTACTTGTGCTTCTGAATTCCCTTAAACCCAATTTTGCCATGAGAGTCCACCATATCTACCTATGGATTGAGTAAGATCCTTCAAGTAAGTTGTCATCGGTGCAAGCAATAAAAATTGCTCTCTAAATATGTATGATTGATACCGTGGAGGAAATAAGCTTTATATGATCTTGTGATGTGGAAGAAATAAAAGCAACAGACTGCATAATAAAGGTCCATATCACAAGTGGCAATATAAAGTGACGTTCTTTCGCATTGAAATTTTGTGCATCCAACCATGAAAGCGCATGACAACCTCTGCTTCCCTCTGTTAAGGGCCTATATTTTACTTTTATCTTCTACCTTATGCAAGAGTCAAGGTGATCTTCACCTTTCCTTTTTACATTTTATTCTTTGGCAAGCACAGTGTGTTGGAAAGATCCTGATATATATATATATATATATATATATATATATATATATATATATATATATATATATATATATATATATATATATATAGTTTGATGTAAGTTAGCATGAACTATTATTGCTGACATTACGCTTGAGGTAAAAGGTTGGGAGGCGAAACTATAAGCCCCTATCTTTCTCTATGTCCGATTAAAACTCCATGACCACAAGTATTGCGTGAGTGTTAGCAATTGTGAAATACTAAATGAGACTTGCTAAAAAAGCTCTGACATAGACTCTTTCCGATGTTATGATAAATTGCAATTGCTTCAATGACTGAGATTATAGTTTGTTAGTTCTCAATAAAGTTTCTGATTCATACTTGACATTGTGAATAGATTGTTACTTGAGCATAAGAAATCATATGACAATATCCATATATGTTGTTGTTATAAGAATAAACATGATGCCCTCATGTCCGTATTTTATTTTATCGACACCTCTCTCTCTAAACATGTGGACATATTTATCGTTATCGGCTTCCACTTGAGGACAAGCGAGGTCTAAGCTTGGGGGAGTTGATACGTCCATTTTGCATCATGCTTTTATATCGATATTTATTGCATTATGGGCTGTTATTACACATTATGTCACAATATTTATGCCTATTCTCTCTTATTTTACAAGGTTTACATAAGGAGGGAGAATGCCGGCAGCTGGAATTTTGGGCTGGAAAAGGAGCAAATATTAGAGACATGTTCTGCACAACTCCAAAAGTCCTAACTCCACGGAAGTTCTTTTTTGGAATAATAAAAAATATTGAGCGGAAGAAACACCAAAGGGGGCCCACACCCTGGCCACGAGGGTGGGGGCGCGCCCTACCCCCCTGGGCACGCCCCCCTGCCTCGGGGGCCCCCTGGTGGCCCTCCGGTGGCCATCTTCTACTATATGAAGTCTTTCGTCCGAAGAAAAATAACAAGCAAGCTTTCGGGACGAGACTCCGCCGCCATGAGGCGGAACCTTTGCGGAACCAATCTAGGGCTGTGGCAGAGCTGTTCTGCCGGGGACACTTCCCTCCGGAGGGGGAGATCATCGCCATCATCATCACCAACGCTCCTCTCATCGGGAGGGGGCCAATCTCCATCAACATCTTCACCAGCGCCATCTCCTCTCAAACCCTAGTTCATCTCTTGTATCCAATTCTTGTCTCTAAGTCTGAGATTGGTACTTGTAGGTTGCTAGTAGTGTTGATTACTCCTTGTAGTTGGTGCTAGTTGGTTTATTTGGTGGAAGATCATATGTTCAGATCCTTTATGCATATTAATACCCCTCTGATTATGAACATGGATATGCTTTGTGAGTAGTTACATTTGTTCCTGAGGACATGGGAAAAGTCTTGCTATTATTAGTCATGTGAATTTGGTATTCGTTCGATATTTTGATGAGATGTATGTTGTCTCTCCTCTAGTGGTGTTATGTGAACGTAGACTACATGACACTTCACCATTGTTTGGGCCTAGAGGAAGGCATTGGGAAGTAATAAGTAGATGATAGGTTGCCAGAGTGATAGAAGCTTAAACCCTAGTTTATGCGTTGCTTCGTAAGGGGCTGATTTGGATCCATATGTTTCATGCTATGGTTAGGTTTACCTTAATACTTCTTTTGTAGTTGCGGATGCTTGCAATAGGGGTTAATCATAAGTGGGATACTTGTCCAAGTAAGGACAACACCCAAGCACCGGTCCAACCACATATCAAATTATCAAAGTACCGAACGCGAATCATATGAACGTGATGAAAACTAGCTTGACGATAATTCCCATGTGTCCTCGGGAGCGCTTTTCTCTATATAAGTGTTTGTCCAGGCTTGTCCTTTGCTACAAAAAGGATTGGGCCACCTTGCTGCACTTTATTTACTTTTATTACTTGTTGCTCGTTACAAATTGTCTTATCACAAAACTATCTGTTACCTATAATTTCAGTGCTTGCAGAGAATACCTTGCTGAAATCCGCTTATCATTTCCTTCTGCTCCTCGTTGGGTTCGACACTCTTACTTATTGAGAGGACTACGATAGATCCCCTATACTTGTGGGTCATCACATATTAACAAAGACATTCTCTTAAAACAGCATTCGTTAAAAATCTAATTTACTTTTAATGGTGGCATTGCTTCAATTTTCCAGCGGCATTGTTAGATTAACAACAGCAAAATAGTTGTATGGGACATGGGACATGGGACATGCTAGCACCATGTGCGTCCATACGTATAAATGGGTGATCTAGAGTATGTTGCCAAGCAGCATGTCTGCGTTGGTCCCATATTTGTTCTCTTTGAACCTTTTTCCTATGTGAGGGCAGCAAATTTAGTCCTGCACAAACTACCCGACCCCCCCAGTTTGTTTCCTTTTTCAACAAAGAGATCGGTTCCTTACAGATGTGTGTACTGGGTTACCCCTTTTGTCCCTTTTCGACCAACAAAGTGGCTGGATAGCTAGTCTATACTACTTTCCCTCCGTCCTTTCCTCATTGAAACACGTCCTAGATTCATGCTCCACCCCACCGCACCCTTCTTTCCACTTTGAACCAAGACCTAGATTCGACTACAGAATCGAAAAAGATCCGCATGCAGCTAGAGCAATGACGGTTTCAAAGAAAGTTATACCTTAGGGTCGTCAGGATGTGGCTAGGCGTGCGGAGGGAGGTCGGATCTGCCCACACTACGTACGACAGCAAGGAAGAAGGGGTCGGTGGCCCTCCCGCACAGGCGCTAGGTGAAAGAGAACAACGTAGTCGATTGCGTCCCTCGCCGAAGGCGATAGTGTGAACGATGCACCTCATCCCCTTCCCGGTGCGACGGGATCCGGACGACTCCTTCACCAGCTGTGAGGGGGGGGGAGAGACAGAGGCCAACGCATTCTTGTTTAGATCTAGTGAAGAGGGTGAGAGACTGTGAAATAGCAAACCCTAGCAAAGAAACGCTGAGCCTCCAGCATGCACACACACACACACACACACACACACACACACATATATATATATATATATATATATATATATATATAGGGTGGATCTATTATGATAACACCCCCTTAAGACCTTATTCTGCACATCAACTACCTTATTCTGATAACACTCCTCCGTCCCCCTGACCGGAACCACATCCACCACCCACCGTCCCACCCCCACCCCCGGAGCGCACCCACCTCCGCACTACCCACCTTCCCCGCACGTCCCATGACCCAACCTCCCTCTCTACCTTCTGCCGCCGACACAGCTCACCACCCTCGCCCCCAATCCCCTCTCACACTGTCGCCCTGAGCCTCCACCATCGCACAACCCCACGCGCTCCTCCACCTTCTTCCCTGTCGGGGCCACCGCGTCACCAGAACCACCACTCCTCCCACCTTCTTCTCTGCTGGGGCCCCAGCACTGCCAGAAACCCCGCTCCCCACATTCTTCCTAGCACCAACGTCGCCAGATCTCCCGCGCCCCGGCCACCGTGGCTCCAACCACCGTCTCCCCGCTCCGCCCCTCCCCTGGCCACCAGCACTTCCTTCGCGCAGAAAGAGCCGCCGAGCACCGCATTCGGCCATGGGTTCGGGACGAGAACCCGCCGGATCCGGCCTCCCAGATGGCTGCGGACTACGGCGACCACCGTATCCAACCCCCCGGCTAGAGGTTGCTCCTTCACCGTTCACCTACGACGACCATAAACGGGGAGGTACCCCCTACTACATCAATCTGGTCCCGACGAGGAGCTCCCCCCTCCCGTTCTTCTTTGGCAGGGCGTTGGGTTGGGTCCTCCTCATGGCCTTTCCCGGATCCGGTGGGCTTGGGTGTCCTCGCGTGTCTGGCTGACGCGGCAAGTGAGCGAGCGATCTGAATCTTCTTGGTTTGCTTCGTCGAGTGCCCCGGCGGCGCCATGAAGTCCACTACGTGAGCGTAAGCAACACACCATCACCTGGCCGAGCAGTCCAGTGTGTGGGTGCAAAGCAGCCGTGCGCACAACACGAGCAATTTGCGCGGTGTGGATGTGATGTTCGCTGCTGCCGATGCCCTGGAAGAACAGTACCTACCCATGTGCAGTTGAGAAGAGCTTCTTTTGCTCTACTTTTTTTTGTAGATTTTGGGTTGCGCACTTCTCCTCAGCCCCATGCCATACTGCAGTCCCGCATTTGACATGGAGTAATGCACTGCAACACCCCGGAGCGGCAGCTGAAGGTCAACGGCGGCAACGATGCCTCGTGTAGTTTCGAAAATTTTATTTTACATTTTTTGTTTGCCTTGAGATGTAGTTCGCCATGGCCTCGAACATGGTCTGGTGTCACAACCATTTCAGTGCGCCAGCAGCACCCCTTGTGTGCGTTCACAACCGTTGATTTTAAAAAGAAGTTCATTTTGTTATTGAAAAGAATGCAAAGAGGAAATGAGAGTAGAAAATCGATGTGGATGAATGTTTGTGTGCAATGTGTAGCGTGCAAACAAAAATGCAGTTCACTCGCCTCGTCCCCACAATGCATATTACATTATAGTCCGAAAAATATATATATTTAGTGCACTATGGGAATACCAAAAACTCCATAGAGAAAAAAGAAAGAGTTAAATGCAGTGCACTCTGGTATTATAAAAGGTCCACTCTAAAGGCCTTTGAAGTACACTTCATTTGGAAAAAAAATAGGGAAATAAAAAAAGTAATGTGGTTCACCTTTGGTAGTGTTTCCATTCATTTACTTACAATGTGAAGTACGAAAAAAACGTGAGGAAAACAACAAAAGAGTAATGTGGTTCACTTCTCGATAGTGTTGCGGTCCATTTACCCTCGATGCGAAGCGCACTTCACTTCCTCGTCTGAGAAAATTTCCTGTCTGACAAAACAAATGATGCAGTGCAATTTCCTGTCTGCTGCAGTGCGGTTTTGCTGAAGCAGTGCGGTTTTCTGTTGCACGAAGTGCACTCGTCGATTTGGGCATCGCAAAAAACAGTGTGTCCGCATTTCGGTAATTGCAAAACTGCTCTCATACCGTAAGGAATTAGATAGAGTATTCTACACGAAAAACATGCACCTCATCGATATCTTTCCGATGGTGTATCATTTGAATCATTCCGACGAGCCGTTTGAATATTTTTTTGTGAAAATGTCTGCTATGTCTCGTCGTCAGCCACACGATTTTCAAAATTAACTAAAAACCGTAAAGATTCTCAAAAACATTACAACATATGAAAGTTGCGCCTCATCCGTAGCTTTTTAACGACGTAATACACGCCTCGTTTTGACAAACAGTTCAAAAACTATAGCCAAAACAGTATGATAATTGCCAAAAAAATTGAAAAAACAGAATTCCGTGATGTAGTAAATTTAAAACTACTCTTAAAACGTAATGAATTAGAGAAAATAATAGACATGTAGAAGATGCGTATCGACGATACCTTTCGAACGGTGTATCATTTTCTTCATTCCGACGAGCGGTTTAGAAAAAAACGCGAAAAACGCTCGCTGCAACTATTCATGTGTCACACCGTTTTCAAAACTGCTCTTAAACCATGAGGAATCTCGAAAAGTGTCCAACATGGCGAAGTAGCGCCTAATCCATAGCTTTTCAACGGTATATTACACGCCTTGTTCTGACATACTGTTTAAAAACTGGAGCAAAAACAGTACCGAAAAAACACTGCGTCAGTTTTTTTGACGGGAAGTTCACTCGCCTGAGTACTGCAGCACACTTGGTTCAAACGATGACGTGCACTTGCGTTGAGCATGCAGTTCGGAAGTGTTATCAGAATAGACCGGCTATATATGACAACACTATTCTAATCCCAGGATTAGAATAGTTATTTGGATCACGTCAGGACTTATATAGGGCTCGATGGACCCCTCCCGAGCTTCCCTGAACTGCCCGGCCCGGCCAGACAGAAACCCACCCGATCCCGAGCCGCCCCGACTAGATCCACCTGATCCCCCGAACCCGAGCCGACCAACCCCCCCTTCTCGCCGCTCCTCCCCTCGATCCCCGACCTCCGCCCTCGTTCGCCGCCGATCTTCGCCAGATCCGCCGCCTCCCCCCGTCTCCAGCTCCTGCCCGCCCGGATCCGCAACCTCCCCTCTGTCTCCAGCTCCTGGTCGACCGGATCCACTGCCACACCTCCGTCCCACCTCCTGGCCGACCACCGACGTGAGGGAGCCCGCGTCGCCTAGACGCGGCGAAGCCGCCATGGACTTCCGGAAGCCGCATCCTCCTTCCATCCTCACCGCCCAACGCCTTGGCAAAGCAGATGATAGCCCTGATGCAAGCTATGGCGAACGGCGCAGCCAATGGAACAACTCCTCAGCGGAGGCAGCGCGTTCAAATCCAGCAGCAGTACATGAACTTCCTCCCACTTGTTGCCTTCTTCTTCAATATTGCCTTGCCTGACCTTCTTGCTTCGTGCAGATGAACTTCATGCCCTCTGCAAGACATGGATTGCCATGGAATTCCTCTCCTAACTCCACGACGAATTGTTCTCAAGGTGGCCTATCAGCTGCTGGAAAAAGGTTGGTCGAACTTCTAGCCAAGGTATGGTTGAACTTCTTCTTTCTGTTTGTTATTTTCTTATAGCAATGTGAAGTTCGGGTAGTTTGTGAGCCTCAGTCCAGGCTACAAACAACATTTAAAATTTTCCTGCTTACAGCCATGTGAAGTTTAGGTAGTGTGTGAGCCTCAGTCCAGGCTACAAACAGTAGAAAATCTGCCTATGAAATCTGCCTGCTTTTCACATTCACATGTGAAAATCCATGTGAAGTTCAATTGTTAAGTGTGCTAGAGTTCAGGTTGGTATGTATCTGGTTCTGAAAATAAAAATAAAAGGAAAATAGAACACACATGTGATCTCACATGAAGGTCAGGTTGGTATGCACTAGTGGTTCAACCATTCAAACTCATGAAGGTTCAGGTTTTTTAACTGTAGACAGTATTTCCCCTCTGCAAAACAAGAAGTTCAAGTTGTGGAGAGCGCTCAGTTCAGGTACATATAAGTAATCAAATAATGTAGAATTAACAGAATGTGAGGTTCATTCTGTGAAGGGTGCTGAGTTCAGGTACAAAAGTATTGGCAGATGCTCAGCTCAGTGCAGAGTGTGATGCCTGTCCTAGGGGGGGAATATGTACATGGACACCATTTTTATATGAGAAGTTCAGGCTGTCAATAATGCCTAGTTCAGTTACAAAGGTATAGGCAGATGTAACTTGTGTGCTAATAAACATTTTTTTCTTTTATGTCATCAAGACGAGAGACGCATGGAGAAGCTTAGAACTTCCCAGCAGCAAGTACACAATCCTAAGCCTGTACGCGTTGCACCACCCCCTCAATGGGTCACACCTCAAACGCACCAACAACATTACCAACCTTCTCCAGACCAAAAATGGATGACACCCGAAACACATGGAGACTTCCAGGATGTTGGGTCACAGCCCTATCCGCACAACTTTGCGCCTCCACCTACTTGGGTGACACCGGAAATCCCCCGCGGATTCTTTGTATCCACCAGCAGACTCCCAAGCACGCCCATGGAGGAGGGGTTAGCTCAAGTCCTGCGTGTAACTCTGGAGGTTATCCCGGTGTGCCTCGTCAATGCCAAAGGGAAGCAACTAAATCGGATTCCAGGACAAATCCAATAGGAACACACACACGGAGGAGAGTGCTCTGCACACTACCACCGTTGGATCCTGCTACTGCTGCTACAAGTCAGAATTGTGCGGGACATAAGGTAGATGGATTGCTTCACAAAACAAACGAGCAAACCAATACCAGGGTCGCAATGCCTCCGCAACCACCTGAAGCAAAAAGGACGCAAACAAAATAGATGCCATCTTCAGCCCTCCTTCCTCCTCGTGATCCACTCCTGCATCCTGCTATGATTACTCCGCCGTGCCCCATCCTAGAGGGACAACAGCAGAATCTGGTGGAGTTGCGATCATACACGCACGTAAGTGAAATAAAATATTTAGGTATTTGTATATGCATCTTGTATTATCTGCGAATTTTCTGCTCCCTCCAGGATAACAAGTTCATAAATTGCATTTTGACGTGCCGTTTGGATTATTTTTTCTTTTTCTGTAGACGTCGGTTCTCCCGGATTATTTAATACCAAGACTAAAGATGCGATTCCAAGATGTAGAGAAAGAAAGGGAATTTTATAGTAGATACGCCAGACATGCTGGTTTTGGAATCAGGAAGACGGGGGGGGGGGGGGAATGACAACCACAAGTATTTTGTTTGTGCGTTCCAAGGGAAATGCACAACTTCTGTTTTAGAGGCTAACAGGAAGCGAAACAAAACATCGCAGAGGACATGCTGCAATGCAAGAATGAGGATTAAGGTGCAAGAGGATAACACATGTGTGGCAGTGGACATTGAGTACAATCATAATCACCAACTCATGCAAACTGATGACATGCTCGTATTCTTGCACTCAACGATATTTATAATAGTCAACGATATTTACTGTTGCCCTGATCAGAGGCGAAGATGCAAAGTCATTCAAGTGGTTGTTCGATACATTTGTACGGTGCATGAACAACAAGCACCCAACTTGCATCATAACAGGTGAGTTCAAAAATAAACTCTACAAGTTTCATCTTCTTTTTAGTCTATGGGTCTGTATTGGTACATTGGTTTTATCTAAAAATAATGTAAAGCAAGAAGTTCAACCACTGTTAGCACAGAAATCCAAGAAAACCAGTATAACAAGCAAAATTATATGACACATGTTTAGAAAAATAATAGTTCTGGACGTGAAGTTCAAATAGAGGAACCATAGAAGTTCAAGGACACTGCTGTAAGAAAAAACATATGAAACATGTTCAATAAAAATGTAGTTATGTATGTGAAGTTCAAGCACTGGTACCACAGAAGTTCAACAGCACTGCTGTAAGAAAAAATTGGGTTACATTATTAGTTAGTACTACTGCTACCTATCAAGTTCAAGCACTGATACCATAGAAGTTCAACAACACTGTTGTAAGGAAAAATACATGTGACATTTTTAGATAGTCATACTGCTACCTGTGAAGTTCAAGTACTTGTACAACATAAGTTCACCATCAGTGCAAAAAAGAAGCAAGTTTCATTTTTTTTAATTCATGTAGACCAGTGCCCGTCGACGGCGGAAGCTATACCACAATCATTCCCAAACACCGTCCACAAGCTATGCCATTGACACATCCTAAAAAAGTACAAGGAATACCTCGCGTTGCTGTACAAAAAGTATAAAACATTCAAAGAGGAGTTCACAGCTATATTAAACTAGTTGTTGATGCCAACAGAGTTTGAAGTTGCCTGGGTTGAACTCGTGCACAAGTACAAACTGGAGAACGACCAGATGATGATCCAGCTGTGGAGTGATAGGAAAATATGGATTTCAGCATATTAGAAGAACATCTTCTGTGCTAGAATGGCTTCCACACAACGAAGCGAGAGCATGAATCACGTGCTCAAGAGAGGGTTTGTCAAGGGGACACATAACCTACACAAGTTTGCTAGGTGGGTAAATGCTTGCATACAAACTCGGATGTAGAAGGAAAATGAGCAAACAATGACCAGCATGGTATAAAGACAAAAAAAACACCCCCATCGTATTGTGTTTTCCTTCAACATGTGCACTTTGAATTTTAGAAAATGAAACCCATGACTCTACTTCGACTAATATCTTATTTTTTGACATGTGCAGACCAATCGTGTGACAAAAACAACTTACGGCTACGAGGAAGACATGTCTATCAAGTAAAGGAGAGCCGTGTACACCGAGATGAGGACGAGGATGAGAAAAGCCACGCTATTTCACGCAAAGCCTATAGCAGAGCCCACTAAATACCTTGTGGACTACCACAAAAAGGCTGGCCATGATGATGAAGACAGATTTGCCTGGTCAAAGCATGAATTCCAGGTTGTAGCTGACCCAGAGAATGAAATATACGAGTGTGAATGCTAGCTTTGGACACACACAGGCGAGTGGAACAAACTCATTAAATAGCTAAACTAGTAGTATCATATTAAATATATGAAACTCATTGCTGGCTCATAAACTATGTATTGTGCATTCATCACAAAATGCAGGCCTGTTCTGCCTTCACATCATGAACATACTGGACCACCTGAAGCCTGACAAATTTCGAGAAAAGTATATCCTCAAACGGTACACAAAGACTGCAAAATCACAACCAACCTTTGATACAAGGGACTACAACAAAACTGCATCGGATGTCAGCTCAAGACTATCAAAGCAAGACATCTTGCTGTAGCTAAATTTGATGGTTAATAAGAAAGCGATGAGATGTGACTAGCAATATGACAGAGCCTACTGTGTTCTCAAGAGGCTCGTGGAAGAGCTCGATGCAATACATTCAGCAAATCAAGCGGATGCTGAAGAAAGGATGGCTGAAGAGGATGCTGAAATTGAAGATGACCTTCATTATTCTGTAGTTGAAATGCTCCATGCCGCTGCTCAAGCCAACCAATGCAAGCAGGGTGTTGACCAATCAATGGAGCAGCGATAGCAAGAGACGATGAAACTGCCGCTGTACTCTGAACGAAGGGTAGGAAGAAATTTTCTGCAGCAAAGAAAAGTGACAAGAGAGCTCAAATAAAGGCACCACCTGTAGGAAGAGTCGTCGTGCTCGATGAGAACGGAGTGCCACTTGGACACATGCAATGTAGTGTGTGAAAAAAGGTTGCAGGACACAACAAGCTCACATATCCAACACTCTTAGAAACCAACGATGCCGAGGAGGTCAAGTAACCCAAAGTTCAAAAACAGCAGCCGGAAGTTAGAGAACAAAAGAAGGGACCACACCCATAGAAATCAAGCAGCAGACTTTGTAGCATATGCAAGGAGTATGAACCACATAATGCAAGAAAATGCCCGAAGCACGCAGATGCTGAAAACACAAGCAGAAATCCATAGAAGAAACATAAAGCAAAACCTAGAGCCACCAACAAGAAAGTGGTGGAAGAAGAAGAGGAAGACGAAGATGAAGACACCGTCAAAGAAGAGGAAGACGAGGAGGAAGAGGAAGTGGAATGCGAGGAGAAGAGGAAGAGGATGATGAAGAGGAAGAGGATGATGAAAATAGGAAGAGGACGATGAATAGGAAGAGAAACATGAAGATGAAGAGGAAGAGGTAGAGGTACATGTCAAGCAAAAACCACTACAACCAAAGCCTAGGAGGAGTGCAAGGATGATGAACAGTTAGACTAGGTCCATTAAACAAAAGAAAACTTATGTCATGTCAATGTGCAGAATATTATTCCACTTTTGAAACAGTATTTTAGGAGAAGCTTACTTGAACTTTTATTGTTGAAGTTTCAAAGAAATTATACAGTAGAAGTTCAAGTAAGCTTACTGCAGAAGTACTAGTATAGTATAAGAGGAGGTGCTGGTGATGTATTGTATGAAAGAGCAACCAGTAATAAAATGAAAAAATATACATTGTGAAGTTCAAGTAATATTACGGCAGAAGTCCTGCTATATTATGGCAGGAAGTGCTGTGCTGGTGATCTATTGTATGAAAAAGCAACCAGTAATAAAATGAAACATATACACTATGAAGTTCAAGTAACATTACATTGGAAGTTCTGGTATATTATGGCAGGAGGTGCTGGTGTTGTATTCCATAAAAGAGCAGCCAGCAAATAATTATACAGTTTGAAGTTCAGGTCAGCTTATAGAAGAAGTTCTGGTATGTAAAATCAATGTAGGAAAAAATATGCTTAAAAAATTAAGTATTGCCTTAAGAACTAAGGTTAGCAAGCCTAATGAAACACATTCAGACGTGAAGTTCTATTTGGATACGTGCAGAAGTTCAAGTACAATGCCGAAAAAAGATAAAGAAACGTAAAGGAGTGTATGAGAATATTTTTGCACAAAGTTATAGTTGAAATCCATTCGCAGTTTGTCGGTGTACAAAAGTAGGCGCGCTCCTTTTTACCCCTTTACTTGTGCACGGACAGTCGGAGCCGCGCCCACGGCCACACTAAGCAGGGCAGGGGAGGGAGGCCGGAGAGAAGTCAAAGGCGCAAGGCGATCAGAGGCAACGCCAAGACCAGAAACACAAAGAGCAAAGGGGGCAAGGTGGACTCCCCCGGCAAGACCCTCGCCGTGGCGGCCTCCGCGGCCCTGACAAGAACCTTGCCAGGGCAAATTGCCCAACACCAATAGAGAGAGCCACCCTTGAGCCCACAGGTTCCAACCCAACCAACTACAGTGGGACCAGGGCTCGGGAGGCGCCTCCGTGGTGGCAATGCAGATCTTTGTCAAGATCATAAACACACAAGATCATACGAGGATCAGAAGACCATGACCCTCGGCGTGATCCTCGCCAAGGAAACCCACAAGACCCCTGGCAAGCGTCTTGCCGGGGACGACTACGACACCACAGCAAGACCCTTGTCGGGCCCCCCAGCAAGGCCATTGCCAAGGGCGTCAGCGGGGCCACTACCAGGTCCGCGCCATCCAAGACTCTGCCGCCGTCCGCATGCAGCTACCAGCCTAACTAGCTTGGAAGGTACCTGTGTGGCAACATGCAGCTTCCAGGCCAAATCAGCAAGCACCTGCGTGGTGGCATGCAGATCTTCATGAAGGCCCTACCACCACGCCACCTCAGCCGCCTGCCTGCCTACATGGCGCTGCATGCATCACTGGCCTGGGCGCGTGTCGAAGCGAGGCGAAGCGGTGACGGACGGGACGGGCCTCGTTCCCGTCCCCGATAAAGCTAATGGACACCTAAGTAGCGCATTTAATGCAATTTGTCCCGTAATGCCGTGCGATAAGCTCGCGCACTGTAGGCCTTTTCACCTCCTGTGTGCCACTGTGGCAACCCCTTTTCCCTATAAAAGGAGGCCTGAGGTGACCAGGAGGGGGATTCGGATTTTTGGACCGACGCAGCCACCATAGCTAGTTTGAAAGCTTAAGAACACTCAATACATCCACCAAAGCAGGACTAGGGTTTTATGCATCCTCGCGGCCCGAACTTGGGTAAACCATCAGTGTGCTTGCTCCTAAACCTGCTCTTCTCACAACCTCATGCAAGCCGACCGTAGAAGGGATCCCAGTGATCTCATAGGTGTCGTTCCCACCGACATCTTTGGCGCACCAGGTAGGGGAGGCACAGTTGTGAGAATCTGGTTTAGCTGCCGGCTTGGCAGTTTCTTGTGGCCACGGCTTCCAGAGAAGAAGACGGCAAAGAGCATGACACCGCCTGCAAGCACGAAGGACGCTGGTGCAGCGACAGGAAAGCTAAGTCGTACAAAACTTTAAGCAATTTCCTTTTTATATATGAGGTTATTGTCCTCGAAGATCCTGCCCTATGTATGAAAGCCTGCACACAAAGGGGCCCTTCCACAATTGGCAACACCCTTGTTCTGTTTCAAGTCCGCTCAACAGCTCATGCGGCCAGGTTAGCCTTCCGCAACTAGCAATGCTCTCGATTCTGACTCGAGTCAAGCTCGACAGTTCGAGCGGCCGCGTTGAGAGTGGTAAGGTGGTTCGCTCGGTAGCAAGCACACCCGGAAGGCCATTGGGGATCCGTCCTCAAGGTGTCGCCCTGGGTTTATGTGCCGGCAAGCCTACCCGTTTAACGTAGGGTAAACATACAAAGGGAAGATCGAACAGGAAGATAACATGCATCGTACGAAAAGTGCTACAGAGTTATATTACATCCATTGTTTCTGCGGTTCTAACTAAAGATAAAAACGGTCTTGGTCATGAACCTGTAGTGATAGTGGGAGACGGGGTGCCTAATCTCGGCACTGGCCTTCTATCCTCTCGATTCCACCGATGCGGCTGATGATGGGCTTGATACGCTCCTTGAGCGCCGCGAGGTCCACACCCGCCGGCAAGCTTCCAGCGCAGTGTCGAAGTCGAGGTTGGGGTTCCAGTACGCCATCTTGGTGAGAACCTTGGTCATGGCACCCTGGCAAAGCCTGCGGGCCTCATCGGCCAGCGAGGCCGCCCGGTTGGCGTGAAGCCGCTCCAAGGCACCAACAACCCTCTCAAAGAACAGGGTCAGGCTGCAGTTGGCGCTCAAGTTCGGCTTCGGGGCATACCTCACATCCGGCATCCCCGTGGTAGCCAGCTGTGTGGTGGCCTTGTCAGCAACAACGGCGAGGTGATTGAGCCAGCGGTTCTCGCCCTCCACGTGCTCCTTGTGGGCGAGGCCATCGTCCTTCCACAGCTACTTCTCGGTCTCCAGATTCTTGGTCAGGGTCCCCTCCCGGGCCTTGGCCTCCGACAGCATCCCCTCGAGACCCTCCAGTTTCAGCTTGAGGTCTCTGATGGAGTTGTTGGCTTCGGAGAGCTCTCCAGCTCTGCTGCGGACTGCGCCCTGTGCCTCAATCAGGGCGCCGTTGAGTGTGTCCTTCTCCTAGGATAGCTTCAGGGCCTGGTCCTTCAGCTCGTCCCACTCCACCTCCAGCTCCTTCACCGTGTCGGTGTGAACCCAAGCCCGGGCATCGAGTGCCTCCTTGTGCCTCTGCTCCATCTCATGGGTCCGCTGCACGACAAGCTTCTCCACCTCTTCATCTTTGCCATGGAGCGTTGCGGCAAGCTTCTCCTCATGCGCGGCAAGGTCCTCCTCCTGGGAGTTCAGCATAGCCTGGTGTTGGGCTCGAGTGGCCTCGGCTGCGGCGGCCAAACTCTCCGCCATCTCATGGGCCTTCTTAATGTCGGCCAGCTTCATGGTGAGCTCCACCTCGCGCTTGGCCAGCTTGCCATGGGCGGCCTTCAGCTCCCCGCAAGCTTGGCGGAACCAAGTCTGCGTCTCAGCGACACGTACTTTGAGGTCCGCCTCCGCTTTGTCCACTGTTGCCTCCCAGGACTTGGCCTTGTCCAGGCGGGCATGGTGGAGCGCCTGGAGCATCCGAAAGTTGGCGCCCATGGCCTGGAGAAGCCGCTCCTCCTGAGAACCATCGCCACCGGCGCTCAGCTCGTCGACAACCTCGAGCCCGGCAGCGGCAAGCACCTCCTCATCAAACACCTCGCCCTCGACGGGCGCCCTAGAGCTCGACGTTCCTGGGAGGTGGACGAAAAGGTTGTCGCTCACCTTCAGATACCTGCCGGAGCGAGAGGCAGCGGAAGAGGAAGGCTAGTCATCGACCACCTCCTCCTCGGCGGCGGACTTGCTGGCCTCCCTGGCAGGCCCTTTGCCGGGTTCCCCGGCGGACCCCTTGGCAGCGTCCTCAGCAGCGCCCTTGGCGGCCTCCTCGACGACGATCTTCTCGGCCTCCGCCGCGGCATCCTTGGCGACATCCTCGATGACAGTGTCGATGTCCTCTGGGTCCGCCGAAGGGGGATCTAGATACTGAGAAGTGGATGAGGCGAGGCCAATACCAGGGGTCAGAAAGAAGAAAAAGCAAATAGGAACGGAAGGTGAGTGGCTTACCCATGCCAGGCTGGGAAGCAGAGGTCCCCTCCCCGCCATCACTTGGCGCCGAGGCAAAGCCACCAACGCCCGATTTCGCCTCTTCCTCCTCCGTGTGCATGGGCTCGGTGCTTGGCGCCCTAGCCGGGGACGCCCCTCGGGGCGACGTGGTCGATGGGGGCGGCGTGTTGGGGGTAGCCCTCTCTGGCTCCTCCTGCTGTTGTTCTCCTCTTGCAATCACGGCAAGGTCAGCGCCAACTGATCGTACCCCCAACACACGTTGGTGACGGGCAAGTGATGAACTTACGCTGGGGGCTGGGCCGGGGGCTGCTGTCTAGACTGCTCAACACCACTAGTGGTGTGCCGGAAGCGCCTGCCGGGGGCTGCCCGCTCATCGAGGTCCTGGCCCTCTTCACCCTCTGGGCCAGCGTCTCCACGTCCCTGCAAAAATGAAAATAATTCAAGATAAGCGGCACATATTGAGGAAACAAAGATGACAGGAGGGGGAAGGGAACAAGAAGCTTACTCCTCCTCCTCTGCCACCTTCCTCTTCCACCTTGGGCTGAGGGACCCGAAGTCAAAGGTGACCTCTGCGTCAACGTCTGCCGGAGGGGGGGGGGAAGGAGGTGGCGTCTGGGCGCGCTTAGACGAAGAAGAGGTAGACGCTTTCTTCTTCGCCACCGCGGCCTTCACCACCTTCTTCACCGATGCAGCCCTCGTCTGGCGCGCGAACACCTCCTGGGCCTGTCGCAGTTGCGCGGCCCTGCCAGGCCGTACTGGCTCGCTGGAGGTGGCCCGCCGCAGAACCCGCCCTCTCCTCGTGGCTGGAGGGTCGACGGCCTCGGCCTCCTCCTCCTCATCCTCCTCTCCCGATGACTCGTCGGGCACATCCTCGATGAGAGGGGCCCTGGTGCCTGCACTGCTGGCCTCCCCAGCAAACTCCACCCACTGGGCGACCTCCTTCTCCTTCTCCTCCTCCGCGGCCTTGTCCTCCACGCCGCCAGCGCTTCCAGCCTCTCTGGCGAGCTCCGCCTCTGTCGCCCTCGCGGCGATGTAGTCCAGCTCCACCTGGGTGGTGTCCTGGACGAGCCGCGGCTCGACGCTGACGTACTTCTCCTCTAGAGTGTCAAAAAACTCCTGCGCCTGATCCTCCGGTGGCTCGTCCCAACTTGGGACCAGGCCGTGCGTGTTGAACTCCGGCATCATGGTGATGATGACGTTCCGGCGCGACTTGTTGCTCAGCGGGACCACCCCTGCCGGCACTTGAACAAGGGTCCCCCTGACGACCTTGCCGGCCTTTGCAGCGGCCCTTGCGACCTTGCCGGACCGCTCGACCTCGCCGTCGCGGTTCACGTCGAGCTGGAAGTGCCGCTGGCAGAAGTGGGCATGCCCCATCACCGTGAGGTTGTGGTCCAGGCCAGGGCAGAGCCTCATGATGTTGGCGGCGTTCGTGAAGAGCCAGGCCGGCCTCCCCTTGTTGTGCAGCGGAGTGATTCCGCGGCAGATGAAATCTGCCCCGATCATCTCATGGGTGAGTGAGGGAGTCCTGGATTAGGGGGTGTTCGCCGGACTCCTGGACTATGAAGATACAAGATTGAAGACTTTGTCCCGTGTCCGGAAGGAACTTTCCTTGGCGTGGAAGGCAAGCTAGGCGATGCGGATACTCAAGATCTCCTACTATTGTAACCGACTCCGTGTAACCCTAACCCTATCCGGTGTCTATATAAACCGGAGGGTTGTAGTCCGTAGGACAAGAATCATCATCATACACAATCATACCATAGGCTAGCTTCTAGGGTTTAGCCTCCTTGATCTCGTGGTAGATCTACTCTTGTACTACCCATATCATCAATATTAATCAAGCAGGAGTAGGGTTTTACCTCCATCGAGAGGGCCCGAACCTGGGTAAACATCATGTCCCTTGTCTCCCGTTACCATCCGGCCTTGACGCACAGTTTGGGACCCCCTACCCGAGATCCGCCGGTTTTGACACCGACATTGGTGCTTTCATTGAGAGTTCCTCTGTGTCGTCGCCTTTAGGCCCGATGGCTCCTTTGATCATCAACAACGATGAGGTCCAGGGTGAGACTTTTCTCCCCGGACAGATCTTCGTCTTCAGCGGCTTCGCTCTGCGGGCCAATTCGCTTGGTCGTCTGGAGCAGATCAAAAGCTACGCCCCTGGACATCAAGTCAGGTTTGGAAGCTTAAACTACACGGCTGATATCTGCGGAGACATGATCTTCGACGGGTTCGAGCCACAGCCAAGCGCGCCGCACTATCTCGAGGGGCATGATCTAGCTCTGCCTCCGAACAGTCTCCTGGAGGCCGCACACGCACCGGTTCCGACCCTTAACTCGGAGCCTATTGCGCCAATTGAGGATGAGCGGTTGGACGTCACCTCGGGGGTTGTGATCTCAAAGGCGATCGAGCCGAACGCCAGCCCCGCACTCCGCGTGACCCGTGATCCCGAGGGTCCGGACTCCTCCCCGGACTCCGACCCCCCCACGCCCCTGCCAGTCGAAGCCGATTAGGCGCCGATTATGGAGTTCACCGCCACGGACATCTTTCAGCACTCGCCTTTTGGCGACATCCTGAATTCTTTCAAGTCTCTCTCTTTATCAGGAGAGCCCTGGCCGAATTACGGTCAGCGAGGATGGGATACGGACGATGAAGAAATTCAAAACCCACCCACCACCCACTTGGTAGCCACTGTCGATGATTACACCGACATGCTTGACTTCGGCTCCGAAGACTGCGACGGTATGGACGACGAGGTAGGAGACGAACAGGAACCAGCACCTGTAGGGCGCTGGACGGCCACCTCGTCATATGACGTATACATGGTGGATACTCCAAAGGATGGAGATGGCGATGGAACAGCGGGGGATGACACCTCCAAGAAACAGCCAAAGCGCCGACGTCAGCGGCGCCGCTCTAAATCTCGCCAAAGCAAAAACGGTGATTCCGGCATGGGAGATAATACTACCCCGGATAGCGCCGAAGAACACCCAACCCAGCAGGATTCAGTGTAGGAAGATGGAGAAGCCAGCCCTCATGAGAGAGCGGCAGAACGGGAGGTTGAGGATGGTAACTATATGCCTCCCTCCGAAGACGAGGCAAGCCTCAATGACGACGAATTCGTCGTACCATCAGACCCCGCCGAACAAGAGCGTTTCAAACGCAGGCTTTTAGCCACGGCGAACAGCCTAAAGAAAAAGCAGCAACAGCTTAGAGCTGATCAAGATTTGTTAGCTGATAGATGGACTGAAGTCCTTGCGGCCGAAGAGTACGAACTCGAGTGCCCCTCCAAGAATTATCCTAAGCGCAGGCCGCGACCCCGATCAAAGGAGGAAGCACCTACATCACCAGCGCACGACACATCAGACCGGCCACCTCGCGGCCGCGACAGAGAGGCCTGTCGAACCTCCAACAAAGCCATGCCCCGACGCCGCTCAACCAAGGCACGGGAAAATGCACCAGACCTGCGAGATGTACTAGAGGATAAAGCAAGGCAAACAAGATCAATCTACGGATCGCGCAGGCGCCCGACGACACATGACGATGATCTTCACTCCGGACACAATAAATCCGGCCGGGCCGAACACAACAGGCATAGCTCTTCCGAGCTGCGTCGTGACATAGCCCAGTACAGGGGCGCCGCACACCCACTATGCTTCACAGATGAAGTAATGGATCATAAAATCCCAGAGGGTTTCAAACCCGTAAACATCGAATCATACGATGGCACTACAGACCCAGCGGTATGGATCGAGGATTATCTCCTTCACATCCACATGGCACGTGGCGATGATCTACACGCCATCAAATACCTCCCTCTCAAACTCAAAGGACCGGCCCGACACTGGCTTAACAGCCTGCCAGTGGACTCAATCGATTCTTGGGAGGACCTGGAAGCCGCATTCCTCGACAACTTCTAGGGCACTTATGTGCGACCACTGGATGCCAACGACCTAAGCCACATAATTCAGCAGCCAGAGGAATCGGCCAGGCAATTCTGGACACGGTTCCTAACAAAGAAAAACCAGATAGTCGACTGTCCGGACGCAGAGGCCCTAGCAGCCTTCAAGCATAACATCTGCGATGAGTGGCTTGCCCGGCACCTGGGATAGGAAAAGCCAAAATCCATGGCAGCCCTCACGACACTCATGACCCGCTTTTGCGCGGGCGAAGATAGCTGGCTAGCTCGCAGCAACAACTTATCAAAGAACCCTGGTAATTCGGATACCAAGGACAAAAGTGGCAGGACACGTCGAAATAAGCAAAAGCGCCGCGTTAGCAGCGATAGCAATGAAGATACGGCAGTCAACGCCGGATTCAGAGGCTATAAATCCGGTCAGCGGAAAAAGGCATTTAAAAAGAATACTCAGGGGCCGTCCAGTTTGGACCGAATACTCGACCGCTTGTGCCAGATCCATGGTACCCCCGAAAGGCCGGCCAATCACACCAACAAGGATTGTTGGGTGTTCAAGCAGGCAGGCAAGTTAAGAGCCAAAAACTCAAGATGCCAGGCCCTCGAGGAGTAATCACGGTCAACGGAAACACCGAACGCTCCCTCCGTACGGAGGAGCACACGGCGGCTCTCACAGCGGAAGTACAAAGCAGCCTTTTTAGGCAACTCTCCAGTCCGGCCGTTAAAAAGCCAGACACTACCAAGCGCGCCCGGAGTAACCTACAACAAGACCGCCTGGCACGTTCTGAGCAGGCGTAGCAATGCGGCCCCAACCCCAGCCATCGTGACATAGTGGAGCTAGTACCTCGCGTACATAATTACGCCCTTGAAATACCATGGGCGCAGGGGAAGGGGCACAGTAACGGCATGCTCACAATATGGCTTAAAACGTACTAGGGGCTGCCGAATTCTTTTTACTACTTTCAGGACTCCACACTTTGGACGACCTGTTCGGCAGTTCGGCTGCCGCACAAACGATGCAAGATCCAGGGAAGCAGACAAAGCTACGCCGCATTATGGAATTCTTAGGTGGTCTCTATTACGAGCGGTACATCTGTTCCGAACTCAATTCCGCGGCCTGTCCCTGGTCAGGACATGTTAAATAGTCTGATATCTTTTTTCTTATCGCACTACTTGTATCGTTCGGCTTTGATAAATAGCCTCTTTGTAAACAATGCATAGCTTTTCGCCTATTTTTTGCATTATTCTCTTTTAATATATATGTTTATCAAATAACATGATCGCACCCGTACACCATGGTACGGCAAACACGCCAGGGGCTTCAGTACCCTTCGATCTGGCGTGAGAAGTCCGTACACTTTCACAAGTGCGGCACCTCGAACTTATAGCATTATATGCATCGGCTCCGAATCATGATTTGGGTCAATAGTTGGGTTTGCCCAGCTCCTATGTTTTGGTGCCTTACGTTCCGCTATATCGGCTAAGGTAGCACTAGGAGAACCACTGCGGTTGTGCCCCGGTTCAGCTGGGTTAAGCACCTCAGTAGAGAAAGCTAAAACTGACTGTCATGATAAGGCGAGAGACCGGTCGCTGTTCGAGAGGTTTTTCGAGTCCCTAAAGACTTATGCCGCTTCGAGCGAGGAGCTGGCTCTGTCCGGCCAAAGGCGTGGATAGCGCCCCGAATTCGGTCTTCCGAACTAGGGGCTTCGCCGAAATTTAAAATTATAAAGTTCTATGGCTAAGTGAGAGTGTTCAAGCATTATAGTCCGATTGCCTGGTTCGTTGTGCTGAGCGCCTCCCTCGAAGGACCCAACCATGGGAAAAAGAGCGCTCGGGTTTATCCCGAACACCCCAGCGCTAGCGGCATGGGGGAAGAAGCCGACGATTGGCCATCTCTCAATTTTTGATAAACGGCCGCACAGAAAATAATATTTTAAATTCCATAAGCATTGCTTAGCGCATATGAACAAGTTTTGAGCGCACAGGATAAACACGAGCGAGTTCATTCAAATATTACATCTCTAGTACATTCATCCGCAATAAGGCGGGCACCGGCAAGAACATCCTTGTAGTAGTTCTCGGGCTTGCGATGCTCCTTCCCCTGCGGTGGCCCGTCCTTCACCAGCTTCTCTCCGTCAAGCTTACCCCAGTGCACCTTTGCACGGGCAAGGGCCCTCCGGGCACCTTCGATGCAGGAGGAACGCTTGATGACCTCAAAGCCGTGGACAGGCCTCCACCAGCCACCGCACTAGCCTGAAGTAGCTCCCAGGCAGGGCCTCTCCGGGCCACAGCTGAACTAGGAAGCCCTTCATGGCTTGTTCGGCCGCCTTGTGGAGCTCGACTAGCTGTTTCAGCTGATCGCTCAAAGGCACAGGGTGTCCGGCCTCAGAATACTGAGACCAGAACACACTCTCCATCCAGCTGGCCTCTTCAGCTCGGTAGAATGCGGCGGCGTCGGATACGCTGCGGGGAAGATCTGCGAACGCCCCTGGAGAACTCCGGATTCGGGTAAGTGACAAGTAGTTTACTTCTATATTCCTACTTTGCATTAAGAATGCCTTACCCGCTGCTATCTTTTTCATCTCCTCCAACTCTTGGAGGGCCTTTTGGGCTTCGGCCTTGGCACCCTTGGCGGTCTCGAGGGCCGACGCGAGCTCGGATGCTTGCGCCTTTGACTCAAGCTCCAAGCTCTCATGTTTTTGCATGAGAGCCTGCAGCTCTTGCTGCACCTCGCCAACCTGAGCCCCAAGCCTCTCTCGCTCGGTGCGCACCTCGGCCGTTTTCTTTTCGGCCTCAGTGAGCGCCTGCTTGAGGGTCGCCACCTCATTTGTGGCCCCTACAATAAGCAGCACGATCCTGATATTTTTTTTGCAATCACGCCTCTCTATAGGCACCTTTTTTCTTTATAGGGTATTTCTTACCTTCTTTTTCCTCGAGCTGCCGTTTGGCAAGGCCGAGCTCTTGCTCGGTCCGCCCAAGGTCCTTCTTTAGGACTTCCACCTGTGCAGTCGGTGCGGCGGTGGATAGCAGCGAAGCCTGCATACGCATATTGACTCTTTATTGTTAGACTCCTGCGAAAATTAATAGATCCTCTATTCGGCTTTTCTTTTCGAATGCCGAACAGAGCATCAGGGGCTACTGTCTATGCGGTCATATTTTGACATATTTTCTACTTACCTCGAAGCCTGTCAGAAGGCTAGCGCAAGCTTCAGTCAGTCCGCTCTTGGCAGACTGAACCCTTCGAATCACCGTACTCATAATAGTACGGTGTTCCTCATCGATGGAGGCGCCGTCAAGCACCTCCAGCAGATTGTCCGGCACCTCCGGTTGGACGGAGGCCGTCGGCTCAGAAGGCTTGCTCCTCTTGGAAGGAGTTCGCCTACCGTGTACCGGAACTGTTGTAGAGTCCGGCGCGGTGTCCGGCACAAAGTCGGACTCGGAGCCCTGGGGGGTCTTGTCCCCTTTATTCCTGGGGTCCGGGAGGTCGCCTTTCGGCTCCTCCAGGACCACCTCCTCCTATCCCAGAGCTTGTCACGATGCCACTTCGGCGTCGTCTGCAGTGCGGGGGGAGACAGCGGGCGGAATTGAGTTCACGTCCGACGTATCCAGGGAGCCGCTCGATGAATCGTCGAGTTCGGCCTGGGGCAGGCTGCATAAATCACATTCGACATTAGCGAGAGCTATGCATTAAAGGAATATCATGAGTCACTCTGGTATGCGAATACTTATGATTTCGCCGGACGCTTGGCCCTGTTCGGCCACTCCTCTCCGCTCTCTGCGGCATCGTGGGAGTAGTCCGGCGGAGGGGTCTTCCTCTTCCTAGACCCCTCGGCCTCCCCCGATGGGGCGGCCCTCTTCTTCTTCTTTTCTCCCCCCATTGGGGGGGAGAGCTTTCTTCTCCCTCCTCCTCATTTTCACGAGAGGAGGGCGCCTCGGACTCGTCAGACGACGAGTCTGACACCACCAAGTTACGGGCACTCTTTCGAGTCCCGGTGGTCTTCTTCTTCTTGACCTTCTTCTCCGGCACCACGTAAGGTGCCGGAGTCAGCAGCTGCACCAGGAGAGCTGGGGCTGGGTCTTCGGGCAGGGGAGCCGGACAGTTAATTGGTCCGGATATCGCCTGCCAAGCCTGTCAAAGGTAAGGGAGTTTAGATCCCGCATAGAGTTAATCTATGAGAAAAGAGCTTAATAATCCTGTCAAAGGCATAGATAGCTTACCTCGCTAGCATGATGCTGCAAGCTGTATCCGCGGTCCTCGTAAGCGGATGCGGGGGCTCCGGTGCCTTTGATTAGCACCTTCCAGACGTCTTCATACGACGTGTCGAAGAGCCTGTTGAGGGTTCGGTGTTGCGCCGGTGTCGGGACCCCGATTCTAAGTCACACAGATCTAGCATGTAACACATCATATCACTTCGCGGCCTCACGCACGGTATTCCCACGGGTGCCACCTTACCTGGCCCGGGACCATTTGCGCCTTTTGGCTCACGTATATGATAGTGTCGCTAGCATCCATATGACAAAGAACCCGGGCCGACATGGCTAGTCGCGAATCCAAAGCGGCACTAACCCATGAGGACAGGCATGCATGAATCACATCGAGCATGTCGGTCATCAACGTGTGAATCCGGGCTGTAGCACTGGGCTAACAGGACTCCGGTAACCCGGGCTGTAGCAGGCTAGGGAGGACTCCGGATGTCACCGCGTGACATTTCCCGAAGGGACAGACATAGGAACGAAGTGAAACACATGCCGGCCAGTCAAGTGTTCCGAGCAGTAGTGCTGGGCTAGCAGGACTCCGGTGAACCGGGCTGTAGCGGACTACTATCACTCAGAAAGGACTAGACTACATTTCCCCATATGATAGCTGCCAAGGATAAACAACTAGATTGTCGGACCCCACACATAGCAATACACGTTACACGTACGCATAACATGCAAGTATGTGTTGTACAACATGGCATCACAACATAACGCAAACTCATATAGATAAAGGCTCAGAAGAGCCACATAGCATTAAATACAAGCAAGGGTCACATGACCCATCATTCAGAGCATACAAGCAACAAGCGGAAGCATTACATGTCTGAGTACAGACAACTACAAATGGAAAAGGCTGAAGAGCCCGACTATCTACAACATCCGATCAAGATCGTAGCTGAGGTACAAGCTACTTGTCGAAGTCCACGTAAACTAGTAAGACCGAAGTCTCCGCTGCAAAACATAAATAAGGCAAACGTGAGTACAAAGGTACTCAGCAGGACTTACATCAGATCCTATCATACATGCATTTGTATCAAGAAGGTAATGTGGGGTTTAGTTGCAGCAAGCCAGCTTTGACTCAGTGGCTATCCTATACTACGACTGCTGGTAACTCTTTTGAGGTGGCGCACACGAGTCCGCTAATCACCACATCAATACACTACTATGGATTCATTCCCGTCTTCCTACGAGAAGGCCATCCATAGCACTCACACTTGTCTTGAGCATTTTAGAGTAACCACTTCAAGTTGTCTATGTACCACGTAAGCATCCAAGAAGTCCATAACCGAGGACACGGCTATTCGAATAGATCATGATAACCCTGCAGGGGTGTACTTCTTCACACACGCTCTCACCACTTATCACCATGTACACGTCATGTATCTCGGCAACCTTCAAGCGAAAGCCTGGCAAGGGTGTCGGCCACGACCTGACTAACCACACAAGATTCTAGTCGAGGTTTATCGCCTATTCGGGTTCCATCCGCAAGGAGATCCGACCGGGGTGTCGCTCACGGCCCCAAACAATGTGTGCAGGGTTCCCAAGCCCACCTCGCCATATGGATCTATGCTTGGTACACCGTGCCACTTGTGCCTAGTCTGTCCCAAGCCCACCTGGCCGGGTGCCACTTGGTAGACTACTAACACTACCTACAAACACCAGAGACTATTTGCGACTCCTGGACAGAGATCAAGTTGGTTAATAAGTCAAGAGAGCTTGGAGCGCTCGGAGCCCAATGTGTGGTAGTAGCTAGTCATTGGACAACATACACAGAACTCAGTGCTTAAGGACGGTTCCAGTGAGACAACCCACCATGTACTCCTACATGGCCTCTCACCGCTACCTTTACCAAATCGTGTTCACACACTTAACTCTCAGCACCAGTACATATCGTAACACTCCAATTCATTCCCAATGAATCAGACCTGACACAACTCTAAGCAATAGCAGGCATGGCATGGTAGGAACACAACATGGCTCAATCAACTCCTACACATGCTAGTGGGTTTCAACTATTTACTGTGGCAATGACAGGTCATACAGAGGAATGGGTTCAACTACCGCAGCATAAAGTAGCAGTTGAATCGTTGTTGTCCTAATGCAATAAAAGAGAGCAGGAGCGAGAGAGTGGGATTGTATCGAAATGAACAAGGGGGTTTGCTTGCCTGGTAGATCAACAAGGAAGGCACTGCTCCTTAGACAGGTACTCGGGATCGGTCTCCGGAGCAAGACCTATCGAGAAGGAACGGTGTCGACAATCAGAATACAAGCATATGCAACAATATGATGCATGGTCATGGCATTAATATGTGATGCTGTTTGAGCTAATGCAGCTAGAGTTCATTTGGTTGAAGTCCATTTGAACCAAAGATTCAATTGCATTTCCAAAGTAAGTCCTTATATATGCCATTTATATGTTTTCACCTATACAGCAGGTATAAGTTGTTTTGTCATGCATGAAACTGGTACAGATGGAAAGATTGTATTTTTCTGGTAATTTTTCATATATAAATTATTTCAATCTGAGCTACGGTTGAATTTATATGAATTTTTGAAGTTTTGAATATTTTCTGGAATTTCCTGTTTAAAAAATAATTCCAGAAAATGAATAACTACGTCAGCATTGCGTCATGCTTGCGTCAGCAAGTCAACAGCGCTGACTGGGGTCAAACCTGACGTGTGGGGGCCACACGTCAGTGTCACAGTTAGTTAACAGGGGGGTTATTTCTAATCTAACTTAGATTAGTGGCGCTGGGGCCCACTGTCAGTGTCAGGGGTTAATTAAGCGGTGATTAGCACTAAGCTAATCACCTGGCAGGTCGGGCCCACACGTCAGGCCGGCGAGGTTAACGCCGGCGACCTCTAGACGCGGCGGTGTCCGCGTTACAGGCCACGGGGGCGGCGACTAAGGGCACCGGGGCGTAGCCCGGGCTCTCACGCAGCCAGCGGAGCAGGTAGGGGGAGCTGGGGTGGCCGGAGCTCGCCGGAGCGAAGCTCGGGGCGGTGGCCGGGGCACGGCTTCGGCGGCAGAGGGGCTAGGGGGCGCCGGAAGAGCAGGGAAGAGGGAGGTTCGACGACGGGGCTCACAGCGGACTTGCAGGGCTACTCGTTGTGGCCGGGGACGCGCTGGAGACGACGAAGCGGCGATGGCGATCTGCGGCGGCCGGAGGCGAAGACGATGGTGATGGCAGCGCTCCAGGGCTTCCCGCATCGCGTGGTTCGACGGAGAGGTGGACGGAGACGTGGCGGAGCTTGCAGACACGGAGAGAGGGCGAGGGGGAGGAGGTGGCCGCGGCAACGGCGAGCGGTGGCGTCGGCTGCGCTCGGGTGCGTGCGAGAGAGGGCGACAGAGGAGAGAAGGAGCACGGGGTAGAGTGAGAGGGGGTCGGGGCGGCACGTGGCGTCGCGCGAAACATCCAGGCGGCGAGGGGGAGCCAGGCAGGCGAGCTGGTGGCGTGGCGCCCAGAGCGCGCGGATGCCGGGCACGTGCCTCGCCTACTGGCGCGAGGTGGGGGACGGTGTGGTGGCCAGCTAGGTTGGGCCAGAGCGGCAGCAGGCCAGGCCAGCAAGTGGCCCAGGTAGGTCCAGGTAAGGGTTTTTCCATTTTTGTTTAACTTTTCTATTTTTCTGACATTTGTTTGGTTTAATAAAAATACTAAACCATTTTATTTTATTATGCCAATTTTCGTAGGGGCTAATGGTATTATTCCAGAGCTCCTCAACAAATGGCACAATTTTGGACATATAATAATATGTATATATAACATTTATATATCCAATGCAAATAATTATGCATTAATTCCAAATGCCCAAAATAAATACTTATGATCTCCCAAAAATATTGGTTTGAATTTTATCTCTGTCCAGTATTTTTAGAGGGCAACATGAGCATTTTCTTGGACCTTTTGGAGCACTTTTTATTTGGGTCATTTCCAGAGATGATTCTGAGGGTTTCACAAATCCTCATTTCAAATTTAAATGGAATTTAAACATGATGCACACATGAAGGGCTAGCCTGGGTCATACCAGAACTAGGGATGTGACAACTCGCCCCCACTTAAAAGAATCTCGTCCCGAGATTCAGGGGTCGATGGAAAGTAGGTGGGGTACTCCAGTCGAAGACGATCTTCTCGCTCCCAAGTAGCTTCTCTTTCGGAATGATGAGACCACTGAACTTTGAGAAACTTGATGTTCTGACGTCGAGTAACACGCTCTGCTTGATCAAGAATGCGAATAGGGTACTCTCGGTATGTGAGGTTATCTTGGAGATCAAGTGTTTCGTGGTCCACTCCACGGATGGGATCCGAGAAGCAACGCCTGAGTTGAGAGACGTGGAAGACATCATGTACTCGAGAAAGATGTGGGGGTAGTTCCAACTGGTAGGCAACCTCTCCTCGTTTAGCGAGAATGCGAAAAGGACCAATGTAACGAGGAGCCAACTTGCCCTTGATACCAAAACGATGGGTACCCTTCAAGGGAGTAACCCGAAGGTAAGCCTTGTCGCCAACTTCATAAGCCACTTCCTTATGACGACGGTCATACTGGCTCTTTTGACAAGATTGGGCTGTTTTCAAATTCTCACGAATGATGCGGACTTGCTCTTCTGCCTCCTGGATCATATCCGGTCCAAAGAATTGTCTTTCACCGGTTTCTGACCAGTTCAAAGGTGTTCGACATCTTCGTCCATACAGAATCTCAAAAGGAGCTTTCTTGAGACTGGATTGGTAGCTATTGTTATAAGCAAACTCGGCGAAAGGAAGGCACTTCTCCCAATCCATACCGAATGAGATAACGCAAGCTCTAAGCATGTCTTCGAGAATTTGGTTGACCCTTTCCACCTGACCACTTGACTGAGGGTGGAAAGCGGTACTGAAGGAAAGATGGGTGCCCATGGCAGTTTGGAAACTCTCCCAGAAATGAGAGGTGAAAAGACTACCACGGTCTGAATTGATCTCTAGTGGAACACCATGAAGTGACACTATTCGAGAAATATATAAGTCAGCGAGCTGACTAGCAGTGATATTCTCTCGAATAGGTAGGAAGTGAGCCACTTTGGAAAGACGATCAATGACTACGAAGATAGCATTATTCCCTTTCTTGGTCCTGGGAAAGCCGGTGATGAAGTCCATACCAACTTTATCCCATTTCCACTCAGGAATAGCTAAAGGCTGAAGGGTGCCAGCAGGCCTTTGATGTTCTGCCTTAACGCGACGACAAACGTCACAATTAGCAATGAACTGAGCGATTTCTCTCTTCATCCTAGTCCACCAGAACCTCTGGCGTAGGTCCTGATACATCTTAGTACTACCGGGATGAATCGTGAGAGGAGATTCATGAGCCTCCTTAAGGATCAGTTGTCGTAGATGTTGATTCTTGGGAACCACCAAGCGATTCTCAAAGAAAACAACACCTCGATCATCTATAGAGAAACTACCACCAATTCCCTTGTTAATGTTTCTCTTGATCCGGGAAATTCTCGTATCCTGCTTCTGAGCAGAGATGATTTGATCCACAAGAGTAGGTTTCGCCACCAAGGTAGAAAGGAATCCGTGAGGAGCAATGTGAAGATTAAGCTTACAGAATTCCTCATGGAGAAGTGGTTGGCCCTGCTGCAACATAAGATTGTTGCAATAGGACTTACGACTTAGCGCATCAGCCATGACATTACCCTTGCCTGGGGTGTAGGTAATCCCTAAGTCATAATCTGAGATCAACTCCAACCAACGTCTTTGCCTAAGGTTCAAATCAGGTTGGGTGAATATATACTTGAGACTCTGGTGGTCGGTGTAAATCTCGCAACGTTTACCAAGAAGGTAATGTCGCCATGTCTTAAGTGCGTAGACTACGACTGCAAGCTCTAGATCATGTGTAGGATAATTCTCCTCATGCGGATGCAACTGTCGAGATGCATAGGCAATCACATGACGATCTTGCATAAGAATGCAACCTAGTCCCTGTCGTGAAGCGTCGCAGTAGATAACAAAGTCTTTAGTGAAATCCAGTGGCACAAGTATGGGAGCAGAAGTCAGGCGTCTTTTCAGTTCCTGAAAACTGTGCTCACACTGTGGGGACCACTCAAACTTTTTATCTTTCTTGAGAAGTTCCGTGAGGGGTTTGGCCACTTTGGAGAAGTTTTCAATGAAGCGGCGACAGTAACTGGCTAGACCAAGGAAACTCCTAACTTGTTTAACTGTTTCAGGTGGAGTCCAATCAAGAACGGCCTGAACTCTCTTGGGATTGACAGCAATGCCCTTACCAGAGATCACGTGGCCCAGGTAGGTCACTTCTGGCAACCAAAATTCACACTTGGAGAACTTGGCATAAAGGCGGTGCTCTCTGAGTTTTTCTAACACAAGTTAGATGTTCGGCATGCTCTTCCTCGTTCTTCGAGTAAATAAGAATATCATCGAGGTAAACCACGACGAACTTGTCTAAGTACTCCATGAAGATCGAGTTCATCAAGCGGGAGAAGGTAGCTGGAGCATTGGTTAGACCAAAGGACATGATGGTGTACTCGTATTGGCCATAACGAGTGACGAAAGCCGTCTTAGGGATGTCCCCGTTTCTGATCTTGATTTGGTGGTAGCCTAACCTCAAATCCATCTTGGAAAAGACTGAGGATCCAGCGAGCTGATCATACAGATCGTTGATCCTGGGAAGCGGATACTTGTTCTTTATCGTGACCAAATTAACGGGACAATAATCTACAACCATCCGGTCCGTACCATCCTTCTTCTTGACAAAGAGGACGGGGCAAGCCCAAGGAGAAGAACTAGGACGGATGAAACCCTTTTGCAAGGACTCATCAAGTTGTTTCTTAAGCTCGGCTAGCTCTAAGGGTGCCATCTTGTAAGGTCTCCTAGAAATTGGGGCAGTTCCTGGGAGAAGATCTATGACAAATTCTACATCTCTGTCAGGTGGAACACCTGGCAGTTCTTCTGGAAAGACATCCGGAAAGTCACGGACTACCGGGATATCCTCAAGGTATGGAAGAGGGCTGGCATTAAGAGAATAAAGCTGCGCTTTGCAATTCTAGTGGAGACAGTGACTATCTTTCCAGACGGGTATGTGAGCTGAACAGACCTGGTGTAACAATCAATCTTGGCATAATGAGCTTTCATCCAGTCCATACCCAAGATGATGTTAATATCTGAAGACTTAAGAGATATCAAGGAAGCTAGAAATACAAGTCTGTCAACATGTATTTCATTGCCATAACTTATCCTAGAAGTTTGCCATTTGGATCCAGGAGTTTGAATAAGTAGTGGGGAGGGAATATCACAAAATGACATGTCGTGCAAGCAGGCATAACTTTCAGAAATGAAGGAATGAGACACTCCAGTATCGAATAGAACCGATGCTGGATGACATTTTACAAGGAGTGAACCAAGAACGACATCTGGATCATCATGAGCGTCTTTAGCTGAGACGTGATGCACACGTCCATGTTCAGTGGGAGCTGACTTGGCACCGATCATCTTGTGTGATGGCTTACTACCACGGCCAATAGACTTCTCCGGCTGGGATGGAGCAACACTCGTCTGAGTGCAAATACGGGCAATGTGGCCTGGCTCTCCACAGTTGTAACAAATCTTGGAGGTAGGACGTGGACCCGCATTGGCAGGCGCTCCACCAATAGGCCTGGTTGGAGCATACGACCGAACTGGGTGAGGCGCCACATAAGATGGCATCGGTGTGTAGCCGGGTGGAAGAGCAGAGTTTGGAACCCAAATCCGGCGCTTCTGAGAACTAGAACCGGAGGAAGAACCCAAATCACGGATGTGCTTATGAGACTCCTCATAAGTGAGTTGAGCTGTCTCCGCATTAATTGCCTTGTTCACAAGAGCCTGGAATGTATTGCAATGGTGCAAGTGGAGATCACGATGCAACTTGGGGTTGAGACCCTTCCGGAACCTAGCCTGCTTCTTGGCGTCCGTGGACACTTCTTCTGTAGCATAGCGGGCGAGGTTCTCAAACTCTCTACTATAAGCATCAACAACCATCTTACCCTGGGTGAAACTACAGAACTCTTCTCTCTTGCGATCGATGAGGGCCAGAGGAATGTGATGCTCGCGAAAAGCCTCAGTGAAATCCTTCCAGGTAGGTATCTGGCCAGCTGGAAGCATAGCCTCATAGTTCTGCCACCAAAGACTAGCAGGACCTTCTAGGTGATATGCGGCATAAGTGACCTTGTCACTTTCAGCTACATTCGCAGAATGCAGCTTGTGTGTGATACTACGGAGCCAGTCATCTGCATCGAGTGGCTCAATGGAATGATGGAAGGTTGGTGGTTTCAGACCAATGAAATCCTGGATGGTAGCTGACTCTTTGCACTGGGGTGCGGTGTTCTCCTCGATACGTGCTAACAAGCGGTTGGACTCATGCTTGTTCTTCTCCATCTCTAACATGAACTCTGCCAACGAAGACTGGTCGGGAGGATCCTCATCCCTACCATCTTCGTGGTTCCGGCTACGAGCAACAGAACTTCGGTTAACCGGCAACATCCTGAAGAACGAAACCAAGGAAACAAGGATGCATTCAGCATCAACTATAGGATGCAGAAAGTAGCACAAGAATTTAGTATCTCTCAAACTCCTAGGACAATTCCAGCAGCATAACGGCAGTAAAATACTCAAAATGAGACATTCTGCAAAAGACAGGGTAGCACCATACTCAACATCACCACTCGAGGTTCTGAGATGTTACTAAACAGACTACACCGGAAGTACTTGAAAACTGGAATATGACTCTGACCAACCAATCCTAAGAGACTACGGAGTAGTAACACGTGATCCTGATAGACAGAAGAGAAAGCCTAGTTCCTTAACCCCGTAGGAAAGATAGGATGACTCAGATCAGAAGGGCATGAGATATAAGGAGTAAAAAGAGCCTTACGTTCCCTTCCACAATCAATTCCCTTACATAACTAAAGCATTTCTAGACTCAACTTCGACCAGGTTGGCTTGGAAATCCTACACGCAGTCAGGCTCTGATACCAAAGCTGTCGGGACCCCGATCCTAAGTCACACCGATCTAGCATCTAACACATCATAACACTTTGCGGCCTCACGCACGGTATTCCCACGGGTGCCACCTTACCTGGCCCGGGACCGTTTGCGCCTTTTGGCTCACGTATATGATAGTGTCGCTAGCATCCATATGACAAAGAACCCGGGTCGACATGGCTAGTCGCGAATCCAAAGCGGCACTAACCCATGAGGACAGGCATACATGAATCACATCGAGCATGTCGGTCATCAACGTGTGAATCCGGGCTGTAGCACTGGGCTAACAGGACTCCGGTAACCAGGGCTGTAGCAGGCTAGGCAGGACTCCGGATGTCACCGCGTGACATTTCCCGAAGGGACAGACATAGGAACAAAGTGAAAAACGTGCCGGCCAGTCAAGTGTTCCGAGCAGTAGTGTTGGGCTAGCAGGACTCCGGTGAACTGGGCTGTAGCGGACTACTATCGCTCAGAAAGCACTAGACTACATTTCCCCATATGATAGGCTGCCAAGGATAAACAACTAGATTGTCGGACCCCACACATAGCTATACACGTTACACATACGCATAACATGCAAGTATGTGCTGTACAACATGGCATCACAACATAATGCAAACTCATATAGATAAAGGCTCAGAAGAGCCACATAGCATTAAATACAAGCAAGGGTCACATGACCCATCATTCAGAGCATACAAGCAACAACCGGAAGCATTACATGTCTGAGTACAGACAACTACAAATGAAAAAGGCTGAAGAGCCCGACTATCTACAACATCCGATCAAGATCGTAGCTGAGGTACATGCTACTTGTCGAAGTCCACGTAAACTAGTAAGACCGAAGTCTCCGCTGCAAAACATAAATAAGGCAAACATGAGTATAAAGGTACTCAGCAAGACTTACATCAGATCCTATCATACATGCATTTGTATCAAGAAGGTAATGTGGGGTTTAGTTGCAGCAAGCCAGCTTTGACTCAGTGGCTATCCTGTACTACGACTGCTGGTAACTCTTTTGAGGTGGCGCACACGAGTCCACTAATCACCACATCAATACACTACTATGGATTCATTCCCGTCTTCCTACGAGAAGGCCATCCATAGCACTCACACTTGTCTTGAGCATTTTATAGTAACCACTTCAAGTTGTCTATGTACCACGTAAGCATCCAAGAAGTCCATAACCGAGGACACGGCTATTCGAATAGATCATGATAACCCTGCAGGGGTGTACTTCTTCACACACGCTCTCATCACTTATCACCATGTACACGTCATGTATCTCGGCAACCTTCAAGCGGAAGCCTGGCGAGGGTGTCGGCCACGACCTGACTAACCACACAAGACTCTAGTCCAGGTTTATCGCCTATTCGGGTTCCATCCGCAAGGAGATCCGGCCGGGGTGTCGCTCATGGCCCCAAACGATGTGTGCAGGGTTCCCAAGCCCACCTCGCCGGATGGATCTACGCTTGGTACATCGTGCCACTTGTGCCTAGTCTGTCCCAAGCCCACCTGGCCAGGTGCCAGTTGGTAGACTACTAACACTACCTACAAACACCAGAGACTATTTGCGACTCCTGGACAGAGATCAAGTTGGTTAATAAGTCGAGACAGCTTGGAGCGCCCGGAGCCCAATGTGTGGTAGTAGCTAGTCATTGGACAACATACACAGAACTCAGTGCTTAAGGACGGTTCCAGTGAGACAACCCACCATGTACTCCTACATGGCCTCTCACCGCTACCTTTACCAAATCGTGTTCACACACTTAACTCTCAGCACCAGAACATATCGTAACACTCCAATTCATTCCCAATGAATCAGACCTGACACAACTCTAAGCAATAGCAGGCATGGCATGGTAGGAACACAACATGGCTCAATCAACTCCTACACATGCTAGTGGGTTTCAACTATTTACTGTGGCAATGACAGGTCATGCAGAGGAATGGGTTCAACTACCGCAGCATAAAGTAGCAGTTGAATCGTTGTTGTCCTAATGCAATAAAAGAGAGCAGGAGCGAGAGAGTGGGATTGTATCGGAATGAACAAGGGGGTTTTCTTGCCTGGTAGATCAACAAGGAAGGCACTGCTCCTTAGACAGGTACTCGGGATCGGTCTCCGGAGCAGGACCTATCGAGAAGGAACGATGTCGACAATCAGAATACAAGCATATGCAACAATATGATGCATGATCATGGCATGAATATGTGATGCTGTTTGAGCTAATGCAACTAGAGTTCATTTGGTTGAAGTCCATTTGAACCAAAGATTCAAATGCATTTCCAAAGTAAGTCCTTATATATGCTATTTATATGTTTTCACCTATACATTAGGTATAAGTTGTTTTTTCATGCATGAAACTGGTACAGATGGAAAGATTGTAATATTCTGATAATTTTTCATATATAAATTATTTCAATCTGAGCTACGGTTGAATTTATATGAATTTTTGAAGTTTTGAATATTTTCTGAAATTTTCTGTTTAAAAAATAATTCCAGAAAATGAATAACTACGTCAGCATTGCGTCATGCTTGCGTCAGCAAGTCAACAGCGCTGAGTGGGGTCAAACCTGACGTGTGGGGGCCACACGTCAGTGTCATAGTTAGTTAACAGGGGGGTTATTTCTAATCTAACTTAGATTAGTGGCGCTGGGGCCCACTGTCAGTGTCAGGGGTTAATTAAGCGGTGATTAGCACTAAGCTAATCACCTGGCAGGTCGGGCCCACACGTCAGGCCGGCGAGGTTAATGCCGGCGACCTCTGGACGCGGCGGTGTCCGTGTTACAGGCCACGGGGGCGGCGACTAAGGGCACCGGGGCGTAGCCCGGGCTCTCGCGCAGCCAGCGGAGCAGGTAGGGGGAGCTGGGGTGGCCGGAGCTCGCCGGAGCGGAGCTCAGGGCGGTGGCCGGGGCACGGCTTCGGCGCCAGAGGGGCTAGGGGGAGCCGGAAGAGCAGGGAAGAGGGGGGTTCGACGGCGGGGCTCACAGCGGACTTGCAGGGCTACTCGTTGTGGCCGGGGACGCGCTGGAGACGGTGAAGCGGCGATGGCGATCTGCGGCGGCCGGAGGCGAAGACGATAGTGATGGCAGCGCTCCAGGGCTTCCCGCGTCGTGTGGCTCTACGGAGAGGTGGACAGAGACGTGGCGGAGCTTGCAGACACGGAGAGAGGGCGAGGGGGCAACGGCGGGCGGTGGCACCGGCTGCGCTCGGGTGCGTGCGAGAGAGGGCGACAGAGGAGAGAAGGAGCACGGGGTAGAGTGAGAGGGGGTCAGGGCGGCGCGTGGCGTCGCGTGAAACATCCAGGTGGCGAGGGGGAGGCAGGCAGGCGAGCTGGTGGCGTGGCGCCCAGAGCGCGCGCGCGCCGGGCACGCGCCTCGCGTATTGGCGCGAGGTGGGGGACGGTGCGGTGGCCAACTAGGCTGGGCCAGAGCGGCAGCAGGCTAGGCCAGCAGGTGGCCCAGGTAGGTCCAGGTAAGGGTTTTTCTGTTTTTTTTTTAACTTTTCTATTTTTCTGACATTTGTTTGGTTTAATAAAAATACTAAACCATTTTATTTTATTATGCCAATTTTCGTAGGGGCTAATGGTATTATTCCAGAGCTCCTCAACAAATGGCACAATTTTGGACATATAATAATATATATATATAAAATTTATATATCCAGTGCAAATAATTATGCATTAATTCAAAATGCCCAAAATAAATACTTATGAGCTCCCAAAAATATTGGTTTGAATTTTATCTCTGTCCAGTATTTTCAGAGGGCAACATGAGCATTTTCTTGGACCTTTTGGAGCACTTTTTATTTGGGTCATTTCCAGAGATGATTCTGAGGGTTTCACAAATCCTCATTTCAAATTTAAATGGAATTTAAACATGATGCACACATGAAGGGCTAGCCTGGGTCATACCAGAACTAGGGATGTGACAGCCGGGTCGAACTCCCACAAATTGAAATCCTGTTGTTGGCACGGGAGGATCAGACGAACGAGCATGACCTGGACTATATTGACCAGCCGGATTGGCTTGTCTACGAGGGACTTGATGCAGGTCTTCAGTCCGGTCACCTCTTCCACGTTGCCCCACGATAGGCCCGTCTCTTTCCAAGACACAAGCCGCGTGGGGGGTCCGGATCTGAATTCGTGGGCTGCGACCCATTCCGGATCGCGGGGCTCGGTGATGTAAAACCACCCGGCTTGCCACCCCTTTAGGGTCTCCACAAAGGAGCCCTCGAACCGGAGGACATTGGCTATCTTGCCAGCCATAGCACCTCCGCACTCCGCTTGGCTGCCGTGCACCACCTTGGGCTTGACGTTGAAGGTCTTGAGCCAAAGGCTGAAATGGGGGCGGACGCCGAGGAAGGCCTCACACATGACGATAAACGCCGAGATGTTGAGGATGAAGTTCGGGGCCAGATCGTGGAAATCTAGGCCATAGTAGAACATGAGTCCCCGGACAAATGGGTGAAGTGGAAAACCCAGTCCGCGAAGGAAGTGGGGAAGGAAAACAACCCTCTCATGGGGCCTTGGGGTGGGGAGAAGCTGCCCCTCCTCGGGAAGCCGGTGCGGGATGTCCTTGGACAGGTATCCGGCTTTCCTTAGCTTTTTTACTTGAGCCTCCGTAACGGAGGAGACCATCCACTTGCCTCCCGCTCCGGACACTGCTGGAGAAGGTTGAGGTGGGAAGAGCGGGCTTGGGCGCTGGAGCTTGGGTGCGCGAGAGATGGATTGGCAAAGGAGGAAGAAGGCGTAGGTGAAAAGGTGGATCCTTATCCCCTTATATGGGCAGATGCGGTTATGCGTCCCCACCTACCTAATAAAACTCGCTTGCCTCCCAAGCGCCGTGGTAAATGGCGCGGTTGGGTTACCCACGTCCGTATTGATGAGAATCCCGTTAAAAGGGGCACACGATCTCTGCTTTGACAAGACGTGCCAAGGAAACCGCCTCGCTAAACGCGCTGAGGTGGAAAAGTGAAAACAATTTGTATAAAGAGCTTGGCCGCAGTGTTATGACGCACTGCGGAATACGTCAGCAGATTTGATTTGTGTTAATACTATTCTCTCTCTGGCAATATGTGGAAACTTATTTTGCAGAGCCAGACACTATTTTTGGTGTTTACAATCTTCTATGAAGGACTTGGAGGAGGAACCCGCCTTGCAATGCCGAAGACAATCTGCGCGCAGGACTCGTGGTCATTGAAGCCTGGTTCAGGGGCTACTGAGGGAGTCCTGGATTAGGGGGTGTTCGGGAAGTCGGACTATACCTTCGTCGAACTCCTGGACTATGAAGATACAAGATTGAAGACTTCGTCCCATGTCCGAAAGGAACTTTCCTTGGCATGGAAGGCAAGCTAGGCGATGCGGATACTCAAGATCTCCTACTATTGTAACCGACTCCGTGTAACCCTAACCCTATCCGGTGTCTATATAAACCGGAGGGTTGTAGTCCATAGGACAAGAATCATCATCATACACAATCATACCATTGGCTAGCTTCTAGGGTTTAGCCTCCTTGATCTCGTGGTAGATCTACTCTTGTACTACCCATATCATCAATATTAATCAAGCAGGAGTAGGGTTTTACCTCCATCGAGAGGGCCCGAACCTGGGTAAACATAGTGTCCCTTGTCTCCTGTTACCATCCGGCCTTGACGCACAGTTCGGGACCCCCTACCCGAGATCCGCCGGTTTTGACACCGACAGTGAGCCCGGCCTAGGTGAGACGAAGAATCCTGGTGGTGGCGACCGTGAGCTTCTTGTCCTTGGCGTCGACATCGCTCCAGTCGCTACTACGGACCGGCGGTGTGTGGCTGACCCGGCAAAAGTCCGGCGGATCCTTCTCTTCAATCCAGTACCACCGGCCCACCACTCCTCCCTCTGGGCGCTGTCCGGGTATGTCCCTCTCTCCTGGGTCCTTGGGATCCAGGTGACACAACCGGCAATGGCGCCCCCTTCCGGAGGCGGGGGAAGTAGTGGCAGAAGAGCGCCGTGTTGGAATGCACCCCGGCAAAACCCTCGTAGAGGTGCGCGAAAAGAGCCATGCGCGCCATGGCGTTGGAGTAAAATCCAAAAGGTGAAAGCCGTAGGTGTGCATGATGTTGCTGAAGAAATCGGAGAAAGGGGGACAGAGCCCGCAGGAGAAGTAATCAACGAAGAATGGTTACCGATTCGGGCCGGCTTCGGCGAAGGTGGCGGGGATGACGCGTGTGGCCAGGTGCCCCATCGTCTCACCTCCCGTCTTACACCCCCACAGGTGCTTGAAGTAGTTCCAGAGTTCGAACGCGTCGACCTTCGATGGGAAGTAGGCGTGCTGCGTCTGCCGCACTGCCAGCTTGCTCTCCGGCTGCTCCGACGCCCCGGCATCCTTGGACACTCCCTTGCCCTTGGTGGATTTGGGGGCCATGGCGGCTGCGAGAGGTGAAGGAGGAAGGGCGATGGAGATGCGGCGGCAGGGAGCAGAGGTGAAAGCTTGCAGAGGAAGGAGAAGGGAGCGGCGGTTCTGAGATTGGGGAAAGCCCGGAGGGTAAATGAGCAGCGCGCCCACGGTTATTCCTTTTTACGGGGAAGACACGGGCCGCCTCTTTTCCCATTAACTATGACATCACGCATGCGTGCGGGAACCACCCCACGCATGACCCCCACATCACGCACGACCCTCCACGTCGCGCAGGTTGTGGGGAAGCGCGGCGGATGTCGGGGCGGACGGGCGTCCCCCCGCGAGCACCTATGGGGCCGGAGCCCCTTTCGTTGTCCGGCGAGGGGGGCGGAGGGAGCACAGAGAGCAGATCGAGGCGGGCACACGGGCGGTTTACCCAGGTTCGGGCCGCGATGGACGCGTAAAACCCTACTCCTGCTTAGTTGTATTGAGCTGGGGAGCTCGGGAGCTTCGAGAGCTAGCTGCACCGAGCGTATGGCTGTCTGGATGCCGAATCTCCGAACCCCGGAACCCCTTCTACGTTGCACACGGGCCTCCTTTTATAGCGCAAAGGGGTCACCGACAGGTGTCAACGTAAGAGAAAGGGGTAAAAGTGTAAAAAGGGTGGTAGCTGTAATAGTGCGGGAACGGTGGTGCTACAGTGCGGCACAGTGTTATCATACCTACTTCTGACGGTAGGGGACAAGGGCATTAAATGCCCGTCACGGTCGCCCGGACAGCACCGAGGCGGACCGTTAGGTGCGCCACCGTTCGCCACGATGGCGGCTGCATGCCACCGCATGCCCCAGGCTGCGTGGTGCCTCGCCACGTGCCCTCGGGGGAAGCCCCGGAGCGACGCGTGGGCGGGCGAGCTGGAGCGCAGTCTTGAGGTGGCGATCTTGCCGCGGCAAGTGGCTTGCCGCGGGGGTCGTCTTCCTGTGCCTGATAGCGTGCCAGCTATCAGGCCTTGCCGGGGCGCTTGGCGCGCCACGGCGGGCTTCTCTTGTGGTGCCTGGGTTCGGCCTTCCCGACAAGCTCCTCTTGTCGGGGGCTCGATCTTCTGTCTCGTTATACTTTGTTCTTGGATGGCCTTACATGGGCTCAGTCGTCCCGGCAAGCTCCTCTTGCCGGGGTCTTGTCTTCTTGGCCCGGCAAGCTCCTCTTGCCGGGGGCCTTGTCTTCTTGGCCCGGCAAGCTCCTCTTGCCGGGGGCCTTGTCTTGAATGCTTGGTCTTCTCTTGGCGCTTCCGGGGCGGGCCTTGCCGCAGGGTGCTACGACTGCCCGTGCACAAGTCTGGGGTACTAAGGTACCCCTACTTTAGTACACCGACAGGAGCCCCCGGGCCTGGGCCACGCACGGTGCCGAGCGTCGTTGGGCCAGGCCCTAACGGTGCGCGGGCACGCATGGCCTTGGTCGCGCTGCTCCTTAACTCCGCATCCGCCGCGCCTTCCCCAGGCGGCGCGCGCTTACCGCGGCGTCATGGGGGCGAAAACGCCCGTTCCCTCTTTAAGTGGAGGGAGGTGCGGAGGCGCGGCTCAATAAATGAACGGGGGTGGGGCGCGGTTTTCGAGGCGTCCGTTCCCCATAGTCACGGGATGGGGAGAGGTCGTCCCACCCGTCGCCTCGGTTCTGCGCGCCCACCACGCGGTCCTCATGCACTCGGAGTCGCGGCGGCGGAGGCAGGGAGTCGGGCCGGCGCGGGCCGATGCAGTGGGTCGGCCCCAGTCGCCTGCCCTTCCTCCGCTTCTATTGGAGGAGCGGGGCGGCCGCGGTCCCACTCCGCTCCTTTATAAGGAGCGAGAGGGGGCGACGGAAATACGCACTCCATCTCCTTCCTCCTTCTGCTTCTGGTTTCCTTCCCCCATCTGCGATGGAGGGGGGAACCCTGGTTCTTCTTCGGTTGCCGCGAGGGTGTCTGCTCGGCAACGCGCCCCTCCTCCCCTTGCGCCCGCGGCGGCGGAGCCGATCGTCGGGGGAAGAGGGAGAGGGCGAGGTCGCGGACGAGGTCGTGGACGGGGCCGAGGCGCTCGGGGCGGACGGATCGGTGCGCCGCCCTTGCCCCCGCCAGCGGCTCCGTTCCTTCCCGCGGTCCATCTCGGGGACGACCCCTGTGAGTTCATTATCAGGCTGCGCCGGGCGCCTCGTCGCCACCTCCGGCTTCCCGCTCCATTCGCGAACGTGTTGGCGGTGGAGCAGCCTGAGACGCTAAACCTGCGCATGAGGGGCTGCGGGATCAGCGGGACGCGAGTCCACGTCGAGTCCCGAGCCCCCGGCGTGGTGTGTCTGGGCCGCGGGTGGAAGACGTTCGCCCGGATACACAGCTTGACGGAGGGGTTCACCCTCCACTTCAAGCTAGTGGGGGAGGACCTCCTCTCCGTCAAGGCCTTCTGGGGCTTCGGTATCCGGGCCCGGTGCTGCGAAGATAGCTCCTCCGACAGCGAAGGCTCCTCCTCGAGCGAGAGTGACGAGGAGGGGAGCGACAGCGACGACGAGGGGAGCAGCCGCCGGGATGACGGGTACGACTAGGCGTCGGCCGCAGCTCCGGGTGGCGCCGGCGGCCCCATCGACCGCGCCGGGCTCCGTGAACTCCCCGGGGTCGTCTCCTTGGGCGACTGGCGTAGGGGGGGCTGCTGAGGAGGACAGAGGGCGGACGTCGAAGGCCGCGAAGTCGGAGTACGGGCCGACTTCGACAGCTGGCTGACGCTCCGGCGCCTCGTGTTCCAGATGCGCCCCAGACGCCGTCATCACCCTTGCTCTCGGTGACGACCACCGGGGTCTTCTCTTCGGCCCGGCAAGCTCCTCTTGCCGGGGGGCTTGATCTCCTCGGGCGGCCGGAGTGGCGAGGCTGCGGAAGAGGAAGAGGCTGGCGGCAAGGCCGCTGCCTCATCTTCCAGCTCTGCCTCTGGCGCCTCCGTCTTCTTCAGCCTCCGGAGACCCCCGGGCGGAGCCCCCGGATCTTCTCTTGGTGCCTTCTGCCACCCGTAGCTCATCTAGGTGCCCCTTTCGCCCTCTTCGCCTACTTGCCCTACCTCCTGGGGAGAGAGACAAGAAAGGGATTACGGGCACCTTATCTCTTTTCAGCTCGTAAGCCCTTTGGCCTTAGTTGCGTTTAAGCCTTGTAATCCCTCTTTTCATGTTTTTCATTCTCTCTGAACTGTACCTGAGTGGAATGTTTTTAATGAAAAGGGGATGTTTGCCGGATCATTTGTCTCGCGGGTGGAAACCGCGGTAGGGAACGAATCCTTTACATCGTTAAGATAGACAGTTTCTCGCCCGGCAATACGCCCAGCCGATCCCCCGCACTGCTCGGCCTTTCTCACGCCCTCGGCGGAGGCGGGGAGCAGGTGGGTTCCGGCCCCTCGCTTCCCTCCCCCTTGCTGCCGCGGCTGCTATCGCAACGGGCCCCAGGAACGCGCTCTGGGGCTTGCCGCTAAGAGAGCACGGTAGCTTTTCGGGAGGGAAGGAGGCTTTCAAATTCCACAGTCCATAAGAGAATGCATGACGAGGGATGCAAAAAACTTATCTGAGGTTGCGGCCCCCGGCGGCTCTGGCCCGCCGGGGGGCAGGTGTTGGCTCGTCCTTCTCCTCTTCCTTGTCCTCGGGCGGTCCGGCAAGGACATTCAATTCCTACGAGCCAAAAAGGGGAAGGATGGGAAAAAGACGCGGACTCGACCTCTAAGTTAGGGGTTAGCGACAGTTAGGAACTGACAACCCTAACCAAGGACGAGACTCTGACTCAGCATGCATGCTAAAATCTAGGGCGCCAGCGCTTCTTTATCTTCGGCCAGGGGCTTCGCCTGGCTTTGTACGAGGGCTTAAATGCAACATCGGCAAGGCCTGCACAAACCGGTGGTTGCCGGAGCGGATCACGGCAACCGCGCCTTATGGGCGAAACTTGCGAAGATGCTCTATGTTCCCAGGAGTTGCTCACTGGTAGGCCCTCTTCGGTCTTGAGGCGGACAGCGCCGGGCCTCGCGACTCGTCTCACCCGATAAGGGCCTTCCTGCTTCGGCGTCGACTTGTTATAATTCTTGGCCGACTGAACGTGCCTAAGAACAAGGTCGCCTAACAGGGCAACTTTATCTGGTGCCAGGGGCTTCGCCTGGCTTTGTACAAGGGGTTACATGCAGCAGCGGCAAGGCCTGTACAAACCGATGGTTGCCGGAGCGGGTCTCGGCAACCGCGCCTAGTGGGCGGAACTCGCGAAGATGCTCTATATTCCCAGGAGTTGCTCACTGGTAGGCCCTCTTCGGTCTTGAGGCAGACAGCGCCGGGCCTCGCGACTCGTTCCACCCGACAAGGGCCTTCCTGCTTCGGCGTCAACTTGTTATAATTCTTGGCCGACTGAACGTGCCTAAGAACAAGGTCGCCTAACAGGGCAACTTTATCTGGTGCCAGGGGCTTCGCCTGGCTTTGTACAAGGGGTTACATGCAACAGCGGCAAGGCCTGTACAAACCGATGGTTGCCGGAGCGGGTCACGGCAACCGCGCCTTATGGGTGAAACTTGCGAAGATGCTCTATGTTCCAGGAGTTGCTCACTGGTACGCCTTCTTCGGTCTCGAGGCGGACAGCGCCAGGCCTCGTGACTTGTCTCACCCGATAAGGTCCTTCCCACTTTGGCGTCAACTTGTTGGAATTCTTGGCCGACTGAGTGCGCCGAAGAACAAGGTCGCCCTCTTCGAGACTCCTGGCCTTGACCTTGCGGCTATGGTAGCGACGCAAGGCTTGCTGGTATCGAGCGGCTCGTACCGCAGCCTGGAGACGTCCTTCCTCAAGGAGCAGCGCGTCATCTTGGCGCAGCCGCTCTTGCTCGAGCTCGTCATAAGCGAGCACCCGAGGAGATCCGTATACGAGTTCCGTGGGGATAACTGCTTCCACTCCATAGACTAGAGCAAAAGGTGTCTGTCCGGTGGCTCGACTTGGTGTCGTCCTGATTGACCACAGAGCCGCCGGCAGCTCCTCAATCCAATTTCTTCCGCACTTGTGCAGCCTGTCGAAGGTCCTGGTCTTGAGTCCGCGCAGCACTTCAGCGTTGGCCCTTTCTGCTTGACCGTTGCTCCTGGGGTGAGCAACCGAAGCGAAACAGACCTTGGCGCCGAGATCCTGGGCGTATTGCATGAAGGCGCGACTTGTAAATTGTGTCCCGTTGTCGGTGATGACTCTGTTGGGGATTCCGAAACGGCAGACGATCGACCGGAAGAACTTGACTGCTGACTGCGCGGTCACCTTCCTCACTGGCTCCACTTCTGGCCACTTCGTGAACTTGTCGATTGCAACGTACAAGTACTCGAAGCCCCCGACGGCTCGGGGAAAAGGGCCGAGGATATCGAGCCCCCAGACCGAGAAGGGCCAGGACAAAGGGATTGTTTGGAGAGCTTGAGCTGGCTGATGAATCTGTTTTGCATGGAACTGGCACGCTTCACACTTGGTTACTAGTGCAGTTGCATCTTGGAGGGCTTCTTGCCAGAAGAACCCTTGCCGGAAGGCTTTCCCGACAAGTGCTCTTGCGCCAATGTGATGGCCGCACATGCCTCCGTGTATCTCTGCCAACAGCTTCTGTCCGTCTTCCCTGGAGATGCACTTCAATCTGACACCGTTGAGTCTCCTTCTGTACAGCTCGTTGTCCACGAACTGGTACATACTTGACTGCCTGGTGATCTTCTCCACCTCTTCTGGGTCGTCGGGAAGTTCTCCAGTTTGCAGAAAACGGACGATCTGCCGCGCCCATGCCGGAGCCCGGGGCTCGACGGCAAGGACTAAAGGCATGAAGGCCGCTGCGGGGACCCCGGCTTCTACGGCAAGAACCTCTGGTTCAGCCGGAGCCGGTGATCCCCCGGCAAGCTTGCCGGGGCAAAGCTTGTCGGGAACCCCCGCTTCCACTGGACGGACCCTCGGACCCGCAGGAGCGGACTGTTCCTCAACGTTCAGACTGCTGATCCGCTCGCCGGAGCAAGGCTTATCGGGGACACCTGCTTCGACTGGACGGATCCTTGGATCCGCAGGAGCGGGCTGTCCCTCGGCGTTCAGGCTGCTGATCAGCTCGCTGGAGCGAGGCTTACCGGGGACACCGGCTTCGACTGGACGGATCCTGGGATCCGCAGGAGCGGGCTGTCCCCCGGCGTTCTGGTTGTTGATCTTGGGGACCTTGGCGGCGGTCTCAGGGAGGTCCGCCTGCGAGTAGTCGCCGGAGACCAACTTCCTTTTCTTGGACTGCCCAACTGATGGTGTAACGGATGGTTGAGTCAGCTTGAGCAAGAAGGTCCCTGGTTCCACAGGTAACTTCAGCGAAGCACACTTCGAAAGGCCGTCTGCTATCTCATTCTGAGCTCTCACGACGTGCTCCATTTGCAGCCCTTCAAAGTGTTCTTCCAGCTTCCTCACTTCATCTACGTAAGCTTCCATCAGAGGGCTCTAGTAGCTCTTGTTGACTTGCCGGACCACCAGTTGAGAATCTCCCCGCACGATCAGCTTTCTGATCCCAAGTTCGGCCGCAATCCTGAGGCCGGCGAGCAAGCCTTCATACTCAGCAGTATTGTTGGTAGCTTGCTCTCTTGGGAAGTGCATCTGGATAACATACTTGAGGTGCTCTCCGGTGGGCGCGATGAGTACCACGCCAGCACCGGCGCCTTGCAGCGAAAAGGCACCATCGAAGTACATTACCCACTCGCTTGTTGCTCCTTGTACGGGCGCGCTTGTTTCTTGGCCTTCTCCATCTGGCGTCGGGGTCCACTCAGCTATGAATTCTGCCAAAGCTCGGCTCTGTATGGTTGAAGTACTTTCAAACTTGAGCCCAAAGCTCGACAGCTCCAGTGCCCACTCGACGATCCTGCCTGTTGCCTCTGGATTGTGCAATATCCTCCTCAGCGGAAAGCGAGTGACTACTGTTATCTCATGCGCTTGGAAGTAATGGCGCAGCTTTCTCGAGGCCATGAGGAGGACGAAAAGCAATTTCTGCACCCCGGAGTATCTTGATCTAGCCCCCTGCAAGAGGGAACTTACAAAATACACCGGGCGCTGCACCATCTTCTTCCGCGCTCCATCCTGTTCCTGCGCAGGGTGGCCCTTGTCGGGGCCAGAGCTTGCTGGAGCAGCCCCCTGCTCGTCGCTGGACTCGCTTGTAGGTGGTATAGGCTCCTCGTCGGCCTCCCTCTCCGCCACTAACGCAGCACTAACCACCTGGTTGGTTGCCGCTAGGTATAGCAACAACTTCTCCTGTGGTCTAGGTGCGACAAGTATTGGAGTGGAGGATAGGTACCTTTTCAAATCTTGCAGCGCTGCCTCCGCTTCTGGAGTCCACTTCATGGGACCTGCCTTCTTCAAGGTTTTAAAGAAGGGTAGGGCGCGTTCTGCAGACCTTGAAATGAACCGACTGAGGGCGGCCACACAACCTGCAAGCTTTCTGACGTCCTTGACGCGCTCTGGGGCTTCGATCTGCTCGATGGCTTTGATCTTGTCGGGATTAGCTTCAATCCCCCTCTGTGACACAAAGAACCCGAGAAGCTTGCCGGAGGGGACTCCGAAAACGCACTTCTCGGGGTTCAGCTTGAGCTGTATCTTGCGCAAGTTCTGAAATGTCTCTTCCAGATCTTGGACCAGGGTTTCCTTGCTCCTGCTCTTCACCACGATGTCATCCATGTAGGCCTCCACGTTCCTATGGATCTGCGGCTCGAAAGCAGAGTGCACTACCCTTGCAAACGTTGATCCCGCATTCTTCAGTCCAAACGGCATGCGTATGAAGCAATAGGTGCCGCACGGAGTGATAAATGCGGTCTTCTCTTCATCTTCCTTGGCCATAAAGACTTGGTGGTAGCCTGAATATGCATCAAGAAAAGAGAGTAGCTCACATCCGGCAGTGGAGTCAACAATCTGGTCAATGCGCGGCAAGGGAAATGGATCTTTGGGACATGCTTTATTCACGTCGGTGAAGTCTATGCACAGTCTCCACTTCCCATTGGCCTTGCGCACGACGACCGGATTGGCCAGCCACGTTGGATGGATCACACCTCTCACTAGGCCTGCTGCCTCTAGCTTCTTGATCTCTTCGCTGATGAATTCTTGGCGCTCCACGGCTTGCTTTCTCACTTTCTGCTTGACGGGTCGCGCGTGAGGACAGACAACGAGCTTGTGCTCAATCACCCTCCTGGGAACACCGGGGATGTCGGACGGTTGCCATGCAAACACGTTGTCATTCGCCCGCAGGAAGGCGACGAGCGCGCTTTCCTATTTGCTGTCAAGCGTGGCACTGATGGTGAAGGTACCGCCAGTGCCGTCCTCCTTGGCGGACACCTTCTTGGTTGCCGGAGGAGCGGTCATTCCCTTCCTGTACTTGCCGGCGGAGCTCGATGGAACGTCCTCGACGGCGGCGCGGCACTCCGAAGAGGTGCGGTTGCCGGAGTGGGCCCCAGAGCACTTACCGGGCTTGGTCTTTGTCTTCTTCCCCCCGGGGGCTTCAGCGGCAAGTGTGTCCTTCTCTGCCGCGGCTGCTACATCCCGGTAGATCTTGTCGGCGCAGATAAGCGCATCCTTTTTGTCGCCATGGACAGTGATGACGCTTATCGGCCCCGGCATCTTGAGTACGTTGTAGGCGTGATGGGAAGCCGCCATGAACTTGGCGAGAGCGGGACGGCCGAGGATCCCATTGTATGGTAACGGGATATCGGCGACGTCGAACGTGATACGCTCAGTCCTGAAGTTAAGCTCGCCGCCAAAGGTCACCGGCAGAGTAATCTTCCCCTTGGGCTTGCTCCTCCCCGGGTTGATCCCTTGGAAGGATCCGGTCTCTTCGAGCTCGCCGTCTGGGATCTGGAGTTTCTTGATCACAGCGGAGGAGATCAAGTTCAGCCTGGCCCCGCCGTCTACCAACATTTTGGTGACCTTGAGGTTGCGGATGGTGGGTGAGACCAGCATCGGCAAGCACCCGACCGCGGTTGTGCGGTCGGGGTGATCCTCAAGATCGAAAATGATGGGCGTGCTGGACCATTTGAGGAGCCTGCGCGACTCCACGGGCGGCTCCGCTGCGTTCACCTCTCGCGCCCACCGCTTAAGCTGGCGGTGGGAGGTGTGCAGAGAGGCGCCGCCGTCAACGCAAAGGACCTCCGTGGCCTTCTGGAACTCCTGCTTGCTGTTATCTTCGTCTTCCACGTCTTCGTCGTCGTCTTCTTCATCCTCGTCGCGGCCCCGGGGAGGCCGATCGCCTTGCCGCTGCTTGGCCTTGCCGCGGCATCCTCCCCGGCCGACGGGCGGCCGCTTCTTGCTTGGTTCGCCACCCCCACCTTGGGCCTTCCCCTTGTCGCGCCTCTCGTACTCAGCTTTCTGCTGCACAACGAGGTACTCGACGCTTTTGCAGTTGGAGAGATCGTGGCCCTTGGTGCGGTGGATCTTGCAGTATTGCTTGTCGGAGCCGTCCTGCTTGTCGGCTGCCGCCACGGGGGCAGGCTCCTTGCCGGAGCCGCCAGCCTGCGTTTGCTTGGCGGGAGCCTCCTTGCCGGACCCCTCGACGGCAAGCACCTCTTTCCTGTTCTTCCTCCTATTATTCCGCCGCTGGCTTCTCTTCGCCGGGACGGTGTCGTCACTGTCGCTTTCTCCTGCGCCAGCATCCTCCCCGGGGAGCTTCCTCCCCTCCTCCGCGCGCGCGCACTTGTCAGCCAAGGCGTATAGCTCGCTGACGTCCCGGATCTTGGTCATGGCCATCTCTTCACGCATGCGGCGGTTACGCACGTTCTGGTGGAACGCGCTGATAACCGCGACAGGGTGAACGTCGGGGATGTTGCGATGCACGCGGCTGAAGCGCTGGATGTACTTGCGCAGGGGTTCTCCTTCCTTCTGGGCTAGGATGTGGAGGTCGCTATCCTGGCCATGAGGTTTGTGGCCGCCTGTGAAGGCGCCAACAAACTGATGGCAAAGATCCGCCCAGGAAGAGATGGAGCCTTCCGGCAAGTGCATAAGCCACGAACGAACGTTCGGCTTAAGCATGAGCGGGAAGTAGTTCGCCAATATCCTCTCGTCGCGCCCCCCGGCAGCTTGTACAGCGATTGTGTAGATGCTGAGAAACTCCGAGGGGTGCGTCCTGCCGTCGTACTTCTCCGGTACGTCGGGCTTGAAGTTCTTCGTGCTGGGCCACCGGACGCGTCGCAGCTCGCGGGTGAACGCAGGGCAACCTGCCGCGTACGGTAAGTCACCTGGTTCACCGGGCGCGTGCGCGTCGACAGCGTTCCCAGCCCGCTGGTCTGATTGCCGCCGAGTTTCTCGGCGGCGCTCAATCCTTGTTCGAGCGTCTTCTTGCTGCCGCTCGTCGAGGACTTGGCGCTGGTCCCGGCGAGTCCGCGGGTCCGACGACGCTGTGGAGCCATCGTCGGCGTTGTTCCAGCGGGGCGGCGTCTTCTGCTTCTGCGCCGGGGAGTGCATGGTGGTTGCACCTCCGGCGGTCTTGTCGCCGTCGGCCTTCGTCTTCTCGACCTGCCGGGGCCGTGAGGTCGCCGGCCGCTGCGGCGTGTCGTTGTTGGCGAAGGCGATCAGGCTCTGGATGGTGGCCCTCCAGCTTTCGGCCTTGCCAGCCGCTGGAGGGTAGTCGAGGAGCAGTTGCGCTCTCGCGAGCGCTTCTGCCGGAGTGGAGGGGAGCGGGGGCGAGTGGCGCGAGGAGCGGGATGCGCTCGGACTCCTAACAATGTTAGAAAGAGCGGGGTCCCTCCCCGGCGCCTTCGCCTTGCCCGTGTCCGGACGGGGGCCCGTGGCGTCCCGCGAACCTCCTGTTTGCCCTTGTTCCAGCAAGCGGATGCCACCTCCCGTGGCATGGCGCTGCTGGGTCGTCGTTTGAAGGGACGGATGCGGCGCGTCCTCGGAGGCCGAGGCTCGGTCGTCCGCCCTGTTCTTGGATTTGGTGGCACCGCGAGTGTTCTCGCCGGTGGCCACCCCTCCGACGGCGTCTCCCCCGCCCACCGTTGGCTCCGGTAGCGGTGGGAGTGACGCGGACGGGCCCGCGGCCTCCGAAGCCTTCTTCTTCGGGGCCATGGTGATGATGAAGCTAGCGAGTTCGGAGAAGCTGACGAAGAGCGCGCTCGCGCGAACGCAGGATCTGATCCGCACAACCTCGACGCGCCCCCTACCTGGCGCGCCAAAGATGTCGGGGCGGACGGGCGTCCCCCCGCGAGCACCTATGGGGCCGGAGCCCCTTTCGTTGTCCGGCGAGGGGGGCGGAGGGAGCACAGAGAGCAGATCGAGGCGGGCACACGGGCGGTTTACCCAGGTTCGGGCCGCGATGGACGCGTAAAACCCTACTCCTGCTTAGTTGTATTGAGCTGGGGAGCTCGGGAGCTTCGAGAGCTAGCTGCACCGAGCGTATGGCTGTCTGGATGCCGAATCTCCGAACCCCGGAACCCCTTCTACGTTGCACACGGGCCTCCTTTTATAGCGCAAAGGGGTCACCGACAGGTGTCAACGTAAGAGAAAGGGGTAAAAGTGTAAAAAGGGTGGTAGCTGTAATAGTGCGGGAACGGTGGTGCTACAGTGCGGCACAGTGTTATCATACCTACTTCTGACGGTAGGGGACAAGGGCATTAAATGCCCGTCACGGTCGCCCGGACAGCACCGAGGCGGACCGTTAGGTGCGCCACCGTTCGCCACGATGGCGGCTGCATGCCACCGCATGCCCCAGGCTGCGCGGTGCCTCGCCACGTGCCCTCGGGGGAAGCCCCGGAGCGACGCGTGGGCGGGCGAGCTGGAGCGCAGTCTTGAGGTGGTGATCTTGCCGCGGCAAGTGGCTTGCCGCGGGGGTCGTCTTCCTGTGCCTGATAGCGTGCCAGCTATCAGGCCTTGCCGGGGCGCTTGGCGCGCCACGACGGGCTTCTCTTGTGGTGCCTGGGTTCGGCCTTCCCGACAAGCTCCTCTTGTCGGGGGCTCGATCTTCTGTCTCGTTATACTTTGTTCTTGGATGGCCTTACATGGGCTCAGTCGTCCCGGCAAGCTCCTCTTGCCGGGGTCTTGTCTTCTTGGCCCGGCAAGCTCCTCTTGCCGGGGGCCTTGTCTTCTTGGCCCGGCAAGCTCCTCTTGCCGGGGGCCTTGTCTTGAATGCTTGGTCTTCTCTTGGCGCTTCCGGGGCGGGCCTTGCCGCAGGGTGCTACGACTGCCCGTGCACAAGTCTGGGGTACTAAGGTACCCCTACTTTAGTACACCGACAGCGGACAAACAATTACTGCAGTGAAATCCTGCCCTGACTGCCCGCGCACCATTTTGGGCCTGGCCCAACAACGTGTCGCACTTATGTGTGGCCCAGGCCTGGGGGCTCCTGTCCGTGTACGAAAGTAGGGGCGCTCCTTTTTACCCCTTTACTTGTGCACGGACAGTCGGAGCCGCGCCCACGGCCACACTAAGTAGGGCATGGGAGGGAAGCCGGAGAGAAGCCAAAGGCATAAGGCGATCAGAGGCAACGCCAAGACCAGAAACACAAAGAGCAAATGGGGCAAGGTGGACTCCCCTGGCTAGACCCTTGCCGGGGCGGCCTCCGCGGCCCCGACAAGAGCCTTGCCAGGGCAACTTACCCAAGACCAACAGAGCGAGCCACCCATGAGCTCACAGGTGCCAACCCAACCAACTACATTGGGACTAGGGCTCGGGAGGCGCCTCTGTGGTGGCATGCAGATCTTTGTCAAGATCATAAACACACAAGATCAGATGAGGATCAGAAGACGACGACCCTCGGCGAGATCCTCGCCAAGGAAACCCACAAGACCGCCGGCAAGCGTCTTGCCGGGGATGACTGCGACACCACGGCAAGACCCTTGCCGGACCCCCAGGCAAGGCCCTTGCCGAGGGCGTCAGTGGGGCCACTGCCAGGCCCACACCATCCAAGACTCCACCGCCGTTCGCATGCAGCTGCCAGCCCAACCAGCTGGGTAGGCACCTGAGTGGCAACATGCAGCTTCCAGGCCAAATCAGCAAGCACCTGCATGGTGGCATGCAGATCTTCAAGAAGGTCCTACCACCATGCCACCTCAGCTGCCTGCCTGCCTACATGGCGCTACATGCATCGCTGGCCTAGGCGCGTGTCAAAGTGAGGCGGAGCGGTGACGGACGGGACGGGCCTCGTTCCCATCCCCGATAAAGCTAATGGACACCTAAGTAGCGCATTTAATGCACTTTGTCCCGTAATGCCATGCGATAAGCTCGCACACTGTAGGCCTTTCGACCTCCTGTGTGCCACTGTGGCAACCCCTTTTCCCTATAAAAGGAGGCCCAAGGCGACCAGGAGGGGGATTCGGCTTTTTTGACCGACGCAGCCACCGTAGCTAGTTTGAAAGCTCAAGAACACTCAATACATCCACCAAAGCAGGACTAGTGTTTTACGCATCCTCGCGGCCCGAACCTCGGTAAACGATCCGTGTGCTTGCTCCTAAACCTTCTCTTCTCACGACCCCGCGCCCGCCGACCGTAGAAGGGATCCCAGTGATCCCATACGTGTCGTTCCCACCGACACAATTGAAAAATCACAAAAAACCACATATAGATTGTATGCAAAAGGCTACGTATTGGTTGAGTTGAAAAATACAAATACATCACACAACACAGAAAAATCCTCTCCATCAGAAACCAGCAGCCCATCCAGATCTCAAGCAGAAGTTCAAGTCAAAGATCATATGTTGGGGCCCAAAGTTAAACAACAGAAAAAACCAGCAGTTCAACCATAGCCCAGGGAGAAGTTGAAGTACATCTATTTGGGAAAAAACATACAACACATGGATACTGAAAACGATGCAGTACATTGAAATTCACAAGCCAACTCATTCTTCAGACCAAATACATTTGTCCTCAATATCATAAGTAATAGTGCTGCAGCTATAGATACACAAATTACTAAACAATTCTTACAACCAAATCTCTACAGAATTGTTCCAATCATTATCAAACCTAAATCTTTACGAGATCAACTCTACACTGAAACAAATGCTTCGAATTCACGGCCCGAAGGACTAGATCTCTTTAGGAAGCTCTGCACACACGACTTCATTCTTCTCGCTAAAGATTAGAGTGTGCATGAACTCGGTCTTCCAGTCATTTGCAGCAACCTGCCAACAAGAAATGAAACGACGGTTTAGTAAATGATAACTAAAACCACAGCAGGAGCATCTCAGCAAAAATACACAACAAAAATGAAAGGATGATCACAAGGACAAAACATACCTCCACATCACCAAAATCATCAACAAGCTCATCGCCATAATACGTAGAGCAGAACTTCACGGCAAAGAAACCACAATCATTATTCGCTTGCTTTGGAACACCGATAAAAGTAGGCCTCTTTGCAATATTCACCCAGTTAGGCTGCTTGCTCTCTTTGTACGCAGCCCTGCCGTACACCTCCTTGAGCACGCAACAAATCTCTTGATCTGCGGGAAATGCCAAAATAAGATGAAGTCAAAAACATGTTAACCAAAATAGTTAGGTTCAGGTACATAAAAGGGACACTTGCATAAGATCCAGCTAAACAAATACCAGAAGTTCAACTCCCAAATGATAGTCAATTCAAGCAGTATTACCAAAACAGAGACAGAAACATATTTTGTCAACAAAAGCCATAATAAATTTCGTGTCAAACAAGCAGATATGAAAGGAGGTTCAGGCTAAGAAACACTCACGATATGTTGGTTGTCTCTGTGGAAACTTGTTCGTGACGTCCCCTTATTACTGTAAGGAAGTGAATCAAGGATGTCAATGCTCCCACGATATCTATTCAGCACATACACACTGTAGTGCGCCATTGTGCCAATTGGCTTGAATAGTATGAAAAAACCTGCCAAGAAAGAAAGAAATGGTGAACACAAAGTATAAAGCATAGGAATTGAACAATCAGGATGAACAAAAACTTCTTGACAAACTCAGGAAAAGGATGAACATAAAATTTAGAAAAGAAAGAGTTATGAAAAACTAACCAGCTTTGCGTTAAGAAGGTCTTCTTCCTTGCGAACAAACATTCGGAGGTGACCAGCAGATTTTTTTACATAGAACTTTGGAATTGTTGCACCGAAAAAATCATACTCCAGGCAATACTATGCATTCACAAAAACACAATTAAAACACCTCCCAAACGCCACTACACCAAAACTAGAGCAAAAAAGGGAGATAGGGGTGCAAAAGAACTAAAACCTGTCTGAAGTATGGACTAAGTACAACCCTGTCAGCACAAGAGAATATCTCAGAGGTCTTCGACTTATCCTTCCAAAAATTTATGAGATAATCCATTATGTCTCCTTCCATCTGTTGCCCTTCACCGAAAAGAGTATAAAGGACATGTCCTGTGAGGTCAATCACATTCCCAAGGATGGTAAACATGATGTAGCTTGTGCTGCAGATTTAAAAGGATGGGAAAATATTAAAAGTTCAGATACAATTACAAACAGAAGTTCAGACACTATAACTCAAAGGGAAGGAGAGATGAACAGAAGTTCACATACTACAACAACATTAGTTCAGACACTATAACTAGAAGACAACGAGAAACGAACAGAAGTTCAGAACAAAGTAGCACCTCTGGCAGCAACAAAAATAAGAAGAAGAAAACTCACTCAGAGTACTTCTCCAGACCATCTTTACTAAGCACATACTGTCTCAACCTCCGGGCCTCCGATAGATGAGGATAACCGTATTTCTTTAGTGGAGCGACAGCAGAACGCCACTTCAAAGGCAATCTTGATGCTCTCTTGGAGGAAGTTATGTTGCCAGACTCAACTGCCGCTTTCCTCCTGGTGATGACTGCATTCTTCGGACCTCTCCCAGCAACAGTACCAGCAGCAGATTTACCATCCTTCGGTTAAGCAATCTTCTCAAAATCATCGTCCGACAAAATAACCTCTGCTTCGACTGCTTTGAATGCACCATCCTTCCTGGAGCAAGGGGTGTTTGGATCACCACAAATACCTACAACCTACTTCCCCAACTTGGATGGAATAAGGGTTCGAGAGCTATCATCTTCTCTCAGAGCTGTACTCATCGATTCCTCCCTAGGCTGGTATTCCTGTGCCCCGAGGAATGAGTAGTGGTAATGGGTCAAGTCCAACGGCTCCATTGTAAAAGAAAAGGAAGAGAAAAAAAAGACCATTAAATATAACTGAAGTTCAGGCACAGCACAATGTGCAGTCCAACTAATATAGATGACATGGTTACTACTCAAGCTGGCCTACAAAATGTGTTGCATTTTAAAAACTAAATGAAGGTCATGCACAACCCAAGGCACAGTTCATGATAAACTGATGAACTGGTAAACATTCAACTACATCTAATAAAAAGCATGGAAAGGCATCATCGTATCCAAGTTAGCAATGGGAGGAAAAAACACTAAAAGTAAATACACAAGCAAAATAAAAAACGATAAAAATGAAGTTCATGTAGAAGAAATGCTCCTCTCCATCTGAAACCAGCAGCCCAGCCAGATCTCAACCAGAAGTTCAAGGCCAAGAAAAAGTGAAGTTCATTTAGAATAAAAGATGCACTACAGGTAAGCAGTCCAAGTTTCAAGACTTACATGTATAGTAGCCAAACAGAACTTGGAAGTCTGTCTCAAATAGGTTAGAAGAAGCAATTGAGTACAGCCACGTCTTCCTAATATCCTTGATATTTTCATGGGAATAATTTGCATGAACCCCATCATGAAACGAATTAACATTCGTAAGCATGAAGAATCCGCAGTTGATACTGCCATCAAACACAAAAAAGAACAGTGTTAGAACAAAAAAGATAGACAGCGAATAAAAGACATCACAACCTACGTAAAACTATAGTTAAACACAAGTGATAGAGAGAAAAGTGGAACTCATACTTTTTATTATGCTGGGGGACATCAATCCAATCCAAAGGGAAATTGTCAATAGTAATAGGACTGAAGGGTGTATCCCTGTCGTTGCTGGCATCGTTCCAAAGCTTCTTGATGTTTTCAGTCATCCGCTGAAACAAGCGTACCACACAGTCATCGTCTGGTCCATAGTGGGAGTCGAGAAGCTGGAACCTTGAATTCTTCAGGTCAAGAAATATCGAAACCCAATGACCAACACCACCCATGTGAGCAGGAATTTCAGGCGGGTCAAATGTGGGGAAAATAACCTGAAGCAACACAAACACACGAATCATTAAAATTAATATCAAACGGTGCAAAAAAATAAAACAATGCAAACACATTGGATCGCAGTGCAAAACTAATACAGAGGCAAAGAACAAGATATTGCATACATAATCATGTGCATCCATGATATTTGGACCAGCCGCCAAGAAGTATTTCCTCACACGGGAATCAACATGACCTCTGAAAATCTTGTCCTAAAATAATGCAGACAACACCAACATATGAAAATAAAAAATGAGACAAACATGTTTTAACTAAAATGGTAAGGAACAAAATAGAAAAGAAATCACTATATGGTTGACTTACACAAACCCAATACGACAGGACGAGTTTGTCCGACCCCTGGTACTTCACACGTACACAGTAGAGTGCAACCTCAGCCACATTAGATCGCTGCATTCCGCGAGGACCAAAAGATATTGCGACATCTTCAATAGAAGCTTCACACTCCTTGTTTTGGAACATAATCATTGATATAAAACAAGCAATAGAAAGTAAAAGAAGTTCAGCATCAGGAACTCGAAGAAGTTCATAACACACACAAGCACAGAAGTTCAGCTACATCACAACAAGCAGTACAAAAAGGCCAGAAGTTCAGCACCAGAGAAGTAAAGTAGAAGTTCAGCAACATAGAGTAAAGAAGTTCAGGTAGATGGATGTAAATATTGACCAGCTGCACTCACCTCTTGGAACGATCATTCTTAAGCCTAGTTACACTGAAATAAAAGTCATGAACCTTCTTTCGGACGACGGCAAGGTCACTATCTGCTCAGCAAAAGAAATAGAAATTAAGAGCGACATTCAAGCACATAGATTCACGACAGTTTAATTAATAGTAACATTCAAGCACAACATTCAAACACAAGCACATCTCAGCTGCTACATCACAACCCATGCATTACAAACCTTCCCCCACATAGAAACAGGTTCACTTAACTTTATTTACAAATCAGACAACAAAGCACAAACCATAAGTTCAACTTGCACCACACAGGCAGTTCACAGGGATATCATGGACAAAAACAAAGAGGAAAGGAGGAGACTGCGCGGGCTGGCGCCCGCATGGCGCCCTTGGTCGTCATGGCTTGCATCACGGGCACCTCGTGAGGTATCCCGCCTTGATCTCTCCGCCTTCTCGCGAGCCAGCCTGATGAGGCCGTGCCTGAGGAAGCTCCGTGTCGTCCGCCCCGCGAGGCTTGGCCCCTCGCGAGGGTCTTGGGTTTGTGTTGATGAAGATGGGCCGTGCTGGGCCCCCCTTTGAGCCACGCCGCAGACCCCAGGCAGGCAAGTATGGGGACCCCCATTCCCAGAACGCAGACAGTAGCCCCCGGGCCCAAGGCGCGCCCAGACTTGGCCGTGCAGGGAGGCGAAAGGGCAAGGGCGGAGCGCCGCGGGCCCTAACAGCCTGCGGCCTTGGGCGCCGCGTGGCGTTTGATTGGGCGTGAGCGCCTCAGCAACCGCGTGAGTTGATAAAGGAGCGGCATCTTCCTAGGCTTTGCTTTTTTGCTTTCTCCGATTGCTGCTCAGATCCCCTTCCTTGCGCCTCTCCTTCCTTCCTCCAAATTTTCCAGATCTACTTCGACCGCGTGACCTAGGAAGCCATGGCACCTCGTCAGTCCCCGGCCGAAGCTTGGTACTCGTCTGCCTTGGACTCGCCGAACGTGTCGGAGGCGAGCCTCGCCCGGTTGTCCCGGATGGCGGTGGCGCAGGGCATCGACGGGGCGAAGGTGTTCAAGGCCGGCTCCGCCACCCCTGAGGGCCAAGGAAGCACCTTCTATCCGCTCTTTGTAAGCACCATTGCTTCTGGCCTGGTGCCTCCCTTCTCCGAGTTCTTCTTCTCCGTCCTCCGCCATTATAAGCTACAGGCTCTGCATCTCCACCCCAACTCCGTCCTTCTCCTGGCAATCTTTGCCTATTACTGTGAGGCTCACGTAGGGGTGCAGCCCTCAGTGGCCTTGCTGCGCCACTACTTCTACCTCCGGACCTCCCGCGGTCCTGCTTCCGCGTGTGCGAGCTTCGTCGCGTATGGTGGCACCATTGCCATTTCGAACCCCGGGAAAAGGATTGAGGGCTTCAGGAGCAAGTGGGTCTTGGCAGATGCTGGGCGCATCCACCCTCGGTTGATCTTGCCCACGGAGCAACCCACGAGCTCCAGCGATTGGGGTCGAGCGGAGCTCGCGGACCCCCGCGCGAAGCTGGTGTTGGAGAAGATGGACTGGGATCTGAGGCCGGCCAACATGGCGGCGGCGAAGCTGACCGGCGCGTCGCTGCTGAGGGAATTCTTGGAGCCCCAGCTGGCTCCGATTCGGCAGTACTCACTTCCTATGTGGAGGCCCCATCTGAGCCCCGCGGCCTTGGTCGACGAAGATCTGGCTGCGGTCCTCCAATCTCTGGTCGGGGGCAATGTGGCGAGGTTGGAGGGCGCTCCTACGCCCTTGTTCCTCCGCGACGACTAGGAGCAGGTAGTGGAGTCCATGCCCGTCTTCAACGGGGACGGGCCCGTGCCCACGGAAGCTCCTGAGGAACCGGTGGACATTGTTGGGTAACGTAGTAATTTCAAAAAATTTCCTACGCACACGCAAGATCATGGTGATGCATAGCAACGAGAGGGGAGAGTATTGTCCACGTACCCTCGTAGACCGAAAGCGGAAGCGTTATATCAATGCGGTTGATGTAGTCGTACGTCTTCACGATCCAACCGATCCAAGCACCGTTACTCTGGCACCTCCGAGTTCTTGGCACACGTTCAGCTCGATGACGATCCCCGGGCTCCGATCCAGCAAAGCTTCGGGGAGGAGTTCCGTCAGCACGACGGCGTGGTGACGATCTTGATGTATTACCGGCGCAGGGCTTCGCCTAAGCACTGCAACGATATGACCGAGGTGGAATATGGTGGAGGGGGGCACCGCACACGGCTAAGGAACGATCACGAAGATCAACTTGTGTGTTCTAGGGTGCCCCCTTGCCCCCGTATATAAAGGAGCCAAGGGGGAGGGGCGGCCGGCCTGGTTTGGGCGCGCCAAGGGGAGTCCTACTCCCACCGGGAGTAGGATTCCACCTTTCCTAGTCCAACTAGGAGAAGGGGGGAAAGGAGGGGAGAGGAGAAGGAAGGGAGAGGGGGCCGCGCCCCCAAACCCCTTGTCCAATTCGGACTGGGCTTGGGAGGGGCGCGCGCCACCTCCTGGCTCCTTCCCACTAAGGCCCAATAAGGCCCAATACTCTTCCCCGTATTCCCGTAACTCCCCGGTACCTCCGAAAATACCCGAACCACTCAGAACCTTTCCGATGTCCGAATATAGTCGTCCAATATATCGATCTTTACGTCTCGACCATTTCGAGACTCCTCGTCATGTCCCCGATCTCATCCGGGACTCCGAACTCCTTCGGTACATCAAAACTCATAAACTCATAATATAACTGTCATCGAAACCTTAAGCGTGCGGACCCTACGGTTCGAGAACAATGTAGACATGACCGGGACACGTCTCCGGTCAATAACCAATAGTGGGACCTGGATGCCCATATTGGCTCCTACATATTCTACGAAGATCTTTATCGGTCAGACCGCATAACAACATACGTTGTTCCCTTTGTCATCGGTATGTTACTTGCCCGAGATTCGATCGTCAGTATCCAATACTTAGTTCAATCTCGTTACCGGCAAGTCTCTTTACTCGTTCCGTAATACATCATCTCACAACTAACATATTAGTTGCAATGCTTGCAAGGCTTATGTGATGAGCATTACCGAGAGGGCCCAGAGATACCTCTCCGACAATCGGAGTGACAAAACCTAATCTCGAAATACGCCAACCCAACATCTACCTTTGGAGACACCTGTAGTACTCCTTTATAATCACCCAGTTACGTTGTGACGTTTGGTAGTACCCAAAGTGTTCCTCCGGTAAACGGGAGTTGCATAATCTCATAGTCAAAGGAACATGTATAAGTCATGAAGAAAGCAATAGCAACATACTAAATGATCGGGTGCTAAGCTAATAGAATGGGTCATGTCAATCAGATCATTCAACTAATGATGTGATCCCGTTAATCAAATAACAACTCTTTGTTCATGGTTAGGAAACATAACCATCTTTGATTAACGAGCTAGTCAAGTAGAGGCATACTAGTGACACTCTGTTTGTTTATGTATTCACACATGTATCATGTTTCCGGTTAATACAATTCTAGCATGAATAATAAACATTTATCATGAAATAAGGAAATAAATAATAACTTTATTATTGCCTCTAGGGCATATTTCCTTCAGTCTCCCACTTGCACTAGAGTCAATAATCTAGTTCACATCGCCATGTGATTTACCAGCAATAGTTCACATCACCATGTGATTAACACCCATAGTTCACATCGATATGTGACCAACACTCAAAGGGTTTGCTAGAGTCACTAATCTAGTTCACATCTCTATGTGATTAACACCCAAAGAGTACTAAGCTGTGATCATGTTTTGCTTGTGAGATAATTTTAGTCCACGGGTCTGTCATATTCAGATCCGTAAGTATTTTGCAAATTTCTATGTCAACAATACTCTGCACGGAGCTACTCTAGCTAATTGCTCCCACTTTCAATATGTATCAAGATTGAGACTTAGAGTCATCTAGATCAGTGTCAAAACTTGCATCGACGTAACCCTTTACGACGAACCTTTTGTCACCTCCATAATCGAGAAACATATCCTTATTCCACTAAGGATAATTTTGACTGCTGTCCAGTGATCTACTCCTAGATCACTATTGTACTCCCTTGCCAAACTCAGTGGTAGGGTATGCAATAGATCTGGTACACAGCATGGCATACTTTATAGAACCTATGGTTGAGGCATAGGGAATGACTTTCATTCTCTTTCTATCTTCTGCCGTGGTCGGGCTTTGAGTCTTACTCAATTTCACACCTTGTAACACAGGCAAGAACTCTTTCTTTGACTGTTCCATTTTGAACTACTTCAAAATCTTGTCAAGGTATGTACTCATTGAAAAAACTTATCAAGCGTCTTGATCTATCTCTATAGATTTTGATGCTCAATATGTAAGCAGCTTCATCGAGGTCTTTCTTTGAAAAACTCCTTTCAAACACTCCTTTATGCTTTGCAGAATAATTCTACATTATTTCCGATCAACAATATGTCATTCACATATACTTATCAGAAATGTTGTAGTGCTCCCACTCACTTTCTTGTAAATACAGGCTTCACCGCAAGTCTGTATAAAACCATATGCTTTGATCAACTTATCAAAGCGTATATTCCAACTCCGAGATGCTTGCACCAGTCCATAGATGGATCGCTGGAGCTTGCATATTTTGTTAACACCTTTAGGATTGACAAAACCTTCTGGTTGCATCATATACAACTCTTCTTTAAGAAATCCATTAAGGATTGCAGTTTTGTTATCCATTTGCCAGATTTCAGAAAATGCGGCAATTGCTAACATGATTCGGACAGACTTAAGCATAGATACGAGTGAGAAACTCTCATCATAGTCAACACCTTGAACTTGTCGAAAACCTTTTGCGACAATTCTAGCTTTGTAGATAGTAACACTACTATCAGCGTCCGTCTTCCTCTTGAAGATCCATTTATATTCTATGGCTTGCCGATCACCGGGCAAATCCATCAAAGTCCATACTTTTGTTCTCATACATGGATCATATATCAGATTTCATGGCCTCAAACCATTTCGCGGAATCTGGGCTCATCATCGCTTCCTCATAGTTCGCAAGTTCATCATGGTCTAGTAACATGACTTCCAGAACAGGATTACCGTACCACTCTGGTGCGGATCTCACTCTGGTTTACTTACGAGATTCAGTAGTAACTTGATCTTGAAGTTACATGATCATTATCATTAGCTTTCTTACTAATTGGTGTAGTAGTCACAAGAATAGATTTCTGTGATGAACTACTTTCCAATAAGGGAGAAGGTACAATTACCACATCAAGTTTTCTACTTTCCTCCCACTCACTTCTTTCGAGAGAAACTCCTTCTCTGGAAAGGATCCATTCTCAGCAACGAATATCTTGCCTTCGGATCTGTGATAGAAGGTGTACCCAACTGTCTTCTTTGGGTATCCTATGAAGACATATTTCTCCGATTTGGGTTTGAGCTTATCAGGATGAAACTTTTTCATATAAGCATCACAACCCCAAACTTTAAGACACGACAACTTTGGTTTCTTGCCAAACCACAGTTCAGATTGTGTCATCTCAACGGACTTAGATGGTGCCCCTTTTATGACGTGAATGCAGCTGTCTTTAATGCATAACCCCAAAACTATAGTGGTAAATCGGTAAGGAACATCATAGATTGCACTATATCCAATAAAGTACGGTTATGATGTTCAGACACACCATTATGTTGTGGTGTTCCAGGTGGCATGAGTTTGTGAAACTATTCCACATTGTTTTAATTGAAGACCAAACTCGTAACTCAAATATTTGTCTCTGCGATCAGATCGTAGAAACTTTATTTTCTTGTCACGATGATTTTCCACTTCACTCTGAAATTCTTTGAACTTTTCAAATGTTTCAGACTTATGTTTCATCAAGTAGATATACCCATATCTGCTCAAATCATCTGTGAAGTTCTGAAAATAATGATACTTGTCGCGAGCCTTAATGTTCATCGGACCACATACATTAGTGTGTATGATTTCCAACAAATCTGTTGCTCGCTCCATTGTTCCGGAGAACGGAGTCTTAGTCATCTTGCCCATGAGGCACGGTTCGCAAGCATCAAGTGATTCATAATCAAGTGATTCCAAAATTCCATCAGCATGGAGTTTCTTCATGCGCTTTACACCAATATGACCTAAACGGCAGTGCCACAAATAAGTTGCACTATCATTATTAACTTTGCATCTTTTGGCTTCAATTTTATGAATATGTGTATTACTACGATCGAGATCCAACAAACCATTTCGTTGGTGTGTATAACCATAGAAGGTTTTATTCATGTAAACAGAACAACAATTGTTCTCTAACTTAAATGAATAACCGTATTGCAATAAACATGATCAAATCATATTCATGCTCAACGCAAACACCAAATAACACTTATTTAGGTTTAACACTAATCCCGAAAGTATAGGGAGTGTGCGATGATGATCATATCAATCTTGGAACCACTTCCAACACACATCGTCACTTCACCCTTAACTAGTCTCTGTTCATTCTGCAACTCCCGTTTCGAGTTACTAATCTTAGCAACTGAACTAGTACCAAATACTGAGGGGTTGCTATGAACACTAGTAAAGTACACATCAATAACATGTATATCAAATATACCTTTGTTCACTTTGCCATTCTTCTTATCCACCAATTACTTGGGGTAGTTCCGCTTCCAGTGACCAATCCCTTTGCAGTAGAAGCACTTAGTCTCAGGCTTAGGACCAGACTTGAGCTTCTTCACTTGAGCAGCAACTCGCTTGCCGTTCTTCTTGAAGTTCCTCTTCTTCCCTTTGCCCTTTTCTTGAAACTAGTGGTCTCGTCAACCATCAACACTTGATGTTTTTCTTGATTTCTACCTTCGTCGATTTCAGCATCACGAAGAGCTTGGGAATTGTTTTCGTCATCCCTTGCATACTATAGTTCATCACGAAGTTCTACTAACTTGGTGAAGGTGACTAGAGAATTCTGTCAATCACTATCTTATCTGGAAGATTAACTCCCACTTGATTCAAGCGATTGTAGTACCCAGACAATCTGAGCACATGCTCACTAATTGAGCGATTCTCCTCCATCTTTTAGCTATAGAACTTGTTGGAGACTTCATATCTCTCAACTCGGGTATTTGCTTGAAATATTAACTTCAACTCCTGGAACATCTCGTATGGTCCATGACGTTCAAAACGTCTTTGAAGTCCCGATTCTAAGCAGTTAAGCATGGTGCACTAAACTATTAAGTAGTCATCATATTGAGCTAGCAAAACGTTCATAATGTCTGCATCTGCTCCTGCAATAGGTCCGTCACCTAGTGGTGCATCAAGGACATAATTCTTCTGTGCAACAATGAGGATAAACCTCAGATCACGGATCCAATCCGCATCATTGCTACTAACATTTTTCAACACAATTTTCTCTAGAACATATTAAAATAAACACAGGGAAGCAACAACGCGAGCTATTGATCTACAACATAGATATGCTAATACTACCAGGACTAAGTTCATGATAAATTAAAGTTCAATTAATCATATTACTTAAGAACTCCCACTTAGATAGACATCTCTCTAATCCTCTAAGTGATCACGTGATCCAAATCAACTAAACCATAACCGATCATCACGTGATATGGAGTAGTTTTCAATGGTGAACATCGTTATGTTGATCATATCTACTATATGATTCACGCTCGACCTTTCGGTCTCTGTGTTTCGAGGTCATATCTTATATGCATAGCTCGTCAAGTATAACCTTAGTATTCCGCGTGTGCAACTATTTTGCACCCGTTGTATTTGAACGTAGAGCCTATCACACCCGATCATCACGTGGTGTCTCAGCACGAAGAACTTTTGCAACGGTGCATACTCAGGGAGAACACTTCTTGATAATTTAGTGAGAGATCATCTTATAATGCTACCTTTAATCAAAGCAAGATAAGATGCATAAAAAGATAAACATCACATGCAATCAATATAAGTGATATGATATGGTCATCATCATCTTGTGCTTGTGATCTCCATCTCCGAAGCACCGTCATGATCACCATCGTCACCGGCGCGACACCTTGATCTCCATCGTAGCATCGTTGTCGTCTCGCCAATCTTATGCTTCCACGACTATCACTACCGCTTAGTAATAAAGTAAAGCATTACATCGCGATTGCATTGCATACAATAAAGCGACAACCATATGGCTCCTGCCAGTTGCCGATAACTCGGTTACAAAACATGATCATCTCATACAATAAAATTTAGCATCATGTCTTGACCATATCACATCACAACATGCCCTGCAAAAACAAGTTATACGTACTCTACTTTGTTGTTGCAAGTTTTACATGGCTGCTACGGGCTTAAGCAAGAACTCATCTTACCTACGCATCAAAACCACAACGATAGTTTGTCAAATAGACTCCATTTTAACCTTCTCAAGGACCGCGCGTAACCACACTTGGTTCAACTAAAGTTGGAGAGACAGTCTTCCGCAAGCCATCTATGTGCAAAGCACGTCGAGGGAACCGGTCTCGCGTAAGAGTACACGTAAGGTTGGTCCGGATTGTCTCGTCCAACAATACCGCCGAACCAAAGTATGACATGCTGGTAGGCAGTATGACTTATATCGCCCACAACTCACTTGTGTTCTACTCGTGCAAATAACATTAAACCATAAAACCAAGCTCTGATACCACTGTTGGGTAACGTAGTAATTTCAAAAAAATTCCTACGCACACGCAAGATCATGGTGATGCATAGCAACGAGAGGGGAGAGTATTGTCTACGTACCCTCATAGACCGAAAGCAGAAGCGTTATATCAACGCGGTTGACGTAGTCGTACGTCTTCACGATCCAACCGATCCAAGCACCGTTACTCCGGCACCTCCGAGTTCTTGGCACACGTTCAGCTCGATGACGATCCCCGGGCTCCGATCCAGCAAAGCTTTGGGGAGGAGTTCCGTCAGCACGACGGCGTGGTGACGATCTTGATGTATTACCGGCGCAGGGCTTCGCCTAAGCACTGCAACGATATGACCGAGGTGGAATATGGTGGAGGGGGGCACCGCACACGGCTAAGGAACGATCATGAAGATCAACTTGTGTGTTCTAGGAGGCCCCCTTGCCCCCGTATATAAAAGAGCCAAGGGGGAGGGGCGGCCGGCCTGGTTTGGGCGCGCCAAGGGGAGTCCTACTCCCACCGGGAGTAGGATTCCACCTTTCCTAGTCCAACTAGGAGAAGGGGGGAAAGGAGGGGAGAGGAGAAGGAAGGGAGAGGGGGCCGCGCCCCCAAACCCCTTGTCCAATTCGGACTGGGCTTGGGAGGGGCGCGCGCCACCTCCTGGCTCCTTCCCACTAAGGCCCAATAAGGCCCAATACTCTTCCCCGTATTCCCGTAACTCCCCGGTACCTCCGAAAATACCCAAACCACTCAGAACCTTTCCGATGTCCGAATATAGTCGTCCAATATATCGATCTTTACGTCTCGACCATTTCGAGACTCCTCGTCATGTCCCCGATCTCATCCGGGACTCCAAACTCCTTCGGTACATCAAAACTCGTAAACTCATAATATAACTGTCATCGAAACCTTAAGCGTGCGGACCCTACGGTTCGAGAACAATGTAGACATGACCGGGACACGTCTCCGGTCAATAACCAATAGCGGGACCTGGATGCCCATATTGGCTCCTACATATTCTACGAAGATCTTTATCGGTCAGACCGCATAACAACATACGTTGTTCCCTTTGTCATCGGTATGTTACTTGCCCGAGATTCGATCGTCAGTATCCAATACTTAGTTCAATCTCGTTACCGGCAAGTCTCTTTACTCGTTCCGTAATACATCATCTCACAACTAACATATTAGTTGCAATGCTTGCAAGGCTTATGTGATGAGCATTACCGAGAGGGCCCAGAGATACCTCTCCGACAATCAGAGTGACAAATCCTAATCTCGAAATACGCCAACCCAACATCTACCTTTGGAGACACCTGTAGTACTCCTTTATAATCACCCAGTTACGTTGTGACGTTTGGTAGTACCCAAAGTGTTCCTCCGGTAAACGGGAGTTGCATAATCTCATAGTCAAAGGAACATGTATAAGTCATGAAGAAAGCAATAGCAACATACTAAACGATCGGGTGCTAAGCTAATAGAATGGGTCATGTCAATCAGATCATTCAACTAATGATGTGATCCCGTTAATCAAATAACAACTCTTTGTTCATGGTTAGGAAACATAACCATCTTTGATTAACGAGCTAGTCAAGTAGAGGCATACTAGTGACACTCTGTTTGTTTATGTATTCACACATGTATCATGTTTCCGGTTAATACAATTCTAGCATGAATAATAAACATTTATCATGAAATAAGGAAATAAATAATAACTTTATTATTGCCTCTAGGGCATATTTCCTTCAGACGTGTCCTCCGACGACTCCAGCGAAGAGGAGGAAGGAGGGGAGCGCGAAAGAGGGCCTGACTCCGAGGCGACTGACGGAGAGTCGAGGGCTCCCCTCCCACGGCGCAGGTCCCGGGCTCTCCGCCTCTCTCCGAGCGATGATGACGAGGATGATGACGAGCAGGGCGGCGGGAGCTTGCCCCCGATCCTGAAGAAGTACAGGACCGGGCTGATCTCCCACGGGTCTGCCCCGGCCCCGAGGCGGACCGCAGACGCGCCTTCTGATCCCGAGCTTCCCGAGGCTGACCCTTCCAGCCGGCTTTCGGGCTTCAAATTTGGCCGGAGGCTTCTTGAGCTCACTGGTGACGACCCGTAAGCGCTTGATTCTTGTCTTTATTTCTTGTTCTGATGCTGAGGCTTGACGTCCGCATCTCTTGGATAGGCTAGCGCCCGCAGCAAAGAAGCCGAAGGGAGCTCCTGAGGTTCCATCCGGGGCAGCGCCTCTGCCCGCGAAGGAAGGTGACCGCGACGCACGGGCCTTTCCTGCCCGTTCGTCCTCGCGAGGCCTGCCTGAGCCGGCTGGGGCGAGCTCAGCCCCCATGGCCCAAGCGACTCCCGAGGTGCCTTTGCCTGCTCCCGCCACCACAGCCGTGGGGGCGCAGCAGGCTCCGCCTCAGGATGCTATGGTCATGCTGCCGCCTTCTCCTCCTACTCCACCGACTGCTGTCTCTCCGACTCCTCCTGCCGTTCTGGATCGTGCTGCTGCTGAGCTGGACCGGCTATGGCAGGATCTTCTTGGCGCCGACCTTCGCTTGGTGGCTGGGCGCTTGGAGCTGGCTTCAGGACGGATTCGCTCCGACGCTTCGATTCGGGCGGCGCTGGTCCAGGCCTCGACAGCTTGCGATGAGGAGAGGCACGCCGTCCTTGAGGCGAAGGCTGCTCGTGACGCAGCCCTGGGGGAGGTGGCGGACGTCCGTGGTCGCTGCAAGGCGCTGGAGGACGAGCTGCAAGGCCTGCGGGACCAGCTCGCGAAAGAGGCCCGCCTTCGCCAAGAGCAGGAGGAAGGCGTGAAGGCTTGCGAGGCGGCCGTCAAGGACCGGGAGGCCAAGCTCAGGAAGCGCCGTGACCGCCTAGGCGCGCTGGAGCAGGAGTTGGGGGCGAGGAAGGTCCAGCTGGACAAGAAGGCCCAGGTTCTTGGCGAGGACCACATGGCCTTCACAGAGATGGAGGCGAAGGCTCGCTCCTCGCTGAGGATGCTTTACGACAGCGGCCTGGAGAGCCCGCTGGCTAGCGTCGAGGACGCCCCGCCAAGCTGCTTCCCTTCCTGGTTCGCGCTCTTGAAGATGTCGCCCTTGGCCTTGGCCCCACGGCTGAGGCCGAGGCGCGTGTCCTGTCTTCTGCAGCGCTGACGCGGGTCCTCACCCACATCTACCTTCGCGATCCCAGCGTCGACCTCGACAGCCTGCTGGAACCAGCAAGCGGCGAGCGTGCCGCTGTCGCTGCCGAGGCCGTGAAGGGTCGCGCGGAGGCTCTGCTGGGGAATCTTCGGGCCTTCAGCACCAAGCCGAAGCGAGGCGCTGCCGACCCTGCTGTTCCATGAGACGAACCCACTCCGTGCTGCTCCACCGCCGTCAAGTGATTCCATTGTGGCTCATGTCCTGCCTTCAATTCCTGCACATGTATCATGCCTCGGGGAGGTGTTTAAACTTGCGTTTGGCATTGAGATAACAGTGTGGACTGTAATATTTGCTTTTGAATTCCTTGAAATTTATGCTTTTCCTTCCTACTTGCTTATGTTCTACGCCGGCAGAGCCCGGCCCCGCGCATACCTCAGCCGCCATTAGCCCCGACCAGAAACCAGGACGGGACCAAGGAGTGAGGGGCTACGTGACAAGTTAGGCTCCTCAGTCGCGATGCTCAGGAGTCCCCCTTGGCGGACGAACAGCAAGTAGGGAGGTGAGATGTGGGTGGATCTACCGCTCTATGTCTGCAGAGCCCAGCCCCGCGCATACCTCAACCGCCGTTAGCCTTTCGGAACTAAGGAGTGAGGGGCTACGTGACCAGTTAGGCTCCTGAGTTGCGATGCTCAGGAGTCCCCCTTGACGCTCAAACGGCCTTCATACCTTGGCTCCGCTCGGGGAGACACACACGACGAACCAGGCCCGGGGGGGCTGGCTGGGTGGCGTGCGTCTGGGCGTGACCCAGGCGCAGCCCCCGTGCCCAGCCCCCTCGCGCGGCACTCCCGAGGGGAGGCGTTACGATGAGGCTAGACACTGAGCTCTGGGCTCCCAGAGGTTGATGCGGCCCGGGGGCCACCCTCAGTTGTTTATCACCAGCGCGGAGCATAGCGCTTCCGTATGTGTACGGGAATAGCCGCTCCTCGGCAGTGTCGTCAGCCAGCACGGAGCATGGTGCTTCCACTGGTACGTGGGTGGGGGCTCCCCTCCGGGAGGAGCCCCGGGGCGTGTACAGCCCCGCCCTCATGTGGCTGGCACGGTAGGGCCTGGCGAGGTGTATCTGGGCACCCGTGAGCCAGCGCAAGACTCATGGGGCCCTACCTCTAGGCGGGCTGCGCCTGGCACTAGGCCTTATCTTGTGATGTGTTCCTGCAAATTTGGTTAGATGCCGGCACTCTACGTCCTCGGGTCCCGGCCCTCGAGCTGGTCTCCGCCATCGCTGGTATGCCAGGTCGCGATGCCGTGGACAAGGCCAGAGGGTCAGGGCTGGAGAGCCAGTAAGAGCCCTGAGTCGCAATGCTCAGGTACCCCCCCTTTAACATGCAAGTTGTCGGCATGGAGAAGAAGAGGTGCCGTGGACCGGCATCAAATAATCAAGCATGGTGGGTCGAACGCATAGCCGGAAATAAACGCAAAAGGGATACATGCCGCTGGGTCTGGCCCGAGCGACTTAGGGATGATGCAGCCCGAGGGGCGCCCCCAACAAAGAAAGCTAACAACATGAAATAAAAGGGATACATGCCGCATGGACGGACCCACACGGCCTGGGAATGATGCAGCCCTGGGGGGCGCTCCTAGCTGGAAATGAAACTTGAAAGATGTCACCTGATGATGTTGAGGACGAATGAGTGGTGGTGTAGCAGACTCGGTGGGCTGCGGAAGTCGATCCTCACGAGCCCCCAGGCCCAGGGGCCTCGGGAGGCTCCGGAGGCGCTGGTGGCTCCTCGCGGACCATCTCCATCTCCGCCAAGGCTGCGGAACGCCTGGCCTCTTGAGCCTCCGTGATGCCCCTCATGAGGCGCTGGTACGTGGAAGCCGCGTTCGGCAAGCCGTAAGGCATGCGAATGTAGCTGTGGGGTGGACCTTCGCAGCGCCCCACTCATGAGGGCCAGAGGCGCTCCAGAGAGGCGACTCGATTGAGCCCTGGTATGTCGATGCAGACGCGCAGCCCACCATCCTCGCCTGGATGGGGAGCCACAGCTGGTAGGCGGCGGCCGCCTCTCATGACTCTTGACTCCTGTAGCTCCTGAATGGCCTTGCTGACGAACTCCTGAGGGTCTGGCCCTCCTTGCCTTACTCCTTCTTGAGGGAAACGTGCTTCGAAACACACCTCCATGTGGTACCCAAGCGCCTCCCTCGTGACCTTAGCCAGGTCGGTGGCCCTCCAGGGGAGAGCCCTCGAGCCCTGCCTGAGGAGGGCGTCGGGCGCGCTTTCCTATGCGATGGAAGGAGGTTCCCCCTGGGCAGGTGCGGGCCCTGAGGGGCCTGCCTCCTGAGGGGTCGGGCCGGACGATTTTTCTTCTTCTTGGGGGTGGTCTCGGGAAGCCTCCTGCTTCCGCGATCCGGGTCTTCCAGTGATGCGTCCTGAAAGGCTCATTCCAGGGAACACACCGCGTCCTTCTCTTCACAGGGCACCGTGATGACTCCGCCACTTCCTAGCATCTTGAGGACGTTGTAGCCGTGGTGAGTTACGACCATGAACTTGGCCAGCGGTGGGTACCCAAGGATGGCATTGTACGGCAGGCAAATGTGAGCGACGTCGAAGTCGATGAGCTCGGTGCGGTAGTTGTCGCGTGCCCCGAAGGTGACAGGGAGGCGGACCTGCCCAATCGGGACCATGAAGCCGTTGGTGACTCCAGAGAAAGGCTTGGTTGGCTGAAGCTGGTTGTAGGGCACTTGGAGATTATTGAATGTTTCCACGGACAGGACGTTGAGCCCTGCCCCGCCATCGATGAGGGTCCTGGTGACCAGCACGTTGCTGATGATTGGGGAACAAAGCATTGGGAGGACTCCGGTTGTGGCCGCACACTTGAGCTGATCCGCTGAGCTGAACGTGATGGCGCACGCCGACCACCTGAGAGGGCGCGTGGCTTCGAGCTTGGGGACGACTGCATTTACTTCGCGGGCGAACTGCTTGAAGATGCGCTGAGAGGCTGGGGCTTGAGCCCCGCCCAGGATGCAGGCGATCGCGCGCGGCTCCTGGAAGCCCCCAGCCCCCTCGTCCTGATGGCGGTCCTCGTTTCGCCTTGGCTGCGGCGGCAGCGGAGGGAGGCCTGCGTTGCCTTGCGGGCGATCCTCGCGAGGCTGATCCCTCTAGTCTCCCTCGCGAGGCGGGTCTTGCCAGCGGTCCTCGCGAGGTCGATCGTGCCACCCATGGCGCGGGCCGCGGTCTTCCCAGCGTCCTGCGTTCCTTCCTCCTCCTCGACCGTAGCCCCGGTCACCGCGGTCGGGATGACGGCCGATCCTTCCTTCTCACACGGCTCGGAGCTCTTGACATTCGTTGGTGTTGTGGGTGTGGAGGTCGTGGTACACACAGTACCGACTGCCCTTGGAAGACTCGGGCTGATCTCTGCCCCGCTTGGTGTCTGGTTCTGCCGTGAGCACGGCAGCCCCCTTGCGCTTCACATCCTTAGCCTTGGGCTTCTTCTCTTCTGGGTCTGCGGGAGAGACGCCCTTCCTCAGCCCTGGCGCACTTGGTCGCCAAGTTGAACAGCTCCAAGGAAGTGCACAAGTCTTCATGCATCGCCAGCTCCTCCTTCATCTTGACGTCGCGCACGCCGTCGGAGAAGGCTGAGATGATGGCCTCCTCGGTCACCTTGGGAATCTTGAGGCGTGGGTTGTTTAAGCGTTGGATGTACTTCTGCAGGGTCTCTCCGGGTTGTTGCTTGATGCGGCGCGTGTCGCTCAAGGCGGGTGGCCGGTCGCGAGTACCTTGGAAGTTGGCGATGAAGCGGGTGCGCATATCGTCCCAGGAGGAGATCGTGCCTGGAGCCAGGTTCAGGAGCCAGGTGCGGGCCCCGTCCTTGAGCTCTATGGGAAACCAGTTCGCCATGACCTTCCCGTATCCGTTGGCAGCTTCGATGCCCAGGTCACAGAGCTGGAGGAACTCCGCAGGGTCGGCCGTGTCGTCGTAACGAGGAGGCGGGTCTAGCTTGAACTTGTCGGGCCACGTGACGCCGCGTAGCTCGGTGGTGAAGGCACGGCAGCCTGCTGTGGCCACGGGAGGCCTTGGGTGACGGAGAGCTTGGCCTTGCAGGTCCCCATGTGCTGCAGCTGGGAGCAGCGCGGGGTCTTGACGTGCGGGAGCAGGAGTATGGTCGCGACGTGCTGGAGCAGAGAGCGTCGGGGCAGCTTCATGCGGGCGAGGGACTTCTTGGCAGCTCTGCTCTTGCCGCGCTGGCACCTGACGGAGCGGGTTCCGCCCAGGGGCCACGCGCCTTGGAGCCAGGGCGCCTTCTTGAGGAGGAGGCGGCTGGGGCCACCCCGGAGCGTCGTCGCCCGCGCAGGGCGGGGTGTGGTGCAGTGGAAAGGACAACACAGGGGAGCCCCCTGCGGCGCGGACGAGCTCGGCGACGCGGTCGAGCCATTCTTCGTAGACGTCGTCGACGGGACGGTAGCGCAGGAGCTCGTTTGCCGCGATGAGCGCAGCTCGAGCCTCCATGGGTGTGCAGAGCGTGCGGGACGAAGAACCAGCTGGGGTGAGCGAGGGAGTAGCGGTGCGGCCGTCTTGCCGCACGGACGGATGCTGAGACGACGCTTGTTGCTCGTTTCCCGCCGGGCCGGTGGCGGCGTTGACGGCAAGTGATGGGGAACGGCGAGGATGCCCACCGACAAGAGCCGTCTGGGCGACGTGGGAAGCGAGAGCGGCTCGGCGCTCGGCGTGGGCCCGACGAGCGTCAGACATGGACGCGATGGTCGGAGGAGAACGGGGCGGTGGAAGACGAATTCTGGCGCACCCCTACCTAGCGCGCCAAACGTCGGATTTCGGGTTCCGGCAGACCCTTGAGGTTCGAACACTGGGGTGCACGTGGAGATTTCGCCTTCTACCTACCTGCACCCCACCGCCTCGCTAAGATCTAAGCTATGGAAAGAACAACACAAGAGACACAGGGTTTATACTAGTTCGGGCCACCATTGTGGTGTAATACCCTACTCTAGTTTGTGGTGTGGTGGATTGCCTCTTGGGCTGATGATAATGAGCAATACAAGGAAGAACAACCTCACGAGGGTCTGTTCTTGGCTGGGGCGATGAACTGCTAGGAGGAGTTCAGTCACCCTTCTCTCTCTGTGTGTGTGTGATGCTACTCGATCCGATCTCAGCTTGTTTCTGGATTGGCCGATCTCCCATTGCCTCTACCCTATGGGTGGCTAGTCCTATTTATAGGCAAAGGCCCTGGGCCTCTTCCCAAATATTGAGCGGGAAGGGCGCCAACAATTGGCCATTTTGAAGGGGAACATCTGGTACACTTATCCTGACAAAAGTTGGTCCTCGCCTGCCAAAGGCTCTGGTGGTGACGCTGGCTTGGGCTCCACAATGACTTCCTCCCTGCCGTTGGGCTGGTCTTGGTCTCGTTGCACCGAAACGGGTGCCTTTGCTTCATGCTCTCGCCTGCGCTTGCTCCCTATGCACCAAAGAGGAAAGGAGGACACTGCGCGGGCTGGCGCCCGTCTGGCGCCCTTGGTCGTCATGGCTTGCGTCACGGGCACCTCGTGAGGTACCCCGCCTTGATCTCTCCGCCTCCTCGCGAGCCAGCCTGATGAGGCCGTGCCTGAGGAAGCTCCGTGTCGTCCGCCCCGCGAGGCTTGGCCCCTCGCGAGGGTCTTGGGTCTGTGTTGATGAAGATGGGTCGTGCTGGGCCCCCCTTTGAGCCATGTCGCAAGCCGCATGTAGGCAAGTCTCTAGAACCTCGTTCCCAGAACGCCGACAGGATGGGGAAAGAAGAGAGAAGCATGCTCCTCTCTTTATGGATTCTTGCCTAGACCAGTGGCAGCATTGGAATGATCAACCTCTTCTCCATAGCTATCGCTTTCAGTCTCTTCATCGTAATCTCCAGTAGACATTGCAGCGTCATCGGGAAGGACACCAGCAGCAGCTGGAGAATCTGAAAAAACAAAAATTGTTGGTTCCCCTGCACTAGGAAGAGCTGGAGAACCAGCATCAACATCAACTGATGGCTCTGCTACAGGAGACTTCTCCGGGCCTGCAGCAGCACTACCACCAGTCTCAACAGAAGCCTCGACGGGATCTTTCTCGAAACTGATATCTCCGGTTGTCTTGCCCTGCTCAGCATCAGAAACCTCAACTGTCTTGCCCTGCTCAGCATCAGAAACCTCAGCACCAATAGACGACTGAGGTTCAGTTGGGTCCACCCCGTCGGAGCAGCCGGTGCCTGACATGGACTTGTCTGCAACCTTCTCTGGTGGAACACTAGCATCATCATTCTGCAGCAAGAACAGAAAGTAACAAAGGGCCACATAGTGATAAAATGCACAAACAAGTAAAATAAAAAAATGAGACAAATGGAGAAGAAAAATGGTACCTTATTTTCACTGCCATGAACCTCATCAATTAATACATCACTAGCAGGTTCATGCACAGGAAAAACATCCTCCTCAACCCTAGCACCATCATCAACAGCCTACAAAAAAATCATGTAGAACACAAATACCTAATCAGCAGAAGTTCACATTGCATAATCAAAGAAGGTCAACTATGACAACTGACACATAATGGAAGTCCAAATACAGTAAACATAGCAGGTCGGATATGAAAATTACTCTAAATACAAAAGGGAACAAAAAGGGCCATTTATCGAACTCATAGAAGTTCATGTACTACAAACAGAGAAGGTCAACTAGGAAACACTAGTACTAATAATAAAAAGTTTAGGACACATGAAATCAATAAGGGCGCCTATGACAAAAAACAGTAATAACTGAAAGCTAACAATGAAAATTAGGGCAAAAAATATCAAATACCAACATAAAAACCCTCTTCGGTATGCTCCACGTGGCCTCCTTCACGACCCAAATGAACAGAATCTTGCCTTTGACTATGTGACAACAACAGTAGCCTCATCTTCAAAAGGCTTGCAACGAGCATCCTGCATTTCCTTGAACAGCCCAAAGCTAGTCCGGAGGTGGGAAGTGCTCTGACGAAGCTCATCAAGAAATCTAGCTTCAATTAACAAAACCTCCTTCGAAAATTCAGCATCAAAACCGTGGCCGGGAGGAAGAATCCTGTCAACGCGACTAAGAAACTCAATAGTTGATGGAACACGGGCCAACTCCCCACAAATAGTTTCAAGAAGACTGTCAATCCTAGCTAGGGAAACATTGGCAGCTTCAAACAAACTCTCAAAAGACACGCCGCCTGCAGCACTCACACGGGAAGAAGAACCTCCTGGATCTACAGGGGGGCACCAGTATTAACATCCCGGGAGAATTCAAATCTTGGGGAAGTTCCCCTCCCTAGGCCGGCGGCACGAGGCATAGTAAGAACAGGAAGTTCGATACGCCTAAAGAACACAACCTCAGCCCGTGTCTTCCACTGCATACAAAAACAAAAGTCAATGCATCAAAAAACAAATGAAGGAACATGGAAACAAAAAGTATAGAAGATAGTACCAGAAGTTCAGATTAAACTGCTCAGGTAAGAAAGATGCATAGAAACACTCACATGCAGTTTCCCAAACATCCAATTGGCTGGGCCATCACCCTTCTTGACCAAGTCAGTCGCAACAAGCCCAAGAAGCTTGGCCTGATCCATGAAATTGATGCGAGGGGTCCTCAAGTCAGAATTAGGCTTCTTGCCAATGATAAGGCAGTCCAGGTACATAATAAGCGGCGCGATGGAACAACCTATGACAGCTTTTCCTCTGCTAGTACCTTGCTGATACCTAACAATAGCACTTCGAATATCATCAACTACCAATTGGCAGTAGTCCATATCTGCCATATCCTCAAACACAAGATTCTCAACCATTGTTGCCTCCCTGGACACTCGAGTAGACGTTCCAGGAATATTCACCTTCATGAAAACAATCAGGTAAAACACCTGCAGAGCAAGATCATCCTTCGTCTCATCCTTCACAAGTTCCGCGGATATTCCGCAGATCCTTTGTCTTGATGTCGTCACTCCTAGCGTACCCAAGCTTGCCCTTCAGCCTCATAATAGCATCATCAAACCCATCATTTGAGGGCCTAGGAGGGGTACGATTACCTTGAGGGAATCCAAATAGATGGTGAATAGCATCACTTGTAATACGCAGTACCTTGTTCGCCTCACCCATGTCCAGAATCATGGTTGTAGGGTCAGTCCTCGTGTAGATGTTGCCCATCAAAGGACGAGAAATGTTGGAATCAACCTTCAAGTCAAACACACAACCAAAACCAGCCTTGATAACCCTCGTCCTGTGACTAAGTTGTAGCATTTTCGCACACGTCTTGACCTCTCTCAGTGAGCAGTGAACCGTCTTTTAAAACGTTTCGCATCATTTCCTCCTTGGCCACCTTCTTCGGGTGCTTTGCCTCCTCTATTCCTCCTCTCAGGCCGCTCCACAAGCTGATACTGGAAAAAATACAATGACAAGGAAAAAAGGCAGAACTACGAGATACACAAGCTACACCAAAATTTCACTAATGCCTACATACGCCGTACATTTCAGAAGTCCAACTATGTCTACATAGGCAGTACAACCATGTATGACCAGAAGCAAAGATGCTTTCAAAATGCTGGAAATTTACATAGCAGAAGTTCAACCATGTACACCAAGGCAGTACATTTATTTCACAAGTCCAACTATGTCTACATAGGCAGTACAACCATGTATGACCAGAATTTAACATGCTTTAAAAATGTTGGAAATTTACATAGCAGAAGTTCAACCATGTACACCAAGGCAGTAATAAAACATGTATACCAACAAGTTAAGCTAATTTATTCATGTATATATCCAGAAGTCCAACTATGTACACAAAGGTAGTAATACCATAAAAAAAGCAGTTTAGCTAATTTATTCGTCTATATGATGCAGAAGGTCACCTATGTACGCCAAGGCAGTGCTAAAAACACAAAAACTACAACAATAGAGACAAATGCTCTAAAAGCGGTAAACATGAGACTTTCATACCTGATTAGCGGCAGCATCATTGAGTGAGTCCTGGATTAGGGGGTGTTCAGATAGCCGGACTATACCTTCAGCCGGACTCCAGGACTATGAAGATACAAGATTGAAGACTTCGTCCCGTGTCCGGAAGGGACTTTCCTTAGCGTAGAAGGCAAGCTTGGCGATGCGGATATTCAAGATCTCCTACCATTCTAACCAACTTTGTGTAACCCTAACCCTATCCGATGTCTATATAAACCGGAGGGTTCTAGTCCGTAGGAGAACTTCATCATACAACAATCATACCATAGGCTAGCTTCTAGGGTTTAGCCTCCTTGATCTCGTGGTAGATCCACTCTTGTACTACCCATATCATCAATATTAATCAAGCAGGAGTAGGGTTTTACCTCCATCGAGAGGGCCCGAACCTGGGTAAACTTCGTGTCCCTTGTCTCCTGTTACCATCCGGCCTAGACGCACAGTTCGGGACCCCCTACCCGAGATCCGCCGGTTTTGACACATACATTAGTGCTTTCATTGAGAGTTCCTCCGTGTCATCGCTTTTACGCCCGATGGCTCCTTTGATCATCAACGACGATGCAGTCCAGGGTGAGACTTTTCTCCCCGGACAAATCTTCGTCTTCGGCGGCTTCGCACTGCGGGCCAATTCGTTTGGCCGCATGGAGTAGATCGAAAGCTACGCCCCTGGCCATCAGGTCAGGTTTGGAAGTTTGAACTACACGGCTAATATCCGCGGGGACTTGATCGTCGACGGATTCGAGCCACAGCCAAGTGCGCCGCACTGTCTCGATGGGCATGATCTAGCTCTGCCGCCGAACAGTGCCCTGGAGCCCGCACGCGCGTCGGTTCCGACCCTTAATTCGGAACCTGTGGCGCTGATCGAGGGTGAGCAGTTGGACGTCACCCCGGGGGCTGCAATCTCAAAAGCGATCGAGCCGAACGCCAGCCCCGCACTCTGCATGACCCGTGACTCCGAGGATCCGGATTCCCCTCCGGACTCCGAACCTCCCGCGCCCCTGCCAATCGAATCCGATTGGGCGCCGGTCATGGAGTTCACCGCCGCGGACATCTTTCAGCACTCGCCCTTTGGCGACATCCTGAACTCACTAAAGTTTCTCTCTTTATCGGGAGAGCCCTGGCCAGACTATGGCCAGCAAGGATGGGATACGGACGATGAAGAAATTCAAAGCCCACCCACCACCCACTTGGTAGCCACTGTCGACAATTTAAACGACATGCTCAACTTCGACTCCGAAGACATCGACGATATGGACGACGATGCCGGAGATACAGATGAGCCAACGCCCATAGGGCATTGGACAGCCACCCCATCTCATGATGTGTACATGGTGGACACCCCTAAAGGAAACAATAGCAAGGAAAAAGGGGATGGAACGGGGGACCGATCCCTCGAAAAGCAATCAAAGCGTCGGCGTAAACGCCGACCCAAGCCCCGCCTCGATAAAGACCTAGCCATAGAGCAGGATGAGCCGGTAGACGACGAGCAGGCCTTAGAGCAACCATCCGAACAGGGTAACATGGATAGAGAAACTGAACATCCCTTCCCCGGCGAAAACGGCACTCCGGACGATCTTACGCCGGACAAAACCATGAAGCAGAAGAATATCCACAAGAGGCTCGTGGCAATAGCGCGCAGCCTGAAGAAGCAGAAGCGGAAGCTAAAAACGGCGGAAGATGCACTCAGGATCAAATGGAGCAAAGTAATCAATACCGTAGATAAATACGGCGACAGTCGCCGCACTAAAAGCTATCCGAAGAGAAAGCTACTGCCTGAATTTGATGAAGAGGCCATAGAGCCATCGCATTCAAAAAACAAGAAAGCCACACGGTCGGATAGACGACCCCATAGCCAGCATAAAACGGCAAATGGCACCGCACTTAAGCCGGCACGCGACCCACTTACGGATTCGCATCAAAAAGATGGCCCAGCCAGGTCCATTTATGGGCCAAGAAAGCAAGCTCTCGTAAGCAATGCAATTAAACCATCATCAGAATCCGGCACACCCAAATACAGGGGTGCCGCACATCCTTTATGCTTCGCCGATGAGGTCCTAGATTATGGATTTCCAGCGGGATTCAAACCCGTAAACATAGAGGTATATGATGGAACAACAGACCCTGGAGTCTGGATAGAGGATTATATCCTCCATATACATATGGCTAGAGGAGATGATCTCCACGCCATCAAATATTTACCACTAAAGCTCAAAGGACCAGCTCGGCATTGGCTCAAAAGCCTCCCGGAAAACACAATTAGAAGCTGGGAGGAGCTCGAGGACGCTTTTCGAGCAAATTTTCAAGGGACTTATGTCCGTCCTCCGGATGCTGACGACCTCAGTCACATAACACAACAGCCCGGAGAATCAGCTCGGCAATTCTGGAATAGATTCCTCACTAAAAATAATCAGATAGTCAACTGTCCGGACGCCGAGGCCTTAGCAGCTTTCAGGCATAACGTCCGAGACGAATGGCTCGCCAGACACCTCAGCCAAGAGAAGCCAAGAACAATGGCCGCACTAACAAGCCTCATGACCCGCTTTTGTGCAGGAGAGGACAGCTGGTTGGCAAGACGCAGCCCCAGCGACCCAAGTACATCCGAAACTAGGGATGGAAATGGAAAACCGTGACGCAACAAGGACCGTCGCCGGACTAAGGAAAAAAGTCCGAAGATCACGACAATAAACGCCGGATTCAAAAGCTCACGACAGAATCAGACAAAGTCGCCCCTCCAGGATAACAGGGATGATCCATCCAACTTAAACAAAATCCTGGACAGGACATGTCAAATACACAGTACTCCCGGGAGGCCTGCTAACCATACCCACAGAGATTGTTGGGTTTTCAAACAATCCGGCAGACTCAACGCCGAACACAAGGGGCTCGAAACACCAAGTGAGGACGAAGACGAACCCCAAAAGCAATGCACCAGGAAACAAAAGAACTTCCTACAAGAAGTAAAGACAATAAACTTACTTCACATAACGAAACGTGCGGCGCCCATAAAGGTACGCACCACACGACCTATCCCAAAGAGGTCCCGCCACTGGTTGTCAAAACCAATCATCTTCGATCAACGGGACTATTCTAGAAGTATCAGGAACGCAGGATGGTCTGCCTTGGTACTCGATCCAAAAATCGACGGACTCAAGTTTTCAAATGTCCTTATGGACGGCGGCAGTGGACTAAACCTGATTTATCAGGACACAATCCGTCGCATGGGGATAAACCCAACAAGAATCCGTGTGGGGACCCCGACTCATAAGTCGTGATCACCGAATGCACGTGTACAATGATCCCAGAGATCAATGCTCACTGAACACACAGAAGCTGAATAACAAGAGTCTTACATCCATACATACCGTCTTACACAAATTATGACCATTATGGTCAAGTCTTACATTGATAAAGCCTTAAGGGCTGATCATCAAATGAAACACAAGCAGCCGAAATCTTCGTCAATAAGTAGAACCCATGCCATCTGCCTTAACCCTATAGGCATTCTGACTGGGAAACGTCCTAGTCCGCATGTTCGCCTCCAAAGAATTCTTCTTCGAACTCCTGTTCTTCCATGCCTGGCCAATTAAATAACCAGTGGCAAGCCAACGAGTACTTTGAATGTACTCGCAAGCAACCCATGTTTTGGTTCAAGGTACAACAATGCATGATAAGGTAAATTTTTGCGGAAAGCTAGTTTTGAGTGCAATGACATGCTCAACAACTTGTAAGACATGCATCAGGAGAATTTAAGTAACCATGAGGATAGGTTACAGATATCAACATAAATAGAGAGGGCACCAACCCAACTCATTCATGTCAAGTCCTTTGACTTGACCCAAGCAGTTCTTCCCACTTATCCAAACACACACACTGGTTTGTAAACATGTGGACGTAGCCCAAGAGCGGTTACCCAACTATCCTTGACCGTGGACACGGCTATTCGAATAGTTTTACACTCTGCAGAGGTTGCACACTTTACCCACAAGATCCGGGGAACTTCCGTGTCATCCACGACCCGCGGTACCTCAAGTACCCGGGGTAAGCACCCGATCACTATCTTTCCCTAGACGACACTAACAAGGAGTCCACTCGTTGTTCCGTATCCTCACGATGTACATCATACGAGACTCTCTCGAGATCGTAACATCCGAGAGGGGACACAACGGTGTATCCGGTGCCCTATAAAAACAGTCATGGCCGCCCTACCTGGCACGACCCCGTCCCGAGAGAGAGCACCAACTCTCCCCCGTCACTAGTAATGCAGGCTCCAAGCTAGTATCGTCCTAGGTAATCAATAATGCCCTTTCCCATATAAGGGTAGAGTGGTTGGGCATGTAAGGTTGGAATAACGGTCGCAACTTAAACCAATCCGTTTTTGAAAACATCACGCACACTTGCCTCGGTACACCACTTCGTCATCAAGTGGTTACCCATCTCATTGTGTCCCTCGGGCATAAGTGGCACCCGATGGGGTTTTCGAAAAATCTTTAAAAACACTTTGACTCCATCACCATGCATATACTCGTCCCTTTTTGCGTAGCAACTACTTTGGCATCCTATCTACTCCCACCGGCATAACCCTCATAAGAAGGTAGGGTCATGCATAATGCAGGTACCAACGAGGAAGTAACGAAGGCAACCCACCAAAGTGGTTACCATCACATCATGATTTCGGAGCAACACTAATAAAGTGCTATATGACATGCATAAAAAGGGGTTTCATAGACATGGTCAAAGGGCTGCTTGCCTGGCACAGCAAAGTCTTCTGGGTCTTCAAAGTCTTCTGGTCCAACTCCTTCGTCAGCAACGCAATCTATCGTCGCAAAATAATAACGAGAAAATAAGGCAATAATAAAACAGAAAAACCAAAGTGCTCAGAAAAATGTCAACTCATTTTTGTAAAATACTAGGTTGAAAACTAAGAAGGGGAAAATTCCTAGTTTTGGATTTGGAGTTATATATGAGGGGATATGGATTTCCAAACAGAGATTAAACTGCTCAAATTTGAATTTAAATTTGAACAGTACATAAAAGTTGGTTGGATTTGAATGAAAGTTGCACCATTAAATAGGTGGGATTTTTACAAGATTTTTGGAACTGGAATTGTTGCATTTGGATTATTATTTAATCTTGTGGAATTTTTGGAATAGTGACAGAAAAAGAAAAAGAAAAAGGGCACTGTGCCTACTGGGCCGGAACAGCCGCAGCGCAGCAGGCCCAGCCAGAGCGGCGGCCCAGCGCACCGGTGCACGCGCGCGCGCCAGGTTCAAACCTGACGGGCGGGGCCCAGGCGTCAGGGCGAGGGGCTCACAGACGGGCCCCACGGCCGTCGTCATCAACCCTGGGTCAGAGGGGGCGGCGAGCTCACCAGCGACGACGTAGGCCACGGCGAGGTCGGGCGATGGTACGGCTGGACTCAGCGTCGAGTCGCCGTTCGGGTGGAGGTGGTGGACGTCATCGGAGTTGCCTGGCTCGCCGGCAACGAGGTCTCGTGTCGCAGGGGCTTCGGGTGTCGACGGCTCCGGCCGTTTTTGGCTGCAAAAGAGACGGGTAAGAAGGGGGAAATGGTCAGGGGTGCTCGGTGGTTCCAGATCGAGGCAGAGGAGGAGCAGGGGAGGCATGTACTGTGGGATTGACGACGACCAGAGGCGGCGGAGCTCGAGCTCGATCTCGAGCTCGGGCTCGTATGGAGAGGGGTGAGTGACGCAGGGGGGCGATTAGGGGAGCGAGAGGGCGAGTGGTGAGGAGAGGAAGTCTCGGGAAGGCCTTTAAGTAGGCGAACGGCGGGGTCCCGTAGACTCGTGCGCCGACGAGCTCACGCTCGTCGCTGCATGGCTCGGGGGAAAAGGGCGCCGTGTCTGGATTGTTCCTGGACGTCGACTACGTCGGGGGAGATAGAAAGAGAGAGAGTGGGGAGAGGTCAGGGGCGTGCGCGTGTGAGCTGCACCATTGGCGCGCTCGGGCGGCCTTTGTTTGCTAGCGCGGAGGCGCGGGGAGGAGGAGAGAGGAGGGGGACAGCGCCGTGGTCGAGGTGGTCGGAGGCATCAGGCAGAGGGCGGCTACAATGCGGGAGCGCACTGTAGCGCGCTCCAGAGCATGCAAATGGCTGGCATGCCATTTTTTTGGCAAGGTGGGCACGGCCAAGCATGTCTGGTAGCCCTAGGGAGAAGTAAAGAAGAGGGGAGGGACTTTGGATGCCCTGGAGAGCCAGTAGGAGAGGAGAGAGGGTGAGGTAGAGAGAGAAAGTGGCTGTCCAGAGAGGGAGAGAGAGATTTTACCCCTCCAATAAGTGAGCTGTGGGCTTGCCATTGTTACTAGAGGTGAAAGGGGGCTAGGAGGAGCTGTGGTAAAGAGTTGAGCTCAAGGAGATTAGTGGAAGGGGTCAAAATGGTGTTTTTGGAAAAATGGCAGAAGGTGTTTGTTGTTGGTTTGGGCAATAAAATGAACTCCAATTGCCATGATGCTCCACAGGGTGAAATGTCACATAATTAGGTCCTTCCACCAATTTGGAGTTTATTTGGGCAAAGTTGCCAATGCAACTTTTGTAAACCCTAGAAATTAGCATAAATGGATATGTGTAGATCTAGTTGAGTAAATCACATCTCCTTGATGCACCACTTGGTGTAGTGGACTCATTTGGTCATGTGAACATGCTCACAAAAGTTGGGGTCAAGGAGAGAAAGTTGGTAGTACAAACTTGTTCAAATATGGTTCTGGTCAGAGAGGGTTTTGGGGCATTTTGGTGACCCAAAATGACTTTAATTGTCATGAGGCTTCGCAAGGTGATCACAATATGCATTTGTGACTTGCTGGATTTTCCTTGGATTTTTATGAAAATATTTCCTGTAGAAATATTTCAAATCCTTGAAATGGGCGGAAATAGTTTTGGGAAGTTTTGTCCAATATTTTGATCATAACCATGTGTTGAAACTCATATATATGGAAAATATATGTCCATTGAGTCTCCCTAATTTTTCTCAAATATTTTTAAAGCTTTTAAATAATTTTAACCTATTTAAGACCATTTCTGGCCTTAAGAAAAATCCTTTAAATAAAATAGGAAAATAACTTTTAAAATTATATTTTTATGGTTTCTGGGTATCCTATATCTAATAGGAGTCAAATATGTCTTTGGAAATATTTTTACTGCCCTTAATTAAGTATTTGCAGTGCATACCTCAATCTAGGGGTTTTTGGAAAACTAATTTTTTAAAATACTTTTTGGCCAAATTATTTTTGTAAGAAAATACTATATTGCTCTATACACATGGCATGATCATTGGGCAGAAGTTTGGGACAAGGAGATGAAGTATAGAAGGTGGAGTAGTTGACTATAAAGAGCACTTGAAAAACCACACAGAGAAAACCAACTTCAAAATAAAAGCCAAATGATGCAAAAGTTTTTGTTGGTCCAAATTTTCATGCTTTATTAATGCAAATGACATGATACAAAATGCAGGGTGTGACAATCCGTCACAGCAAAACCTCCTTTCAAGGGGTAACGCCAGGTCCGGACACCCGATGCATGGGTTTCCTCCGGCTTGAAGTTACATTCGACCACCCCGATAACTTCCGTCGCGAAAAGCTAATTTTCCACGTCGTCCCATTCTCAAGTCGCTATCAAGCACTACTAGGACGCGAAGCTTTCGCCCGCTTTAATGCAATACCGCATTATGCATCTCTAACGCTTAAAATGCCCGGTCCACGAGGCATCATCTCTTTAAAGGGGAAGCATTGAGGTGCGCCTCCCACAAGCGGAGGACTGTGCGGCCGCTTTAACAGCCCCACAGTAAAATGGCTTCACCGGCCAAAAAACTTTGGAATCGGTCTTTAAAAGACCACGAGCGTGGATAGACGAGTTCGGTACAAAATTATCATTGATACAGGCTTAGAGGCCATATACCTCCGCACTAGGGGCTCCGTACATACACAATAAGAGACAATAAGACTCAATTTTATATATTTTACTTTATACTTTGTTTATTTTAAAATCTTGTTCAGCATGACCCATTTTCAACTCAGTTCCTCTCTTTTACAGATGAACATCGTGCGGCGCCCGTCCAGGATACGGCACAACGGCGATACAGGCGCAGACGTGCAGTAGGGACCTGTCCTAAGGATTCTTTTTAGATTAAGACCCTGCGTAAACCTTTTTTACTGTCTCTTGTTGCTACATATCCACTGGTTTTCCCTGCCATAACCAAGGAGGAGGCTGGCGTCTTGGCATGTGGCCACGTCAGAATTTTTGCGCGTACCTGGACACTAGGGGCTTTTCAATAAGGAGTGATGTTTTGCCCGCACTTATAAAGACCGAACACCTTAGGGAGTGTTCGGCGTCGCGAGTTTTGGCATTATATGCATCAGCTCTGAATCATGTCTTTGGTCAAATGTTGGGTTGCCCAGCTCCTGAGTTCGGCTACCTTACGTTCCGCTCTATCGGCTAAGGTACTACCAGGAGAACTACTGCGATTGTGCCCCGGTTAGGCCGGGCGAGCACCTCAGTAGAGGAAGCCGAAAACTGACTGTCATGATGTAGCGTGAGACTGGTCATCCACTCGATGACCTACCGGAATCTATAGGATTCCTCCGCTTTAACGAAGGGCCGTTTCCCGGCCAGGCACATACGCGCCCCGAACTCGGGCGAGCGCAGTCGCCACCAAGGGGCTACCTAAATAGTCCCCCTGTCAAGCTCCTATGGCTAAGTGAAAGTGTTAAAGCATTATAGTCCGGTTGCCTGGCCCGCTGCGCTATCACCTCCTTTGTAGGACCAAGACGTTGGATTAAGTGTGAAAATGCGTCTTCTGCGAGCACCCCCGCACTATGTGTGTGGGGGGTGAAGCCAACGACTGCCATCTTTCAGATTTTGTATATATATTTTAAAACGGCCGCACAGGAGGTGTTCCCAATACTTGAAGGCACAAGTATAAAAGGCCACTACAATTTATCAAAATATTGCTTTATAATTACATATGCTATCCTAACATAGCATCCTTCGAGCACTGCATCTCTATTACACGAGCGCCCTCAAGGACTTCCTGAAAATAGTGCTCGGAGGGTACTCGACTTTTGTCAGAATCTCGGGACGCAACAACGGTGGTCTCCATCTCTGCCCAGTATGTCTTGACACGGGCAATAGCCATCCGTGCGCCCTCTATGCATGCTGACCTCTTCATCGCATTAATACGCGGCACCGCGTCAAGGAATTGTTGCACCAAGCTGAAATAACTCTTCGGCTCCGATATCCCCGGCCACAGATGACACATGACGTACTTCATGGCAAGTGCGGACAACCTATTCAGTTCGGCCCATTGAGCCAGGCGATCGTCCACTGCCAGTGGGCGTTCTGGATTGTGGAACTGCGACCAGAAAAGCTTTTCCACTTCGCGATCTTTTAGATCTCGAAAGTGTTCGGTCGCATCAGCAGCACTTGCTGCCAAATCCAGATAGGTGTCCTCCACACTCCACATCCGGTCTAGCGGAGCAAACTCCGGATTGCAAAACTTCCTCCGCAGCATAAAGGGCTTTCCAGCCGCAATCTGTTCGTCCTGACGCAGCTCCTCCTTCGTAGCTCTCATCGCAGAGCGAGCGTCCTTGGCATCAGCAATGGCTTTCCCCAAGTCCGTCTGCCTTGCCCGTTCTTCTTCTTCAAGAAGCTTGCAATGATCAGCAGTGCGCTCTAACTTCACAGTCATCTCGGCCATCTCCTCCTTGCTTCGGCAGTGAGCAGCCTGTTCGGCTCTCAGCTCTTCAAGAGCTTTTTGGGCAGCCGCATCGCTCTTTCGAGCTTGTTCTTTAGCTCGGGCAAGTTCTGCCCTAAGATTCTCCATGGCGGCCGCACCATCTGCGTCAAGCACATACACTGTAAGACAATGGCATAAAACTCCTCTTACCCAATGATGCCCGAGGAATTACATACCTTGAGCCTCATCAAGCCGCTTGTTGACAAGTGCGATGTCGGCATCAGCCACGTCCAGTTGCCGCTTTAGTTCGGAAAAATCATCAGTTCGGCTCGATTCCGGACACCTTGCCACCTACATTCAAGGGCGACACCTTAGACCTAGGATTATGATCCTCTGCGTGCCGTCATTTCTTGACAGCGCGTAGAGTCTCAGGGGCTACTATCTACACAGGGCGCAACTTACTTATGCGCAACTGACAAAAGTGTACATTATCTAACGTACCTCAAAACCCGTCAGTAAACTTTTGACGGCTTCACGCAATCCGCTTTCTGCGGATGAAATCCTTTCAATCACCGTGCCCATCAATGCATGGTGCTCCTCTGAGATAGAAGCTTGCCTCAGCAGAATCTTTAGCTCCTCCGGCCGAACACCAGACGGTGCCAGACTTGTCCTATGGCCTTTTTCGAAGGTCGGACGCGGAGAATCTTGGGGGCCATATGGCTATCTTCCTCCCCTGCCATATTCGGAGGAACCCTCCGCGACGACACCTCAGCGTCGCCCGCCTCGCTAGGAGGTACGGCAGGGGGAGGCGTCCCGCTCTCCATCATCTCCAGAAGAAGATCCCCCGAAGACGAGCTCTGCTGAGAAGGACTGAGGCCCGAGCTACAAGGTAAAATTTCAATTAATCTTCTCAGATATAAATCAAGGATTTCTCTCATCCCTCAAAAGGGAAACCTTTCTCTACTTACGGCTCGCTGGAGGGCTAATCCCTTTGAGGGCGTAGTTCGGCCGAGGAACTCCCCGGCGTCGGACCCTCTGACGAAGATTTTTTCCCTCGCTTCGAGGCCATGGTCTCCGGGTCGTCAGAGGCCGCCCTCTTCTTCCCCTTAGGAGAGGAACTGTCGGTTCCTCCCTCCCAAGCAGCCTCCTTCGAGGAGGCCATAGTGTTGGAAATATGCCCTAGAGGCAATAATAAATAGGTTATTATTATATTTCCTTGTTCATGATAATCGTTTATTATCCATGCTAGAATTGTATTGATAGGAAACTCAGATACATGTGTGGATACATAGACAACACCATGTCCCTAGTAAGCCTCTAGTTGACTAGCTCGTTAATCAATAGATGGTTACGGTTTCCTGACCATGGACATTGGATGTCATTGATAACGGGATCACATCATTAGATGAATGATGTGATGGACAAGACCCAATCCTAAGCCTAGCACCAGATCATGTAGTTCGTATGCTAAAGCTTTTCTAATGTCAAGTATCGTTTCCTTAGACCATGAGATTGTGCAACTCCCGGATACCGTAGGAGTGCTTTGGGTGTGCCAAACGTCACAATGTAACTGGGTGGCTATAAAGGTACACTACAGGTATCTCCGAAAGTGTCTGTTGGGTTGGCACGAATCGAGACTGGGATTTGTCACTCCGTGTGACGGAGAGGTATCTCTGGGCCCACAAGATAGGACATCATCATAATGTGCACAATGTGATCAAGGAGTTGATCACGGGATGATGTGTTGCGGAACGAGTAAAAGAGACTTGTCGGTAACGAGATTGAACAAGGTATCGGTATACCGACGATCGAATCTCGGGCAAGTACAATACCGTGAGACAAAGGGAATTGTATACGGGATTGATTAAGTCCTTGACATCGTGGTTCATCCGATGAGATCATCATGGAACATGTGGGAGCCAACATGGGTATCCAGATCCCGCTGTTGGTTATTGGCCGGAGAACGTCTCGGTCATGTCTGCATGTCTCCCGAACCCGTAGGGTCTACACACTTAAGGTTCGATGACGCTAGGGTTATTAAGGAAGTTCGTATGTGGTTACCGAATGTTGTTCGGAGTCCCGGATGAGATCCCGGACGTCACGAGGAGTTCCGGAATGGTCCGGAGGTAAGGATTTATATATGGGAAGTCCTGTTTTGGTCACCGAAAGGGTTTCGGGTTTTATCGGTAACGTACCGGGACCACCAGGAGGGTCCCGGGGGTCCACCAAGTGGGACCACCGGTCCCGGAGGGCCTTATGGGCTGTATGAGGAAGGGAACCAGCCCAAAGTGGGCTGTTGCACCTTCCCCCCCAAGGGCCCATGCGCCTAGGGTTGGGGGAAACCCTAAAGGGGGCGCCCCCCTTGCTTGGGGGGCAAGTCCCCCCTCCCTGGCCGCCCCCCCCTAGATCCCATCTAGAGGGGCCGGCCCCCCTTGCCCCTTCCCCTATAAATAGAGGGGTGAGGGGAGGGCTGCAGGACACAACTCAAGGCGCAGCCCCTTCCCTCCCCAACACCTCTCCTCCTCCGTCACGTGCTTGGCGAAGCCCTGCTGGAGTACCACGCTCCTCCATCATCACCACGCCGTTGTGCTGCTGCTGGATGGAGTCTTCCTCAACCTCTCCCTCTCCCCTTGCTAGATCAAGGCATGGGAGACGTCACCGAGCTGTACGTGTGTTGAACGCGGAGGTGCCGTCCGTTCGGCACTTGGTCATCGGTGATTTGGATCACGGCGAGTACGACTCCATCAACCCCGTTAACTTGAACGCTTCCGCTTAGCGATCTACAAGGGTATGTAGATGCACTCTCTTTCCCTTCGTTGTTGGTTTCTCCATAGATAGATCTTGGTGACACGTAGGAAAATTTTAAATTTCTGCTACGTTCCCCAACAGTGGCATCATGAGCTAGGTCTATTGCGTAGATTCTTTGCACGAGTAGAACACAAAGTAGTTGTGGGCGTTGATTTTGTTCAATATGCTTACCGTTACTAGTCAATCTTGATTCGGCGGCATTGTGGGATGAAGCGGCCCGGACCGACCTTACACGTACACTTACGTGAGACAGGTTCCACCGACTGACATGCACTAGTTGCATAAGGTGGCTAGCGGGTGCCAGTCTCTCCCACTTTAGTCGGATCGGATTCGATGAAAAGGGTCCTTATGAAGGGTAAATAGCAATTGACATATCACATTGTGGTTTTGCGTAGGTAAGAAACGTTCTTGCTAGAAACCCATAGCAGCCACGTAAAACATGCAAACAACAATTAGAGGACGTCTAACTTGTTTTTGCAGGGTATGCCATGTGATGTGATATGGCCAAAAGGATGTGATGAATGATATATGTGATGTATGAGATTGATCATGTTCTTGTAATAGGAATCACGACTTGCATGTCGATGAGTATGACAACCGGCAGGAGCCATAGGAGTTGTCTTTAATTTATTTATGACCTGCGTGTCAACATGAACGTCATGTAATTACTTTACTTTATTGCTAAAGCGTTAGCCATAGTAGTAGAAGTAATAGTTGACGTGATTAACTTCATGAAGACACGATGATGGAGATCATGATGATGGAGATCATGGTGTCATGCCGGTGACGACGATGATCATGGAGCCCCGAAGATGGAGATCAAAAAGGAGCAAAGTGATGATGGCCATATCATGTCACTATTTGATTACATGTGATGTTTATCATGTTTATACATCTTATTTGCTTAGAACGACGGTAGTAAATAAGAGAATCCCTCATTAAAATTTCAAGAAAGTGTTCCCCCTAACTGTGCACCGTTGCGAAAGTTCGTCGTTTCGAAGCACCACGTGATGATCGGGTGTGATAGATTCTTACGTTCACATACAACGGGTGTAAGCCAGATTTACACACGCGAAACACTTAGGTTGACTTGACGAGCCTAGCATGTACAGACATGGCCTCGGAACACAAGAGACCGAAAGGTCGAGCATGAGTCGTATGGTAGATACGATCAACATGAAGATGTTCACCGATGATGACTAGTCCGTCTCACGTGATGATCGGACACGGCCTAGTTGACTCGGATGATGTAATCACTTGGATGACTAGAGGGATGTCTATCTGAGTGGGAGTTCATAAGATGAACTTAATTATCCTGAACATAGTCAAAAGATCTTTGCAAATTATGTCGTAAGCTCGCAGTTTAGTTCTACTAAGTTAGATACGTTCCTAGAGAAAATATAGTTGAAAGTTGACAGTAGCAATTATGCGGACAGTACAAGGCTTGTGTCCTTAATGCACCGCTCGGTGTGCTGGACCTCGAACGTGGTCTATGGATGTTGCGAACATCTGACATACACGTTTTGATGACTACATGATAGTTCGGTAATGATAAATGGTTTAGAATTGAAGCACCAAAAACGTTTTCGAAACGTCGCGGAACATATGAGATGTTTCGAGGGCTGAAATTGGGATTTCAGGCTCGTGCCCACGTCCAGAGGTATAAGACCTCCGACGATTTTCTTGGCCTGCAAACTAAGGGAGAAAAGCTCAATCGTTGAGCTTGTGCTCAGATTGTCTGAGTACAACAATCACTTGAATCGAGTGGGAGTTGATCTTCCAGATAAGATAGTGATGTTTCACCAAAATCATTGCCACCAAGCTGCTAGACCTTCGTAATGAACTATAACATATCAGGGATAGATATGATGATCCTTGAAATATTCGCGATGTTTGACACCGCGAAAGTAGAAATCAAGCAGGAGCATCAATTGTTGATGGTTAGTGAAACCACTAGTTTCAAGAAGGGCAAGGACAAGAAGGGATACTTCATGAAACGGCAAATCAGCTGGTGCTCTAGTGGAGAAACCCAAGGTTGAACCCAAACCCGAGACTGAGTGCTTCTGTAATAAGGGGAACAACCACTGGAGCAGAATTACCCTAGATACTTGGTAGATGAGATGGCTGTCGATAGAAGTATATTGGATATACATTATGTGAATGTGTACTTTACTAGTACTCCTAGTAGCATCAGGGTATTAGATACCGGTTCGGCTGCTAAGTGTTAGTAACTCGAAATAAAAGCTACGGAATAAACGGAGACTAGCTAAAGGTGAGCTGACGAGATGTGTTGGAAGTGTTTCCAAGGTTGATCAAGCATCGCACGCTCCCTCTACCATCGAGATTGGTGTTAAACCTAAATAATTGTTACTTGGTGTTTGCGTTGAGCATAGACATGATTGGATTATGTCTATCGCAATACGGTTATTCATTTAAGGAGAATAATGGTTACTCTATTTATTTGAATAATACCTTCAATGGTCTTGCACCTAAAATAAATGGTTTATTGAATCTCGATCATAGTGATACACATGTTCATGCCAAAAGATATAAGATAGTAATGATAGTACCACCTACTTGTGGCACTGCCATGTAAGTCATATTGGTATAAAACGCATGAAGAAGCTCCATGTTGATGGATCTTTGGACTCACTCATTTTGAAAAGGATTGAGACATGTGAACCATGTCTATTGGTATATACGCATGAAGAAACTCCATGCAGATGGACCGTTTGGACTCACTTGATTTTGAATCGCTTGAGACATGCAAATCATACCACATGGGCAAGATGACTGAAAGCTTCGGTTTCAGTAAAATGGAACAAGAAAGCAACTTGTTGGAAGTAACACATTTTGATGTGTGTAGTCCAATGAATGCTGAGGCACGCAGTGGATATCGTTATGCTCTTATTTCACAGATGATTTGAGTAGATACTGTGTATGTTTACTTGATGAAACACAAGTCTGAATTATTCAAGTAATTTCAGAATGAAGTTGAAGATCGTCGTGACAAGAGGATAAAATATCTATGATATGATCATAGAGATGAATATCTGAGTTGCGAGTTTGGTACACAATTGAGACATTGTGGAAATTATTTCACGACTAGCACCGCCTGGAACACCGTAGTGTGATGGTGTGTCCGAACATCATAACTGCACCCTATTGGATATGATGCATACCATGATGTCTTATCGAATTACCGCTATCTTTCATGGGTTAGGCATTAGAGACAACCGCACTCACTTTAAATAGGGCACCACGTAATTCCGTGAGATGACACCGTATGAACTATGGTTTAGAGAAACCTAAGCTGTTATTTCTTAAAAGTTTGGGGCTGCGACGCTTATATGAAAAGGTTTCAGGCTGATAAGCTCGAACCCAAAGCGGATAACTGCATCTTCACAGGATACCCAAAATAGTTGGGTATACCTCATGTCTCAGATCCGAAAGCAATAAGGATTGTTTCTAGAATCGGGTCCTTTCTCGAGGAAAAGTTTCTCTCGAAAGAATTGAGTGGGAGGATGGTGGAGACTTGATGAGGTTATTGAACCGTCACTTCAACTAGTGTGTAGCAGGGCACAGGAATTGTTCCTATGGCACCTACACCAATTGAAGTGGAAGCTTATGATAGTGATCATGAGACTTCGGATCAAGTCACTCCCAAACCTCGTAGGATGACAAGAATGCATACTACTTCAGAGTGGTACGTAATCCTGTCTTGGAAGTCATGTTGCTAGACAACAATGAAACTACGAGCTATGGAGAAGAGATGGTGGGCCCGGATTCCGATGAATGGCTCGAGGCCATATAATCCGAGAGAGGATCCATATATGAAAACAAAGTGTAGACTTTGGAAGAACTACTTGATGGTCGTAAGGCTGTTGAGTACAGATGGATTTTAAAAGGTAGACGGACAATGATGGTAAATGTCACCATTAAGAAAGCTCGACTTGTCGTTAAGATGTTTCCTGACAAGTTCAAGGAGTTGACTACGATGAGACTTTCTCACTCGTAGCGATGCTAAGAGTCTGTTGGAATTATGTTAGCGATTACTGCATTATTTATGAAATTGTGCAGATAGGATGTCAAAACATTGTTTCCTCGACGATTTTCTTGAGGAAAGGTTGTATGTGATACAACCAGAAGATTTTTGTCAATCCTGAAAGATGCTAACAAGTATGCAAAGCTCCAGCAATCCTTCTAAGGACTGGAGTAAGCATCTCGGAGTTGGAATGTACACTTTGATGAGATGATCAAATATTTTTTGGGTTTATACAAAGTTTATGAGAAACTTGTATTTCCAAAGAAGTGAGTGGGAGCACTATAGAATTTCTGATGAGTATATGTTGTTGACATATTGATGATCAGAAATGATGTAGAATTTCTGGAAAGCATATAGGGTTATTTGAAAAGTGTTTTTCAATGGAAAACCTGGATTAAGCTACTTAAACATTGAGCATCAAGATCTATAAGGATAGATCAAAATCGCTTAATAGTACTTTCAAACAAACACATACCATGACAAGATTTTGAAGGAGTTCAAAATAGATCAGCAAAGAAGGAGTTCTCGGCTGTGTTACAAGGTGTGAGTATTGAGCAAGACTCAAGACATGACCACGGCAGAATAGAGAGAAAGGACGAAGGTCGTCCCCTATGCTTTAGTCGTAGGCTCTAAAGTATGCTATGTTGTGTACCGCACCTGAAGTGTGCCAAACCATCAGTCAGTCAAGGGGTACAAGTGTGATCTAGAAATGGATCACGGGACAACGGTCAAGGTTATCCTTAGTAACTAGTGGACTAAGGAATTTTCTCGATTATGGAGGTGGTAAAAGAGTTCGTCGTAAAGGGTTACGCCGATGCAAACTTTGACACTAATCCAGATTATTCTAAGTAGTAAACTAGATTCGTATAGTAGAACAGTTATTTGGAATAGCTCCAAATAGAGCGTCGTAACTGCATCTAGGAGATGACACAGAGATTTGTAAAGCACACACGGATCTGAAAGGTTCAGACCCGTTGACTATAACATCTCTCACAAGCATAACATGATCAAACCCAGAACTCATTAAGTGTTAATCACATGGTAATGTGAACTAGATTGTTGACTCTAGTAAACTCTTTGGGTGTTAGTCACATGGGGATGTGACCTTGAGTGTTAATCACATAGCGATGTGAACTGGATTATTGACTCTAGTGCAAGTGGGAGACTGTTGGAAATATGCCCTAGAGGCAATAATAAATAGGTTATTATTATATTTCCTTGTTCATGATAATCGTTTATTATCCATGCTAGAATTGTATTGATAGGAAACTCAGATACATGTGTGGATACATAGACAACACCATGTCCCTAGTAAGCCTCTAGTTGACTAGCTCGTTAATCAATAGATGGTTACGGTTTCCTGACCATGGACATTGGATGTCATTGATAACGGGATCACATCATTAGATGAATGATGTGATGGACAAGACCCAATCCTAAGCCTAGCACCAGATCATGTAGTTCGTATGCTAAAGCTTTTCTAATGTCAAGTATCGTTTCCTTAGACCAAGAGATTGTGCAACTCCCGGATACCGTAGGAGTGCTTTGGGTGTGCCAAACGTCACAACGTAATTGGGTGGCTATAAAGGTACACTACAGGTATCTCCGAAAGTGTCTGTTGGGTTGGCACGAATCGAGACTGGGATTTGTCACTCCATTTGACGGAGAGGTATCTCTGGGCCCACTCGGTAGGACATCATCATAATGTGCACAATGTGATCGAGGAGTTGATCACGGGATGATGCGTTGCGTAACGAGTAAAAGAGACTTGCCGGTAACGAGATTGAACAAGGTATCGGTATACCGACGATCGAATCTCGGGCAAGTACAATACCGTGAGACAAAGGGAATTGTATACGGGATTGATTAAGTCCTTGACATCGTGGTTCATCCGATGAGATCATCGTGGAACATGTGGGAGCCAACATGGGTATCCAGATCCCGCTGTTGGTTATTGACCGGAGAACGTCTCGGTCATGTCTGCATGTCTCCCGAACCCGTAGGGTCTACACACTTAAGGTTCGATGATGCTAGGGTTATTAAGGAAGTTCGTATGTGGTTACCGAATGTTGTTCGGAGTCCCGGATGAGATCCCGGACGTCACGAGGAGTTCCGGAATGGTCCGGAGGTAAAGATTTATATATGGGAAGTCCTGTTTTGGTCACCGAAAGGGTTTCGGGTTTTATCGGTAACGTACCGGGACCACCAGGAGGGTCCCGGGGGTCCACCAAGTGGGACCACCGGTCCCAGAGGGCCTTATGGGCTGTATGAGGAAGGGAACCAGCCCAAAGTGGGCTGGTGCACCTTCCCCCCCAAGGGCCCATGCGCCTAGGGTTGGGGGAAACCCTAAAGGGGGCGCCCCCCCTTGCTTGGGGGGCAAGTCCCCCCTCCCTGGCCGCCCCCCCTGGATCCCATCTAGAGGGGCCGGCCCCTCTTGCCCCTTCCCCTATATAGAGGGGTGAGGGGAGGGCTGCAGAACACAACTCAAGGCGCAGCCCCTCCCCTCCCCAACACCTCTCCTCCTCCGTCACGTGCTTGGCGAAGCCCTGCTGGAGTACCACGCTCCTCCATCATCACCACGCCGTTGTGCTGCTGCTGGATGGAGTATTCCTCAACCTCTCCCTCTCCCCTTGCTGGATCAAGGCATGGGAGACGTCACCGAGCTGTACGTGTGTTGAACGCGGAGGTGCCGTCCGTTCGGCACTTGGTCATCGGTGATTTGGATCACGACGAGTACGACTCCATCAACCCCGTTCACTTGAACGCTTCCGCTTAGCGATCTACAAGGGTATGTAGATGCACTCTCTTTCCCTTCGTTGCTGGTTTCTCCATAGATAGATCTTGGTGACACGTAGGAAAATTTTAAATTTCTGCTACGTTCCCCAACACATAGTTCCCTTGTTCTTCCCCTTACTTCCCTCCAAAGGCATTATCTTCAACATCCTGACAAGCACGGGATCCGGCCTGGTTTCGGGAAGGGGAGCCGGACACCTGATCAGCTTTGCCTTCGCTATCCACTCCTGTTTAAAAGGACAACTCTTTTATGGGCAAATTCATGACAATTATACGGATAGCGTCTCCGGTCACAAGGTTACTTACTTGAGTATCTGGGCGATTGCAGCTTAGGCCTGCATCCTCAGTCAAATCCGGACACATCGCTTGTGATCCGAAGAACAACTTATACATCTCCGCGGGCGTTGCGCCCATGAAATTCTGGAGAGCCCGCGGTCCCTCTGGATTAAACTCCCACAGGCGAAGGGAGTGACATTTGCCAGGCAACATCGGGCGAATCAACATGACCCGCGTCACCTTGACCAAGCTGAGGTCTCCTTCTAAGAGATCCCTAATGCGGCCCTGCAACAAGGGCACGTCTTTGGGTAACCCCCAATCTAACCCTCTACTGACCCATGACGTTAGCCGTGGTGGGGGACCCGAGTGAAAGGCAGGAGGCGTCACCCACTTAGTGCCCCTGGGAGTGGTGATATAGAACCACTCTCGTTGCCACAAACTGAGCTCCTCTTGAAAAGAGCCCTCGGGCCATGGAGCATCAGCATTCTTGCTTATAACAGCGCCTCCGCACTCTACGTGCCGTCCCTTGATCATCTTCGGCTCCACTTTAAAAGTCTTGAGCCATAATCCGAAGTGAGGGGTAACACAGAGGAACACTTCACACATGACGATGAATGAGGAAATATGGAGGATGGACTCCGGAGCTAAGTCATGGAATTCCAGCCCGTAATAAAACAACAGCCCCCTCACAAAGGGATCCATCAGGATGCCTAACCCTCAAAGGAAGTGAGACACGAGCACCACGCTCTCACCGGGCTGGGGACTGGGAATGGCCTGCCCTTGAACAGGCAACCTATGCGAAATTTCGCCAGTCAGGAACTTAGCCTCTCTCAACTTTAGCACATCCTCTTCCGTGACGGAGGAGGGCGTCCATCGGCCTTGAAGGTCGGAACCGGACATGGTCGAAGGTCCGAAGCGCCTAGAATCTGGAGCCTAGGGTGTTGGAACTCGAGGCGACGGGCGAACTTGTTTGAGGTGGGAAAAAGAAGTAAGACCTTGGTCTCTTTATAAGAGGTTGAATACCAAGAGCCCCCCCATAACCGTTTGGGACTCGCCTTTAATCAAGGAAACGTGCTAACGGGCACGATTGGGTTACCCACGTCCGTATTGATGAGAATCCCGTAAAAAGGGGCACACGATCTCTACTTTGACAAGACGTGCCAAGGAAACCGCCTCGCAAAACACGCTGAGGTGGAAGAATAAAAACGATTCGAGAAAAGGACTTGGCCGTAGTGTGATACGTCAGCAGATTAGATTTTTGTTAATATTATTCTCTCTATAGCAATATGTGGAAACTTATTTTGCAGAGCCAGACACTATTCTTGGTGTTTAAAATCTTCTTGAAGAACTTGAAGGGGGAACCCGCCTTGCAATGCCGAAGAAAATTTGCGCGCCGGACTCGTCGTCATTGAAGCCTAGTTCAGGGGCTACTGAGGGAGTCCTGGATTAGGGGGTGTTCGGATAGCCGGACTATACCTTCAGCCGGACTCCAGGACTATGAATATACAAGATTGAAGACTTCGTCCTGTGTCCGGAAGGGACTTTCCTTGGCGTAGAAGGCAAGCTTGGCGATGCGGATATTCAAGATCTCCTACCATTGTAACCGACTTTGTGTAACCCTAACCCTATCCGGTGTCTATATAAACCGGAGGGTTCTAGTCCGTAGGACAACTTCATCATACAACAATCATACCATAGGCTAGCTACTAGGGTTTAGCCTCCTTGATCTCGTGGTAGATCCACTCTTGTACTACCCATATCATCAATATTAATCAAGCAGGAGTAGGGTTTTACCTCCATCGAGAGGGCCCGAACCTAGGTAAACTTTGTGTCCCTTGTCTCCTGTTACCATCCGGCCTAGACGCACAGTTCGGGACCCCCTACCCGAGATCCACCGTTTTGACACCTACAATCATCATCATTGTCATCCTCGTCATCAGCGTTGAAATCAGCATCATCCTTGTCCTCTGGATTAACACGAGAACGCTTCTTGTCACCCTTGTTGACCTTTGCAGGTGCAACCTTGCTTAATGCCGCATTTCTTCCCCTTACCAGATTCAGCAGCACCAAACGGAGAAGGTGTAGGAATGGCAGTGGCAAGCACACGAGGACTACGGCATGGCATACCACCAAGTCCTAGCCCTTAATCCTTAGCAAGTTCTGCAGTCCTTGAAACACATGGGCTCCTCCGAGGAGTAACTTCACCAACTAAATGCTTCCTCGCAGCGGTCTTCTTGATTCTCTTCTTAACAGGGACAACCGTGCCATCAGTGCCACACGACACATCTTCCTCAACAATAGAGCAATGCCCAACCATGAGCTCAGCAACATCAACAGATTCAGGAACATCAGAACCTTTCTGAAGGTGGGCCGCCCTCTTCTTCTCAAAATCTTCTTGCTTCTTCCTCTTGCGTTGGTCCTCCAGAATAAGATGAAGAGGCACATCCTCAGGTTGCGTGACAGGTTCAGTGCCATCAACAGACTGCGACTGCGTCTCTGACATCTGAAGAGAGCCCAAAGGATCCGGAAAGGAATCACAACCTTTGACTGACGGAGCCCCCTACTCGGCAGCAACAGTGTTTCCTGATAAATCCAACTCAGATAGAACATCGTTGATGGTGTTCGCAGCTTCCTCCTCTGTGGACACATCTGCAAGAACACAAAAAAGCAAAAGCAAAAAATAAAAAAAAGTCAGGAACAAAATCAAAAACACCCGACGGGAACAAGTTAAATAAACATGGCTCGAGAAATTAAAATGAAAAGAAAAGGAGTTGCACATACTAGGTGAAGCAAGAGCTGCAGAAGCAAGATCCTGGAGGTTTGAATTATTCTCAAGGATCGAAGCAACCTCAGCAATCAAAGTCGAAGGAATAATGGGTGATTTAGCCGCATCAGATATTGGAGCATCAGTATTAACTTCTGAAGCTCCATCTTGATCGCAGACATTTTTTCAAAAGTATTCAATTCTTCACCAACTAAAAAAATGCAAGTAAAAAGGCAGTTGAGTTCTAATCCGCAATCTTGCACCAAAGGGAGTTCTACTTTTACATCAATGTCCAATACCCAGAAGTTCAACAATACCTAACAAAGCAGTAAACACAATGAACAATCTACAATTTACATACTAAATATAGAACAATCTACACCAAGAGGGAGTACTACATATAAGATGAATGTCCAGAAGTTCAAAAATATATAACAAAGAAGTAAAACAAATACGGAGAACATAAGTTCAACCAAATTTCATTATAAACAAACAATAATTAAAATCAGAAGTTCAACTATGTCACCCAAGCAAGTAGCACATAAAAAAGATGTAGCATGAGCAGAAGTACTATTTTACAGGGAAACTAAATATCAATTCCATGAAAATAATCACACAAAAAAAGCAAAGATATACACTATAAATATGAAACATTTGGGAAGACCAACAACACTTGCTTACATAATTCACCAGCAATTCATCAACTAAAAATTAAGCAACACTCTACTAACTCAAACTAAGGGTAAAATGCATACACATGACCTTTGTTAGAAGTTCACACATATAAGAAAGGGCAGTCCAACAAGACAACTAAGTGAAGATATGGGCAGACATATATAAGAAAACTGCTATTTAAAATACAAGATCCAACTACACCAAAATACCTGGAGAAGGTTATGAAGCCATAAGAACAAAAACCCTTGATGAATGGAACTCCAAACCCTAGAACAACCTACTAAAAACAGGGGATAGATTGCATATAGTTAGCAAGTAGAAAATCATACAAGAAATACAAAAGGCAACTAAATCAAACCCTAGGATGAAACAAGTAGAACATACCAACAAGTATGAAAAGATAAATAGTAGCACACCTAGGCAAGCACAACAAAATAAGTATCCATAAACTAACTAGCATGTGACAGACATAATCTAAACTTCGAAATCAACAGCACTAATGCAATTAGATACATCAGATCCAGCATCAACCATCACACCACACCCTCTCTTTCATGCATCTGACTGCTAATATCACCAAAGGGGAAATGAAATCCACTCAAGTCTAAAGGGAGAAATAGCACACACAAGCATCTCATAGACAAATCTGACCACGAGGGAATGGAATCCACCCACCACACGCACAAGAACCCTACCTAATCTCCCACTCAACCATCAAAAGAAGGGGTAGGAGGTGGACGAGAGAGCACAAAGAAGAAATAGACAGGCCTCAATAGATCTGGCGAAACTAAGAGCAAGCATTAGGGGGCAGCATTTGTACCTCTCCAAATGACCCCCGCACGCATGAATCCGCGGCGGTTCTTCCACTCCCCAAGACGCCACGCGCACCTTGGAACCGCGCAGGCAGTTGCCACCCTCGCTTCAGAACAGAACAGAGCGGGATAAGGGAGGGAGAGTGTGACGCCCCCGATTCAATCGTACACTAATCATACACGCAAACGTGTACGATCAACATCAGGGACTAACGGGAAGATATCACAACACAACTCTACAAAAAAATAAGTCATACAAGCATCATATTACAAGCCAGGGGGCCTCGAGGGCTCGAATACAAGTGCTCGATCATAGACGAGTCAGCGGAAGCAACAATATCTGAGTACAGACATAAGTTAAACAAGTTGCCATAAGATGGCTAGCACAAACGGGGATACAGATCGAACGAGGCGCAGGCCTCCTGCCTGGGATCCTCCTAACTACTCCTGGTCGTCGTCAGCGGGCTGCACGTAGTAGTAGGCACCTCCAGTCTGGTAGGAGTCATTGTCGACGGTGGCGTCTGGATCCTGGGCTCCATCGTCTGGACGCAGCAATCGGGTAGAGAAATGAGAAAAGGGGGGGGGGAACAAGGCAACCGTGAGTACTCATCCAAAGTACTCGCAAGCAAGGAGCTACACTACATATGCATGGATATATGTGTAAACGGCCATATCAGTGGACTGAACTGCAGAATGCCGGAATAAGAGGGAGATAGCTAATCCTGTCGAAGACTACGCTTCTGGCAGCCTCCGTCTTGCAGCATGTAGAAGGGAGTAGACTGAAGTCCTCCAAGTAGCATCGCATAGCATAATCCTACCCGATGATCCCCTCCTCGATGCCCTGTTAGAGAGCGATCACCGGGTTGTATCTGGCACTTGGAAGGGTGTGTTTTATTAAGTATCCGGTTCTAGTTGTCATAAGGTCAAGGTACAACTCCAAGTCATCCTGTTACCGAAGATCACGGCTATTCGAATAGATTTACTTCCTTGCAGGGGTGCACCACATAACCCAACACGCTTGATCCCATTTGGCCGGACACACTTTTCGTGGTCATGCCCGGCCGCGAAAGATCAACACGTCGCAGCCCCACCTAGGCACAACAGAGAGGTCAGCACGTCGGTCTAAACCCAAGCGCACAAGGGTCTGGGCCCATCGCCCTTAGCACACCTGCACGTTGCATGGTCGGTCGGAAGCAGAACTAGCCCCTTAATACAAGAGCAGGCTTACGTTACAGTCCGGCGCGCGCCGCTCAGTCGCTGACGTCACGAAGGCTTCGGCTAATACCACGACACCGAGTGCCCATATCTTTCCCACGTAGTTGGTTAGTGCGTATAGGCCAGTAGCTGGACTCAGATCAAATACCAAGATCTTGTTAAGCGTGTTAAGTATCCGCGAACGCCAACCAGGCACAGGCCCACCTCTCTCCTAGGTGGTCTCAACCTGCCCCGTCGCTCCGCCAAAAAGATCCACCCAGAGGGCCGTCGGGACAAAGGTCCTTTCAGCCCCCAATCCGTGCATCACTCGCGGGTACTCCTCGAGCCGACCCGACTTTAGTCACCAAATGTATCATGTATAAAGTATAGTATATACCCGTGATCACCTCCCGAGTGATCACGGCCCAATATTATAGCACAGCAGACGGACAAGAATGTAGGGCCACTGATGGAAAACTAGCATCCTATACTAAGCTGGTAGGGTTGCAGGTAAAGGTAACAACAGTAATAGCAAGGACATGCTATGCATCAGGATAGGATTAACGGAAAGCAGTAACATGCTACACTACTCTAATGCAAGCAGTATAGAGAAGAGTAGGCGATATCTGGTGATCAAGGGGGGGCTTGCCTGGTTGCTCTGGCAAGAGAGAGGGGTCACCAACTTCGTAGTCGTACTGGGTAGCAGCGGCGTCGGTCTCGGTGTCTAGCGAGAGAAGAGGGGGAGAAATAATAAATATTTAAGCAAACAGATGCATAGCGATGCATGACATGACAAGTATCCGTGCTAGGGGTGCCCTGACGCGGTATGAGGTGATACCGGTGAAGGGGGGAAACATCCGGGAAAGTATCCCCGGTGTTTCGCGTTTTTGGACAGATGAAGCGGAGGGGGAAAGTTGCGAGTTTGATAGGTTAGGGATGTGTGGCGGACGAACGGGCGACGTATCCGGATTCATCTCGTCGTTCTAAGCAACTTTTATGTACAAATTTTTCCATCCGAGCTACGGTTAATTTTTCCATTGCCGACGACGCTAGAACGCGGGGGAGCCGCTCGGGCCTCGTCGGAAACGCGCTAGGGGTGTCCGTTTCGCATGCGGTTGGCACCGTTCGAACGCGCACACGATGCCGTGACGGGTGGTGGTGCTGGCTCGCCCGGGGACAGCCGGAATAACCACCGGCAGCGAGCACGGGCGGCGGCGGCGTTCGGGGTCATGACGGGAATGGGCTAGGGGGCACGGGAGAGCGAGAGGAAGGGCTGGCCGGGCTCCTGGGAACACTAGGAGCACGATGGAGGGCTCGGACGGGGGGCCACGGCAGTGGTGGCCACGACGGTGATGCAGCAGGGGGGCGGTGAGCTACGGCGGTTGCGGCGAGCGAGCTAGAGAGGGAGGCGGCCTACGTGAGAGAAGGGAGAGTGGGAGGAGCTCACCGGGTGGGCGCACAAAGGCCCGGCGAGTAACAGGAACGCAGTGGTGGTGGCCGGAGTTGAAAGCGGCGGCGACGGCGGTCCAGGAGGAGGACGAAGGGGATCCGGCGCTGGGGTGTCTTCCGCCTTGAGTTTGTTGGCACAGAAGAAGCAGCAGACGACTGTGGGGCTCGTGGACACATCAGGGCGGCGAGGAGGGCCCAGTGGCTGCGGTGGCGCAGCAAGGCGGCGGCGACGATGCGTCGGGGCGAGGTGGATCTGGTGGGGCGAGCGAGGTGGAGAGGGGGGATGAGAGAGTGCGTGAGAAATATCTGCGGGTGGGGGGGGGGGCTCGGTGGCGGCCTTATCCTCCTGGCCAACGCCGACGACGGGGTTGGGCGGTGACGAGCGCATGCGGGTGCTAGGTCGGACGCGCCCGGGGAACAGGGAAGAGGGGCAAGGGGGTTTGAGGGGGCCGGCTGGGCCGACTGGACCAGCCGAGCTGCTTAGGCCGAGGTAGAGGGGGCTTTTGTCTTTTCTTTTCTTTTAAATTTTTTTGATTTATTTTATTTTCAAAAGGCAAAACAGTTTTATAAAATACAAAACTTGAACCTAAATTATTATTATAGTTTAGACTACTTCCATTATTAGTTTGGTAGTTAAATAAATTAGCTTAGCACTTTTATAAAACAAAAATGCATTTAAACAATGTTTTAACCATTGTTTTAATTAGTTTAAGGCATTTAAACACTTTGCAAAAAAAATGTTGGTTCACCACCAATATGGTCAAAAGGATATTTGCCACATGATGAACATTTTAGTTTTCATGTTTGAGCAATTTAGAATTTTGATTTTAATTTGAAAATGAGATTTGGACTGGAATAGAATCAAAGTGAGATTAGCAACAGTAACAATGATGACAAGGCATCATTAGAACGGGATTACTGTAGCATGATTCTCTGGGTGTTACAAATCTCCTCCACTACAAGAAATCTCGTCCCGAGATTTAAGAGGGAAGTAAAGGGGGAAGGTTCGGGTTATGAAATTCTGGGGAGTGTTCTTGGTCTTGGTTGTTCTTCTCGAAGAGGTTGATCCATTACACTGATGTCTTCATTTCGCTATTTCAGGGCGTCATGATGAAGGTGTCGTCCTTTCTTCGGGAACTCCATTGTACTTACGAATAGGTCAGGGGCAGCTTTACAACAATTGAATGTTATAAGGGAAAATCATCTTGGGGGGGTATCCCAAGAATGATCATAAGAGTATCTCTCGAGTTGAACAAATGAAACACATCGAGAGCAAAGTAAGAAGGTACCATAAGAAGTTTGAAGCGGATAGACAATCGTCATTGCCTGAAACAACGCGTGAAAGGGGTTCAAGGCAACGCGAATAGTTATCGTGTTTAATACCAGAATTGATGATCTCACGAAAGGTGGTTGGTGATCTTCATACGAAGCCAATCGTGAGGAATAACTTCATAGATATGGGTGTACCGGAGAGTCAGGTTTCGATCCTATGGAACTGTGGGTTATGGGCCCACCATGTGGGTTAAAAGAAGGAAAGGTATTTACATCTTGCACGGTCATGATAGCAAGGCATGTTAGAGAATAACCGGTCAGTTATGTTGGAAACATCATTGGTACCAAGGGCGAGGGACGAAGAGAACCATTTTCCTGCTCATTGAAACGAGGTAGACCAATAGGCAAAGTTCTCGTCCATCGGTGGTTACCGAAATGTCATCAGCAATAGCAACAGGGTCTTACTGACAGAGTGGCACAACGAGGTGTTTACATAAGCAAGGAAATATTACTGCTTATATAATATAGATCACAAGGAGGTTTAAAAAAACCAATGTAAAGGAAAAGTAATTATGATGTTTAGGCAGAACAATGGAAAGGAAAATGTCTATACACACATATTTCAAGGGTATATCCTTCCCAAGGACAAGCAGAGCATAATATCCATGACATGATATAATGTAGAAAACTCATTAGGTAAGGGGAAGAATTTTCATGACATTACCCATGCAATGGTGTTTGGATAATTGAGCAGGAAACATTTAGCATTGGCTTCAAATGTTCTTGTTGAAAATCAGAGTACCATAGACATGCTTCGAGATAGCATGGACATGGTCATCAGGTGAAGATCAGACTTTGGAAACACAAAGGATCCATCAGGAATAACTTGTAGAATAAGTCTTACAATTTCCTCAGGGAAGAATGGATAACCTTGCTAAAAAGGAAACAGTAACAATAGGTCCTCCGGCCAGGTGTGCTAGGCATGACATCACCTTACCGAGAGATATATAGACCAATGTTAAAACTCTTGGAAATATGTTCCAACCATCATATCTGACCGGGATTCAGATCTGATTGGTGTCAGGATACCTTAGACTCAGGATGCCTGGGATGAAAAAGTGCAACACAAATTGACGAGAAGACATCATAAGATCCTCGGGAAATGAACTATGGAAGCGAGTTCCGAAACATGAGTTCATCAGTAAACCAATGAGAGGATGAGGAGGTGGCTGATGGAAATAGCGGTAATTCATCGACATTAACAAAAGATGGAATTCCACAATTATGCGAACAAGGATATAACATTTGTCAAATCAAATGGTATAATGATGTATGCTCGAGGAAAACATACACAATTAAAGATTGGTTGAAAGGTGCACCCGAATATGGGCTGGGTTGCACGACCAATGTCAGAATGGTGATTCAATAATCAATAGTCTAAGAATGAACGGCCGACCATTAACTTCAAGGCAATAGGGTTGCTAGAAGGGAAGAATCGAAACAACACCGTTCACTTGTTGGTACACCGGTTGGAATCAACACGAGGACCAAGAAAGAATGGTGATGGTGAGAAGCATCAGTATACCAAAAATTATTAAGAGGTGGAGCAATCCTCACAACATCCTTGTCATAAAGGACATTAATACTTCAAGGTGGAACATCATACAAGCCGGATAGCAAGTTGTAATCATAACATGAACAAGTTTGTGTTGTGGGAAGGCAAGAATGTTGTCGATGATAACACAATCATCGAGGGGCAAGGATGGTATTTCTCATCATGAATTCAATTGATATCTTGGAAGGAGTCAATTGTTGATGATGATCACGACAAATTTTGTCGAGAGGTTTCATGAGGATGTAATCGATCAACGATGACATCAAGCCAGAGGAATGATGAAGCAAGAGGTTATTGGAACCACAGGTACGACACAAACTCAAAATCAAGCTTGTTGTTCAAGGCGAAATGGTATGACGAGGGAGATTGGCGTAAGCTTAGCTCATCATCGAAAGTTGTGCTCCGGGGTTAAGGACCAGGTAGCACAGTTAAAATCGGCACGATGATGATATAGTCAAACATGCTAGGAATGGCGTGACCGGGTACAAACTCGTACTTAAAGGAGATTACTAAAGAGTTGTTGAACCGTAGTGCGGACTCGGTTCAGTTATCGGTGTTTTTGAGTGTTTAATGACTCAGAGCCCATGAAAACTTGGAATCAGTGGGAATGTAGCACTTGATGAAGAACTCATAAGAAGCTATGCAGTTCCATGATAATCTCGAGGTACCAGGGGGGTAATACTCGACGACAGATCAAAGTAGAGGTTGGACTAGGGTAATGCTCTACAGAAGACAAGTACTTCATCTTGTCCGAGAAATGGTATTTAAAAGGGGAACATGGCGAGAACAACGATTGCAAAATGCCAAATCCCAGATATAAGATAAACTTATACCAAGGAAATATTTATTTGAACAGAAGCTTTAATGATACGATCTACATTGTTTCCATGGGCATGAAGACAAGGTTCAAGGTCGACTCCCACTTCTCCAATGCGAGATCATCCATTCACTGCTCTAATAAAAATGATTTCAGTGTGAAAACCTACCTGGTGAACTACCAGAGGAGTATGACCCGTGAAAACTTTCGGGTTCACAGAGATTAAGGAAGGCATAGGTTCAACCCATCGGGGTATCGTGGAAACACATACCACAAGCTTCAATAGTAAATACCACCAGCTCGAAAGCAGAGCATGGTCGGCCAAATCAGAGAATAGGATTAAATAATGGCATTATGTATCAGGGAAGAATTCACAAGGCGATTAAATATGAAGGACATTGTCGAATAATAATCAAACAAAGGATCTGACGGTCCATAGCGAAGCTGATGTGAGCATCGGCACACAACCAGTTGAAGAAGGAATGCAAGGGCATCAGATTATAGAACATCTGAATGATTCGATGCTTAGATATCAAAGGAATTATGATTTCCAAATCTAGGGACCAGAAGCATACGCTCTGATCAAGGGTAGATAAGTTCAATAGACCTAAGGGTACAGTTGACAACAAATAGATTGGTCGAGAACAAGTTCATATTCAAAATGACGTCTGAGCCGGAAAGAAAATTTAAAAGGATCAACTGAGGATTGCGTGCATTCGCACTCATGTTGAATCAATAGGATCAAAATGATGGTGTCTAAGGATACTAACGAATATTGTCAAACATGTTGAAAGCATCCATAATGCAAGCAGACAAGTATTGCAGAGCAATAAGCTATTGAGGATTTTTGAAGGATCGAATAGTATTTCGAAGACCTTTGTGAAACACATGAACAACTGGGGGATGAGCAGATACTCGATAAGTGCGAGAATTATCCGTAGGGGTATTCAGGAGACAAAGAACAGCAAGGCAGTAAGCTCAAAGGATTATCAAAACAACGACGAGTATTTCGGGGTATCTTGTAATAACAAGACCAACTGGGGATGAATGTAAGAATAACAACTGCATGTAGTTATCCATAAGGGTTGACGGTGGAAGGGGAATTGCAAACGCAATGAACACAAGTTCTCGGGTTAACAGCGGAGAGTATCTTCAGGGTCTTCACGTGCAGCAGACGGTCATCAGTAATAAGGTGATCTCCGGGTGAAAGTGATAACGAGATCCTAATGTTAGATTTTAGCAAAATTTGTTTTAACCCGAATAGAAGAGAGATGAGAGCCCTAGAGTAAAGTTCGAGGAGTAAAAGATCCTAATACCACCCAATGGCATCGTGGGCCCATGGGCCGCACAGCCATGTTAGTAAAAGTTTTGCAATGTCTAGACTCCACTTCGACCAAGGAGTGTGGAAGGGGGATTCCTACAGGCAGTCGGCTCTGATACCAACTTGTGACACCCCTGATTCAATCATACACTAATCATACACGCAAATGTGTACGATCAATATCAGGGACTCACGGGAAGATATCACAACACAACTCTACAAAAAAAATAAGTCATACAAGCATCATATTACAAGCCAGGGGGGCTCGAGGGCTCGAATACAAGTGCTCGATCATAGACGAGTCAGCGGAAGCAACAATAAAGATGGCTAGCACAAACGGGGATACAGATCGAACGAGGCGCAGGCCTCCTGCCTGGGATCCTCCTAACTACTCCTGGTCGTCGTCAGCGGGCTGCACGTAGTAGTAGGCACCTCCAGTGTGGTAGGAGTCGTCGTCGACGCTGGCGTCTGGATCCTGGGCTCCATCGTCTGGTCGCAGCAATCGGGTAGAGAAATGGGAAAAGGAGGGGAACAAGGCAACCGTGAGTACTCATCCAAAGTACTCGCAAGCAAGGAGCTACACTACATATGCATGGATATATGTGTAAAGGGCCATATCAGTGGACTGAACTGCAGAATGCCAGAATAAGAGAGGGACAGCTAATCCTGTCAAAGACTACACTTCTGGCAGCCTCCGTCTTGCAGCATGTAGAAGGGAGTAGACTGAAGTCCTCCAAGTAGCATCGCATAGCATAATCCTACCCGACGATCCCCTCCTCGATGCACTATTAGAGAGAGATCACCGGGTTGTATCTGGCACTTGGAAGAGTGTGTTTTATTAAGTATCCGGTTCTAGTTGTCACAAGGTCAAGGTACAACTCCAAGTCTTCCTGTTACCGAAGATCACGGCTATTCGAATAGATTTACTTCCCTGCAGGTGTGCACCACATAAGCCAACACGCTTGATCCCATTTGGCCGGACACACTTTTCGGGGTCATGCCCGGCTGCGGAAGATCAACACGTCGCAGCCCCACCTAGGCACAACAGAGAGGTCAGCACGCCGGTCTAAACCCAAGCGCACAGGGGTCTGGGCCCATCGCCCTTAGCACACCTGCATGTTGCGTGGGCGGCCGGAAGCATAACTAGCCCCCTTAATACAAGAGCAGGCTTACGTTCCAATCCGGCGCGCGTCGATCAGTCGCTGACGTCACGAAGGCTTCGGCTGATACCACGACGCCGAGTGCCCATATCTTTCCCACGTAGTTGGTTAGTGCATATAGGCCAATAGCCAGACTCAGATCAAATACCAAGATCTCGTTAAGCGTGTTAAGTATCCGCAAACGCCGACCAGGCACAGGCCCACCTCTCTCCTAGGTGGTCTCAACCTGCCCCGTCGCTCCGCCACAAAGATCCACCCAGAGGGCCGTCGGGACAAAGGTCCTTTCAGCCCTCAATCCGTGGATCACTCGCGGGTACTCCTCGAGCCGACCCGACTTTAGTCACCACATCTATCATGTATAAAGTATAGTATATACCCGTGATCACCTCCCGAGTGATCACGGCCCGATAGTATAGCACAACAGACGGACAAGAATGTAGGGCCATTGATGGAAAACTAGCATCCTATACTAAGCAGGTAGGATTGCAGGTAAAGGTAACAACAGTAATAGCAAGGACAGGCTATGCATCAGGATAGGATTAACGGAAAGCAATAACATGCTACACTACTCTAATGCAAGCAGTATAGAGAAGAGTAGGCGATATCTGGTGATCAAGGGGGGGCTTGCCTAGTTGCTCTGGCAAGAGAGAGGGGTCGTCAACTCCGTAGTCGTACTGGGTAGCAGCGGCGTCGGTCTCGGTGTCTAGTGAGAGAACAGGGGGGAGAAACAGTAAATATTTAAGCAAACAGATGCATAGCAATGCATGACATGACAAGTATCGGTGCTAGGGGTGCCCTAACACCGTATGAGGTGATACCGGTGAAGGGGGGAAACATCCGGGAAAGTATCCCCGGTGTTTCACGTTTTCGGAAAGATGAACCGGATGGGGAATGTTGTGAGTTTGATAGGTTAGGGATGTGTGGCGGACGAACGGGCTGCTTATCTGGATTCATCTCATTGTTCTGAGCAACTTCCATGTACAAAGTTTTCCCATCCGAGCTACGGTTAATTTTCTATGTTTTTTGCAAATTTAAAACATATTCTGGAATTATTTATACTAATAGAAAAGGAATATGACATCAACATGACATAGGAGTGATGTCATCAGTCAACAGTCCGGTTGACTGGTCGAAACTGACACGAGGGACCCACCTGTCAGCCTCTGTTACTTAACAGAGCTTATTTTAAACTAAACTGAGGTTAATTAGCTAATGGGCCCCACATATTAGTGGCTAATTAGCTAAATTAATTACTTTTAATTGTAAAACCATTTTACTTATTATCTAAGCGGTGGGGTCGGGTCGTCAATGGCACTGTACCGCCATGTCAGCATGTTGACTGGGTCAACCCAGTCAACGGGGCCCCTATGGCCCACTGGCAGTGAGCCAAGGGTGGGGCCCGTCCAGCCACGGCGGCGGCGGCCGGCGTCTCGCCGCCGGCGACGCTAGAACGCGGTGGAGCCGCTCGGGCCTCGTCGGAAACGCGCTAGGGGTGTCCGTTTCGCGTGCGGTTGGCACCGTTCGAACGCGCACACGATGCCGTGACGGGTGGTGGTGGTGGCTCGCCCGGGGACAGCCGGAATAACCACCGGCAGCGAGCACGGGCGGCGGCGGCGTTCGGGGTCATGACGGGAATGGGCTAGGGGGCACGGGAGGGCGAGAGGAAGGGCTGGCCGGGCTCCTGGGAACACTAGGAGCACGATGGAGGGCTCGGACGAGGGCCACAACAGCGGTGGCCACGACGGTGATGCAGCAGGGCGGCGGTGAGCTACGGCGGTTGCGGCGAGCGAACTAGAGAGGGAGGCGGCCTACGTGAGAGAAGGGAGAGGGGGAGGAGCTCACCGGGTGGGCGCACGAAGGCCCGGCGAGTAACAGGAGCGCAGTGGCGGTGGCCGGAGTTGAAAGCGGCGGCGACGGCGGTCCAGGAGGAAGACGAAGGGGATCCGGCGCTGGGGTGTCTTCCGCCTTGAGTTTGTTGGCGCAGAAGAAGCAGCAGACGACTGCGGGGCTCGTGGACACATCAGGGCGGCGAGGAGGGCCCGGTGGCCGCGGTGGCGCAGCAACGCGGCTGCGACGGTGCGTCGGGGCAAGGTGGATCTGGTGGGGTGAGCAAGGTGGAGAGGGGGATGAGAGAGTGTTGGAAATATGCCCTAGAGGCAATAATAAATAGGTTATTATTATATTTCCTTGTTCATGATAATCGTTTATTATCCATGCTAGAATTGTATTGATAGGAAACTCAGATACATGTGTGGATACATAGACAACACCATGTCCCTAGTAAGCCTCTAGTTGACTAGCTCATTGATCAATAGATGGTTACGGTTTCCTGACCATGGACATTGGATGTCGTTGATAACGGGATCACATCATTAGGAGAATGATGTGATGGACAAGACCCAATCCTAAGCCTAGCACAAGATCATGTAGTTCGTATGCTAAAGTTTTTCTAATGTCAAGTATCGTTTCCTTAGACCATGAGATTGTGCAACTCCCGGATACCGTAGGAGTGCTTTGGGTGTGCCAAACGTCACAACGTAACTGGGTGGCTATAAAGGTACACTACATGTATCTCCGAAAGTGTCTGTTGGGTTGGCACGAATCGAGACTGGGATTTGTCACTCCGTGTGACGGAGAGGTATCTTTGGGCCCACTCGGTAGGACATCATCATAATGTGCACAATGTGATCAAGGAGTTGATCACGGGATGATGTGTTGCGAAACGAGTAAAAGAGACTTGCCGGTAACGAGATTGAACAAAGGTATCGGGATACCGACGATCGAATCTCGGGCAAGTATCGTACCGATAGACAAAGGGAATTGTATACGGGATTGATTAAGTCCCTGACATCGTGGTTCATCCTATGAGATCATCGTGGAACATGTGGGAGCCAACATGGGTATCCAGATCCCGCTGTTGGTTATTGACCGGAGAACGTCTCGGTCATGTCTGCATGTCTCCCGAACCCGTAGGGTCTACACACTTAAGGTTCGATGATGCTAGGGTTATTAAGGAAGTTCGTATGTGGTTACCGAATGTTGTTCGGAGTCCCGGATGAGATCCCAGACGTCACGAGGAGTTCCGGAATGGTCCGGAGGTAAAGATTTATATATGGGAAGTCTTATTTTGGTCGCCAGAAAAGTTTCGCACTTTATCGGTATTGTACCGGGAGTGCCGAAAGGAGTCCGGGGGTCCACCGGGGGGTCCACCTGCCCCGGGGGGCCACATGGGCTGTAGGGGGTGCGCCTTGGCCTATATGGGCCAAGGTCACCAGCCCCAAGAGGCCCATGCGCCAAGATATAAGAAAAAGGGGAGAGTCCTCAAAGGGGAAGGCACCTCCGAGGTGCCTTGGGGAGGATGGACTCCTTTCCCCCCTTGGCCGCACCCCTTCCTTGGAGGAAGGGGCAAGGCTGCGCCTCCCCCTTCTCCCTTGCCCCTATATATAGTGGAGGGGAGGGAGGGCAGCCACACCTGAAGCCCTGGCGCCTCCCTCCCTCCCGTGACACCTCCTCCTCTCCCGCAGGTGCTTGGCGAAGCCCTGTAGGATTGCCACGCTCCTCCACCACCACCACGCCGTTGTGCTGCTGCTAGATGGAGTCTTCCTCAACCTCTCCCTCTCTCCTTGCTGGATCAAGGCATGGGAGACGTCACCGGGCTGTACGTGTGTTGAACGCGGAGGTGCTGTACGTTCGGCACTTGGTCATCGGTGATTTGGATCACGACGAGTACGACTCCATCAACCCCGTTCACTTGAACGCTTCCGCTTAGCGATCTACAAGGGTATGTAGATGCACTCTCTTTCCCCTCGTTGCTGGTTTCTCCATAGATAGATCTTGGTGACACGTAGGAAAATTTTAAATTTCTGCTACGTTCCCCAACAGTGGCATCATGAGCTAGGTCTATTGCGTAGATTCTTTGCACGAGTAGAACACAAAGTAGTTGTGGGCGTTGATTTTGTTCAATATGCTTACCGTTACTAGTCAATCTTGATTCGGCGGCATTGTGGGATGAAGCGGCCCGGACCGACCTTACACATACACTTACGTGAGACAGGTTCCACCGACTGACATGCACTAGTTGCATAAGGTGGCTAGCGGGTGCCAGTCTCTCCCACTTTAGTCGGATCAGATTCGATGAAAAGGGTCCTTATGAAGGGTAAATAGCAATTGACATATCACGTTGTGGTTTTGCGTAGGTAAGAAACGTTCTTGCTAGAAACCCAAAGCAGCCACGTAAAACATGCAAACAACAATTAGAGGACGTCTAACTTGTTTTTGCAGGGTATGCCATGTGATGTGATATGGCCAAAGGATGTGATGTATGATATATGTGATGTATGAGATGATCATGTTCTTGTAATAGGAATCACGACTTGCATGTCGATGAGTATGACAACCGGCAGGAGCCATAGGAGTTGTCTTTAATTTATTTATGACCTGCGTGTCAACATAAACGTCATGTAATTACTTTACTTTATTGCTAACCGTTAGCCATAGTAGTAGAAGTAATAGTTGACGTGACAACTTCATGAAGACACGATGATGGAGATCATGATGATGGAGATCATGGTGTCATGCTGGTGACGACGATGATTGCATGTGATGTTTATCATGTTTATACATCTTATTTGCTTAGAATGACGGTAGTAAATAAGATGATACCTCATTAAAATTTCAAGAAAGTGTTCCCCCTAACTGTGCACCGTTGCGAAAGTTCGTCGTTTCGAAGCACCACGTGATGATCGGGTGTGATAGATTCTTACGTTCACATACAACGGGTGTAAGCCAGATTTACACACGCGAAACACTTAGGTTTACTTGACGAGCCTAGCATGTACAGACATGGCCTCGGAACACAAGAGACCGAAAGGTCGAGCATGAGTCGTATGGTAGATACGATCAACATGAAGATGTTCACCGATGATGACTAGTCCGTCTCACGTGATGATCGGACACGGCCTAGTTGACTCGGATCATGTAATCACTTGGATGACTAGAGGGATGTCTATCTGAGTGGGAGTTCATAAGATGAACTTAATTATCCTGAACATAGTCAAAAGATCTTTGCAAATTATGTCGTAGCTCGCGCTTAAGTTCTACTGTTTTAGATATGTTCCTAGAGAAAATATAGTTGAAAGTTGATGGTAGCAATTATGCGGACAGTAGAAGGCTTGTGTCCTTAATGCACCGCTCGGTGTGCTGGACCTCGAACGTGGTCTGTGGATGTTGCAAACATCTGACATACATGTTTTGATGACTACATGATAGTTCGGTAATGATAAATGGTTTAGAATTGAGGCACCGAAGACATTTTGAAATGTCGCGGAACATATGAGATGTTTCGAGGGCTGAAATTGGGATTTCAGGCTCGTGCCCACGTCAAGAGGTATAAGACCTCCGACGATTTTCTTAGCCTGCAAACTAAGGGAGAAAAGCTCAATCGTTGAGCTTGTGCTCAGATTGTCTAAGTACAACAATCACTTGAATCGAGTGGGAGTTGATCTCCCAGATAAGATAGTGATGTTTTTTCCAAAGTCATTGCCACCAAGCTGCTACAGCTTTGTGATGAACTATATCAGGGATGGATATGATGATCCTTGAAATATTCGCGATGTTTGACACCGCGAAAGTAGAAATCAACAAGGAGCATCAATTATTGATGGTTAGTGAAACCACTAGTTTCAAGAAGGGCAAGGGCAAGAAGGGATCCTTCATGAAACGGCAAATCAGCTGCTGCTCTAGTGGAGAAACCCAAGGTTGAACCCAAACCCGAGACTAAGTGCTTCTGTAATAAGGGGAACAACCACTGGAGCAGAATTACCCTAGATACTTGGTAGATGAGAAGGCTGTCGATAGAAGTATATTGGATATACATTATGCGAATGTGTACTTTACTAGTACTCCTAGTAGCATCAGGGTATTAGATACCGGTTCGGTTGCTAAGTGTTAGTAACTCGAAATAAAAGCTACGGAATAAACGGAGACTAGCTAAAGGTGAGCTGACGAGATGTGTTGGAAGTGTTTCAAAGGTTGATGTAATCAAGCATCGCACGCTCCCTCTACCATCGAGATTGGTGTTAAACCTAAATAATTGTTATTTGGTGTTTGCGTTGAGCATAGACTTGATTGGATTATGTCTATCGCGATACGATTATTCATTTAAGGAGAATAATTGTTACTCTATTTATTTGAATAATTCCTTCAATGGTCTTGCACCTAAAATGAATGGTTTATTGAATCTCGATCATAGTGATACACATGTTCATGCCAAAAGATAGTAATGATAGTACCACCTACTTGTGGCACTGCCATGTAAGTCATATTGGTATAAAACGCATGAAGAAGCACCATGTTGATGGATCTTTGGACTCACTCATTTTTGAAAAGGATTGAGTGATGTGAACCATGTCTATTGGTATATACGCATGAAGAAACTCCATGCAGATGGACCGTTTGGACTCACTTGATTTTGAATCGCTTGAGACATGTAAATCATACCACATGGGCAAGATGACTGAAAGCTTCGATTTCAGTAAAATGGAACAAGAAAGCAACTTGTTGGAAGTAACACATTTTGATGTGTACAGTCCAATGAGTGCTGAGGCACGCAGTGGATATCGTTATGCTCTAAACTTCACAGATGATTTGAGTAGATACTGAGCATATTTACTTGATGAAACATAAGTCTGAATTATTGAATGGTTCAAGTAATTTCAGAATGAAGTTGAAGATCTTCGTGACAAGAGGATAAAATGTCTATGATATGATCATAGAAATGAATATCTGAGTTACGAGTTTGGCACTGTGGAAATTGTTTCACGACTAGTACCGCCTGGATTACCATAGAGTGATGGTGTGTCCGAACATCATAACTATTGGATATGATGACGTCTCTTATCGAATTACCACTATCGTTCATGGGTTAGGCATTGGAGACAACCGCACTCACTTTAAATAGGGAACCACACAAATCCGTTGAGACGACACCGTATGAACTATGGTTTAGAGAAACCTAAGCTGTCATTTCTTAAAAGTTTGGGGCTGCGACGCTTATATGAAAAAGTTTCAGGCTGATAAGCTCGAACCCAAAGCGGATAACTGCATCTTCATAGGACACCTAAAACAGTTGGGTATACCTCCTGTCTCAGATCCGAAAGCAATAGGGATTGTTTCTCAAATCGGGTCCTTTCTCAAGGAAAAGTTTCTCTCGAAAGAATTGAGTGGGAGGATGGTGGAGACTTGATGAGGTTATGGAACCGTCACTTCAACTAGTGTGTAGCAGGGCACAGGAGTTGTTCCTATGGCACCTACACCAATTGAAGTGGAAGCTTATGATAGTGATCATGAGACTTCGGATCAAGTCACTCCCAAACCTCGTAGGACGACAAGGATGCGTACTACTTCAGAGTGGTACGTAATCCTGTCTTGGAAGTCATGTTGCTAGACAACAATGAACCTACGAGCTATGGAGAAGCGATGGTGGGCCCGGATTCCGATGAATGGCTCAAGGCCATAAAATCCGAGAGAGGATCCATGTATGAAAACAAAGTGTAGACTTTGGCAGAACGGCTCGATGGTCGTGAGGCTGTTGAGTACAGATGGATTTTAAAAGGAACACGGACAATGATGGTAAATGTCACCATTAAGAAAGCTCGACTTGTCATTAAGATGTTTCCCGACAAGTTCAAGGAGTTGACTACGATGAGACTTTCTCACTCGTAGCGATGCTAAGAGTCTGTTGGAATTAGCAGGTACTGCATTATTTATGAAATCTTGCAGATAGGATGTCAAAATATTGTTTCCTTGTTCTTGAGGAAAGGTTGTATGTGATACAACCAGAAGATTTTGTCGATCCTGAAAGATGCTAACAAGTATGCAAAGCCCCACCAATCCTTCTAAGGACTGGAGTAAGCATCTCGGAGTTCGAATGTACACTTTGGTGAGATAATCAAAGATTTTGGGTTTATACAAAGTTTATGAGAAACTTGTATTTCCAAAGAAGTGAGTGGGAGCACTATAGAATTTCTGATGAGTATATGTTGTTGACATATTGTTTATCGGAAATGATGTAGAATTTCTGGAAGGCATATAGGGTTGTTTGAAAAGTGTTTTTCAATGAAAACCTGGATTAAGCTACTTGAACATTGAGCATCAAGATCTATAAGGATAGATCAAAATCGCTTAATAGTACTTTCAAACAAACACATACCACGACAAGATTTTGAAGGAGTTCAAAATAGATCAGCAAAGAAGGAGTTCTCGGCTGTGTTACAAGGTGTGAGTATTGAGCAAGACTCAAGACATGACCACGGCAGAATAGAAAGGACGAAGGTCGTCCCCTATGCTTTAGTCGTAGGCTCTAAAGTATGCTATGTTATGTACCGCACCTGAAGTGTGCCAAACCATGAGTCAGTCAAGGGGTACAAGTGTGATCTAGAAATGGATCATAGGACAACGGTCAAAGTTATCCTTAGTAACTAGTGGACTAAGGAATTTTCTCGATTATGGAGGTGGTAAAAGAGTTCGTCATAAAGGGTTACGCCGATGCAAGCTTTGACACTAATCCAGATTATTCTGAGTAGTAAACTGGATTCGTATAGTAGAACAGTTATTTGGAATAGCTCCAAATAGAGCGTGGTAGATGCATCTAGGAGATGACATAGATATTTGTAAAGCACACACGGATCTGAAAGGTTCAGACCCGTTGACTAGTAACCTCTCTCACAAGCGAGATATGATCAAACCCCATGGGTGTTGGAATCATTGCAATCACATAACGATGTGAACTAGATTATTGACTCTAGTGCAAGTGGGAGACTGTTGGAAATATGCCCTAGAGGCAATAATAAATAGGTTATTATTATATTTCCTTGTTCATGATAATCGTTTATTATCCATGCTAGAATTGTATTGATAGGAAACTCAGATACATGTGTGGATACATAGACAACACCATGTCCCTAGTAAGCCTCTAGTTGACTAGCTCGTTGATCAATAGATGGTTACGGTTTCCTGACCATGGACATTGGATGTCGTTGATAACGGGATCACATCATTAGGAGAATGATGTGATGGACAAGACCCAATCCTAAGCCTAGCACAAGATCATGTAGTTCGTATGCTAAAGTTTTTCTAATGTCAAGTATCGTTTCCTTAGACCATGAGATTGTGCAACTCCCGGATACCGTAGGAGTGCTTTGGGTGTGCCAAACATCACAACGTAACTGGGTGGCTATAAAGGTACACTACAGGTATCTCCGAAAGTGTCTGTTGGGTTGGCACGAATCGAGACTGGGATTTGTCACTCCGTGTGACGGAGAGGTATCTTTGGGCCCACTCGGTAGGACATCATCATAATGTGCACAATGTGATCAAGGAGTTGATCACGGGATGATGTGTTGCGAAACGAGTAAAAGAGACTTGCCGGTAACGAGATTGAACAAAGGTATCGGGATACCGACGATCGAATCTCGGGCAAGTATCGTACCGATAGACAAAGGGAATTGTATACGGGATTGATTAAGTCCTTGACATCGTGGTTCATCCGATGAGATCATCGTGGAACATGTGGGAGCCAACATGGGTATCCAGATCCCGCTGTTGGTTATTGACCGGAGAACGTCTCGGTCATGTCTGCATGTCTCCCGAACCCGTAGGGTCTACACACTTAAGGTTCGATGACGCTAGGGTTATTAAGGAAGTTCGTATGTGGTTACCGAATGTTGTTCGGAGTCCCGGATGAGATCCCGGACGTCACGAGGAGTTCCGGAATGGTCCAGAGGTAAAGATTTATATATGGGAAGTCTTATTTTGGTCGCCAGAAAAGTTTCGCACTTTATCGGTATTGTACCGGGAGTGCCGAAAGGGGTCCGGGGGTCTACCGGGGGGTCCACCTGCCCCGGGGGGCACATGGGCTGTAGGGGGTGCGCCTTGGCCTATATGGGCCAAGGGCACCAGCCCCAAGAGGCCCATGCGCCAAGATATAAGAAAAAGGGGAGAGTCCTCAAAGGGGAAGGCACCTCCGAGGTGCCTTGGGGAGGATGGACTCCTTTCCCCCCTTGGCCGCACCCCTTCCTTGGAGGAAGGGGCAAGGCTGCGCCTCCCCCTTCTCCCTTGCCCCTATATATAGTGGAGGGGAGGGAGGGCAGCCACACCTGAAGCCCTGGCGCCTCCCTCCCTCCCGTGACACCTCCTCCTCTCCCGCAGGTGCTTGGCGAAGCCCTGCAGGATTGCCACGCTCCTCCACCACCACCACACCGTTGTGCTGCTGCTGGATGGAGTCTTCCTCAACCTCTCCCTCTCTCCTTGCTGGATCAAGGCATGGGAGACGTCACCGGGTTGTACGTGTGTTGAACGCGGAGGTGCCGTCCGTTCGGCACTTGGTCATCGGTGATTTGGATCACGACGAGTACGACTCCATCAACCCCGTTCACTTGAACGCTTCCGCTTAGCGATCTACAAGGGTATGTAGATGCACTCTCTTTCCCCTCGTTGCTGGTTTCTCCATAGATAGATCTTGGTGACACGTAGGAAAATTTTAAATTTCTGCTACGTTCCCCAACAGAGAGTGCGTGAGAAATATCTGCCGGTGGGGGGGGGGGGCTCGGCGGCGGCCTTATCCTCCTGGCCAACGCCGACGACGGGGTTGGGCGGTGACGCGCGCGTGCGGGCGCTCGGTCGGACGCGCCCGAAGAACAGGGAAGAGGGGCAAGGGGGTTTGAGTGGGTCGGCTGGGCCGACTGGACCTGCCCAGCTGCTTAGGCCCAGGTAGAGGGGGCTTTTGTCTTTTCTTTTCTTTTAAAATTTTTCTGATTTATTTTATTTTCAAAAGGCAAAATAGTTTTATAAAATACAAAACTTGAACCTAAATTATTATTATAATTTAGACTACTGCCATTATTAGTTCGGTAGTTAAATAAATTAGCTTAGCATTTTTATAAAACAAAAAGGCATTTAAACAATGTTTTAACCATTGTTTTAATTAGTTTAGGGCATTTAAACACTTTGCAAAAAAATGTTGGTTCACCACTAATATGGTCAAAAGGATATTTGCCACATGATGAACATTTTAGTTTTCATGTTTGAGCAATTTAGAATTTTGATTTTAATTTGAAAATGAGATTTGGACTGGAATAGAATCAAAGTGAGATTAGCAACAGTAACAATGGTGACAAGGCATCATTAGAAGGGGATTTCTGTAGCATTATTATCTTGGTGTTACAGAGAGCGGGGCGTGGGCCAGAAATAGGAGCGGGGCGTGCGCCGGTTACTACACTCACGAGGGCAGGGGACAGCGGCGGAGAAATCGAGAGGAGTTGGAGGGGACGAAGGAAGCGGAGCGACGGAGAGGGGGAAGAGAGCGAGCGGCAGGGAGGGGGTTTTCTGACAGGTGGTGGCGAGAGAGATGGACACTTAATGCCTCTTTGTCGTGGGTGTTGTGCGCTGGCGAAATTACAGTTTTACCCCCCAACAGCTAATTAAGTAAAGGCACCTATAGATAAATGAATGCACCATTTGAATGCATCTATTATAAAGAGATAAGATCACACAACAACACTGCTGATATCCTTAAAACCAAACATTAATGGCAAAGACACTACCAAGGGAAGAAAAATACATACACAAATATGCACCTACGAACACAAGAGAAAGAAGTTCCAAAAATAAAGAACAGAAGTCCAAGTACACTAATTAGACAAGTAAAGGCATATTAATAAATAAACATTAAGAAACAAAATGAAGAAGTTCAAATAAAAAATAGATGAAGTCCATATCGAACTAAAATACACAACTTAAAAACAATATAGAAGTTCAAAATTCAAATACACACAAAGTACACATCCAGCTCGGCCTCGCGCTACCGCATTGTTGCGCGCTAGGTTTTGACAGGACGCAACGCGGTTATTCTGTTTCCACCCCCACCGACCGCACCCCAGAGCCACACCCCTAAGATAGATAGTGGGGTCACGGATTTGACAGACTCGCCTCCACATGCGACGACGCGGCACACCGCGTCGTCGCCTGCTCCGGCTCGTTCCTGTCTGGGCCTCACAGGGGGAGGGAGGGGGTCCCGATCCCCCGCCCCTGCTCGGCCTCGCGCTACCGCATTGCTGCACACTAGGTTTCGACAGGACATAATGTGGTTATTCTGTTTCCACCCCCACCACACGCACCCCAGAGCCATACCCCTAATATAGATAGTGGGGTCACGGATGTGACAGACTCGCCTCCGCATGCGACGACGCGACACGCCATGTCGTCGCCTGCTTCGGCTCGTTCATGTCTCGGCCTCGCAAGGGAAGGGGAGGGGGGTCCCGACCCCCCTCCCCCCGCCCGCTCGGCCTCACGCTACCGCATTGCTGCGCGCTAGGTTTTGACAGGACGCAATGCGGTTTTCACTGATGAAAAAAAAAATTAAATCCAAAAAAAATTATCAACAATTACTGATGAAGTCCAAGTTGGAAAAACACAGAAGTTCGAAGTTTTGAAAAAACATCAAATGAACATGTAAAAAAAATTACAGAGAAGCAAAAATCTTATAAGTTCAGGTTAAACACATACTGAAGTTCTACCGCTGTTCGAAGTATGCAAACATGTTACAAAAAAATAAAAAGGTATACATGCATATTTGGGAATAATCTCATAGCTAACCACGGAACAAACTCAAACCCAAATTAAAAAATTGAAAATTACAAAAAATACAAAAAAGAATAAAATATAGGGCGTGATGCTGCACCGACTTGCAATGTGGAAACCAGGAAGTTCAATCACTCGTACCATAGAAGTCCAACTTCTACCACAGAACATGGATGATCCAAAAAAAACTTATCCCGAAGACAGTATAAATATAAAAAAGAGGATCCGTGCGTCTATTGACCAACTCCACATTTACATATATGAGTACTCTGAAAAACAAAAAAAACATACACAAATTTTTTATAACAACACCAACCGAACAGATCGTATTTCAACATCACCTAAAAAATATGCATAAAAACGACAGAAGTTCTACCACAAAGGGTGCAGAAGTCCAACTTGTAAGACAGACAGTAGAATCATTGGAAAAATACACGCTATCAAATTTGTTTTTCAGATTTAATCACTTGGGCGACTACACCTTCTCAGTCGGCGACCTCGAACCATATCCTACTCTTCCCTAACATCAAAATGATGAAGCCACCAAGCTGTCTCATCGAAGAACCGAACCAACGCGGGCAGAAAACGAGATCCAATCACCCAATTTCAGGGTGTATGCACCTGCCCGACCAAATTAACAACGTATAAAGGACACAATCTAGCTACTGCTAGCAAATCCGCCCTCTATCTTCACAGAAAAACAAGAAATCCACAAAAGCCGCGGAAACCACTCCCGCGAACAAAGAACACAAAACCAGGAATCAAATCTGTTGAAATTAATGACAAATTGTCCACGAAACTCATACCTACTCCAAATTCCCATCATGTTAGAGCTTCGAGAACATCCAGTGCATGCATTAAACTTGTAAACAGACACAAGTTCATCCGCCTCAAGAGCGAATCCGCCAAAATGCAAAATTACGAATCAAAACGAGCATTTAGATGCAATTATGGGTATTTGGATTACACTCACATCCCAAACAACACGACCGACCGGAATAATTCGCGGGGGAAGCCACGGTTGCGAAGATAGCATGAAGGTCGGGTTTGTATAGGGAGAAGTCCAGGCCAGTTACTCAGGCAGTTCAGGTTGTGATCAGAATAACTATTCTGAATATATATATATATATATATATATATATATATATATATATATATATATATATATATATATATATATATATATCAGAATAGTTATTCTGATAACACTTCCGCACTGCCCGTCTATTTTGATAATATTATCAGAATAGTTATTCTGATAACACTTCCGCACTGCATGCTCAACGCTAGGGCACTGCACTTTCTTTAGCAAGAGCACTGCATTAAAGAGACTAGTGAACTTCGTGTCGGAAAAAACTGCACGTAGTGTTTTTTCGGTACTGTTTTCGCTCTAATTTTTTAACAGTTTATTGGAACGAGGCGTGTAGTATATTTTTGGAAAGCTATGGATTATGCGCAACTTTTCCATGTCGAACACTTTTCGAGGTTCCCCGTAGTTTAAGAGCAATTTCAAAAACGGTGCGGCCCACAAAGAGTGGCAGCGAGCGTTTTTTCACTTTTTTTCTAAACCGCTCGTCGAAATGAGGCAAATGATACACCGTTGGATAGATATCGTCGAGGCGCATCTTTTTCATAACTATTGTTTTCTCTAATTCGTTAAGGTTTAAGAGCAGTTTCAAATTTACTAAATCGCGGAATTCTGTTTTTCAATTTTTTTCAAATTTTTGGTACTGTTTTCGCTCCAGTTTTTTAATCGTTTGTCGAAATAAGGCGTGTAATATACCGTTGAAAAGCTATGGACGAGGCGCAACTTTCATATGTTGAAATGTTTTTGAGATTCGTTATGGTTTTAAGTTAATATTGAAAATCGTGCGACGACGATGAGTGTCAACGACCTTTTTTGCGAATTTTTTACAAACCACTGATCGGAATGATTCAAACGATACGCCGTTGGAAAGATATCGACGAGGCGCAACTTTTTCATGTAGAACACTCTCTGTAGTTCTTTACGGTTTAAGAGGATTTTCAAATTTACCAAAATGCAGACACTCTGTTTTTCTCGACACCCATATCGACGTGGGTACTTCATCCGACTGAAAACCGCACTGCATCGGACGAAAAACCGCACTGCATCAGACGGGTAAGTGAACTGCATGGTTTCATTTATTCAAACGTAATTTTTTTCAACGACGAGAAAGCAGAGTGCACTTCACATTGGGTGTAAATGAACAATAACACTATCAAGAAGTGAACCGCATTACTTTTTTTCACTTTCGCAACAATTTTTTTGCATTTACGTGATGAACAACATCATACGGCCGACCGCACTGCTCCAGAATGAAAACCGCACTGCATCGGATGGGCAAGCGAGCTGCATAATTTCTTTTGTCGGACGAGTTTTTGTTGTTTTTTTTACTTTTTTTTATGAATGAGAGTGGATCGCAGAGACGGGGGCAAATGAACCGCAACATGTGTCGAAGTGAACCTCATTGCTATCTTGTTGTTTTGTTTTAAAAAAATCGCACTTTCATGTTGGGCGCAAGTGAACACCATCACTCTCAAAAGTGAACCACATCCGAGGACCAAACGCACCGCAACATGTGTCGAAGTGAACCTCATTGCTATCTTGTTGTTTTGTTTTAAAAAATCGCACTTTCATGTTGGGCGCAAGTGAACACCATCACTCTCAAAAGTGAATCACATCCAAGGACCAAACGCACTTCAAGTGTGGATGTAGTCGATTGAATTTTGAGAAACATGAAATAAATTGCACTTCATACAAGGGATAATGAACCTGTCAAGTGTACTGCTTTTTTTAATTTTGCATAGTGAACCACGCAGATTTTATAAAGCGAACTACAAAGAATTTAGCAATTAACTACAATAGTTCAAAAAAAATGTATTTCTTTGGTTCACCAAGTGCACTGCTAGCTTTTTTAAAAAGAAATGATTTTTACAAACTGAGCAACCCACACAAATAATCCTTTTTTTCTGTCTCCACATTACAATCACACACAAAATACAAACCAACTGCACTTTTTTTTATGAAAATGCACTGAACCACACCCATTAACACAACGAGAATGGAAATGCTTTGCACCGGACGTACTGCATGCACGTGATTGCTTGAACTACATGGAGGCGTTGCCCATGCACTATACCAGCAAGCGAGCTGCAAAACAAACTCCAGTGAGCTGAATAGAGGGGCCCCTCGCCAACCTGGACCCATCACCCATCCACTCCGGCGTCGTTGAGGAGCCCACGACATTGCATACACATAGGATTAGGGATGCATTAAAAAATGCATTCAAAAATTACTGGCAAACTGCACCCATGGTCTGGCCGAACCACATGACCGCTCTAACCAAACTCGATGTCAGAATACTATGTTTCAATTTGCAGCTCTCCTGTGGTACTGGTGTGAATTGTTCAAGTTCAGTCAAACAACACCGAACGTGTGAACATCACCATAAGTTCGATTGGAGCTCATTACTAGTTTTTTGTCTCTTAAAAGGTTTTTCAGACTAATCTGCTAAGCTAGAGTGCCGTAAACATGATATTCAGAAGCACATGACTTGTTTTTCTTCAAATGTTTTCTAAAAATCTTCTAAGCATGAGTGCTGCAATGCAACTACCTTGGTATCATTTCCTCCTATAGATTTTTCTTGCCCCAACAGAACTTAGCAGATTTATTCTTCTGCTGTAAAGGCAAAAAACTTGATAAGGCATGGTACACAAGAGTATATTTAACCAAAAAAATAGTGGCTTGGTGCTAGACTGTCAGTATAGAACATGTTTTCATTTGTTAGCACCATCATCTTATGTACATTCACATGTTAATAACTGAAAAAGGATAAAGATAGTGATGCATCATTGGGCTCGTGCAGTGGTACCCAGCTGTCTATATATGAAAACAAACCATTCTGAGTTAGAATTCCCAAACCTACATCCAACACTTACCTGAAGAGGAGGCGGACTAAACTTCGGCCACCGGTGACCCACACGCCGTGGGCTGCACACACGCACGCGTCGTACTGCAAGGACGTGCCGCAGACTGTGGGGAGGGGGCTCCCTGTCCAAACGACCAAGGTACTGCAAAAAAAATGCAACAAACTGCAGAATCACATTGGCAGTTGAGCTTATTCTCGGATTAAGCACACGCAGAGGAGCAATGAACTTCACGCGGGCACGATGCTGAGCTGCATAGGGAAAAAGGCAATGGAGGTCACGGCGTCGAACTGCACACGGTCGTTGGCTGTACCGCACCTTCCACAGTCCACCATCCAAGAGTTGCAGTACACTTGTGAGCTGCACGATGCAGCAAGCTGTAAGGCACGACACGCTCGCCCACACTGTGTGATGCGCTCGCTGGAAAGGGGTGGTCTGTTGGAGAGGGGTGCTTGCACTTGCACGCTTACACTCCAGCGAGCTGCACGCTCTGTAGGAAGGGAGGGTGGTGGTGCCGCGCCAGGAGGTCGCCGTGCCCCGAGTGGAGCTCGTGGATTCATGGTTCAGAGCATAAGCGGAGGTCGGATGCAGGGCCACTGCGGATCCGGGGGTGGGAAGGATGGATCCAGCCATGGCGGCCAGCAGGAGGCTGTCGGTAGTCGGGAGCGGAGCCATGGCGTGGGGTGGGCGGCGGTCGGGCGCGTGGTGGTGCCTGCCAGGACCGGTGGCGCCCCGGTTCCCTGACCGACGATGGTTTGGGGTGGAGGGGCGGGCGGCCACCATGGATACGGGAGAGGGGCTGCGGCCCGTTGATCCAGCCATGGCGTGGGGGTGGGGGCGGGCAGGTTGGAATCGGAGCAGCAGAGGGAGGTGGGAGCAGGTGGGTCGGGGGTGGTGGGCTGTTACAGGCAGAAGGAGGTGGGTCGGGTGGGGGCTTGTTTTCTTTTGAGGCGGGTCGGGTCAGGTGGGGGTGCGGGGGCTTTTTTGTTTTTGTTTTGAGGCGGGTTGGGTCAGGTGGGGTGTCCACTCGGATGTATGTTATCATAAAGTATTATTGTTGACATTACCCTTGAGGTAAAAGGTTGGGAGGCGAAACTATAGGCCCCTATCTTTCTCTGTGTCCGATTGAAACTTTGGACCCATAAGTATCGCGTAAGTGTTAGCAATTGTGAAAGAGTAAATGATAGTTGAGTATGTGGACTTGCTGAAAAGCTCTTACATTGACTCTTTTCGATGTTATGATAAATTGCAATTGCGTCAATGACTGAGATCATAGTTTGTTAGTTTTCGATGAAGTTTCTGATTCATACTTTACCTTGTGAACGAAATGTTACTTTGGCATAAGAAATTATATGACAATATATGTTTCTATTCTAAATATGATCATGATGCCCTCATTTCCGTATTTTATTTTATCGACACCTCTATCTCTAAACACGTGGACATATTTTTCGATATTGACTTTCGCTTGAGGACAAGCGAGGTCTAAGCTTGGGGGAGTTGATACGTCCATTTTGCATCATGCTTTTATATTGATATTTCTTGCATTATGGGCTGTTATTACACATTATATCACGATACTTATGCCTTTTATCTCTTAGTTTATAAGGTTTACATGAAGAGGGAGAATGCCGATAGCTGGAATTCTGGACTAGAAAAGGAGCAAATATTAGACTCCTATTCTGCACAACTCCAAAAGTCCTGAAACTACATGGATAATTGTTTTAAAATATTTAAAAAATATTGGGCAAAGAAAGCACCAGAGGGGGGGCACCTGCCATCCACAAGAGTGGGGGTCGCGCCCAACCCCCTGGGCGCGCCCGCTGCCTTGTTGGCCACCTGGCAGGCCCCGATGCCCACCTTCTATTGTATGGTGTGTTTTGACCTGGAAAAAAAATCAAAAGGAAGCTTTCGGGATGAAGCGCCGCCGTCTCGAGGCGGAACTTGGGCAGAACTAATCTAGGGCTCCGGCGGAGCTGTTCTGCCGGGGAAACTTCCCAGCGGGAGGGGCAAATCGAAGCCATCGTCATCACCAACGATCCTCTCATTGAGAGGGGGTCAATCTCCATTAACATTTTGACCATCACCATCTCCTCTCAAACACTACTTCATCTCTTGTATCCGATCTCTGTCTCAAAACCTCAGATTGGTACCTGTGGGTTGCTAGTAGTGTTGATTACTCCTTGTAGTTGATGCTAGTTGGTTTATTTGGTGAAAGATCATACGTTCAGATCCTTTATGCATATAATACCCCTCTGATTATGAACATGGATATGCTTTGTGAGGAGTTACATTTGTTCCTGAGGACATGGGAGAAGTCTTGCTATTAGTAGTCATGTGAATTTGGTATTCGTTTGATATTTTGATGAGATGTATGTTGTCTCTCCTCTAGTGGTGTTATGTGAACGTCGACTACACGAAACTTCACCATGATTTGGGCCTAGGGGAAGGCATTGGGAAGTAATAAGTAGATGATGGGTTGCTAGGGTGACAGAAGCTTAAACCCTAGTTTATACGTTGCTTCGTAAGGGGCTGATTTGGATCCATATGTTTCATGCTATGGTTAGATTTATCTTAATTCTTCTTTCGTAGTTGCGGATGCTTGCGAGAGGGGTTACTCATAACTGGGAGGCTTATCCAAGGAAGGGCAGCACCCAAGCACCGGTCCACCCACATATCAAATTATCTAAGTAACGACCGCGAATCATAAGAGCATGATGAAAACTAGCTTGACAGTAATTCCCTTGTGTCTTCGGGAGGGCTTTGCTTTATATAAGAGTTTGTCCAGGCTTGTCCTTTGCTACAAAAAGGATTGGGTCACCTTGCTACACCATAGTTACTTTTGTTACTTGTTACCTGTTACGAATTATTCTTTCACACAACTATCTGTTACCGATAATTTCAGCGCTTGCAGAGAATACCTTGCTGAAAACCGCTTGTCATTTCCTTCCGCTACTTATCGAAAGGACTATGGTAGACCCCCTATACTTGTGGGTCATCACTAGCACAGCTGCCGGGTGGATGACTGGAATATTTATGTGGACTCGGCTGAACCTCTGCATGTACTTCCGTAGAGTCTCTCCTTCCTTCTGTGGGAGGAGCTACAAGTCGCTGGGCCGCCCTGGTTCTTGGTGGCCGCCCATGAAGATGCCAACGAACTCATGGCATAGGTAAGCCCAGGTGGAAATGGAGTTCTCCGGCATGTGCATCAGCCAAGACCTCACATTTGGCTTGAAAGCCAAATAGAAGTAGTTGGCAAACACCTTCTCATCTCTTCCCCAGGCAGCTTGAACAACGATGGTGTAGATGATCAAGCACTCTATCTGGTTCAGTCAACCGTCATACTTCTCTGGTATCTCCGGCTTGAATGTGTGAGTGGATGGCCAACGGACTTGCCGCAAGTCACCGGTGAAGGCAGGGCACCCAGTCTCGAAAGGCAGGTCCCACCTTTGGCGAGTGCGGGCTCGTCGATGTCGGGGCCATCGCACATGTCGGACTAGCAGTGGGTGTCGTGACGTCGGTCGATGGTGACACGTGCACCTTCCCTTTGCTGTCCTCCAGGACCCGCCGTTGGCCTTGACGCGCTCGAGGGTCGGACGAAGCCATCGAGACGTCGTCGGGTTCTTGATCATGCGGCTCCCGCACTGGTTTCCATGGAGGGGATTGCACCGTAGTGGTGGCCCCTTCCGCGTGGCCAGCAGCGTGGGCCGTTGTCATTGCCTGGGGAGGCCGTGGCAGGCTAGCCCGCTGCGATCCTCCCGCCTCAGCAAAACCAATCTGGCTCTGAATGGTGGCTCTCCACTCATCCATCTGATCGGCTGCTGGCAGAAATCTCAAGAGCAACTGGGCCCGCGCCATGGCCTCCGAAGCGGTGCTTGGCATGGATGTCGATGAAGATCGTAACATCTCCCGGCTCCTGATGGTGCCAGTAGTGGTCGTGTCGTGCTCTCATTGTCATGAGCCAGTCGCCAAGATGGCGTGGTGTCGAGGTGGAGGCGCTTGTGGACCAGCGGCTCCATTTGGTGCATTGGCTAGGTCAGCTCGCTCCGGCGGTGATGCATGCACTTTGGTCGCGCCCGTAGCAGGGGCGACCGGAGGATTGCGATTTGCCCTAGAGCGAGTGCCACCATTGTGGCTGTGCCTTTGGCCGGGCGGAGAGGCGCAGATGGAATGATCTCTCCACTCATACTTCGTAGAGTATGGTTGCTGGGATGATGTTGGTGTTGTCCATCTCCGGTGCCTCCTGCTCCTGTTTCGGTCACAGGGGAGGTGGTGACGACGCAGCCTACGTCGACCACATCCCCCGAAGCGTCCATATCCCCAGGCGTCCCCGTAGCCCCCGTGGCGTCGTTGGTCACGCGCGGCGGGCCTTCGAGGAGGATGGCTGGGCGGGGGCATAGGGTTTCTTCTTGGGCACCATGGACGATGGAGTCGTCGATGAAGATAACAATGATGAATATGATGCGCTACGTATGCTTCTCGGGTTCGCGCAGCGCTTCCCCCCTACCTGGCATGCCAAAGATGTTGTGGGAAACCTCGGCAGTGGGGATGAGCACGTTGCACAAAGAGCAGAGAGCGTCACGTAGAACGACAGAGATCACACGGGCGATTTTACCTAGGTTCGGGCCACCGTGAGGCGTAAAACCCTACTCCTGCTTTGGTGGACTGATGGTGGATTGTGGCGGAAACACAACACTCTAGCCCGGCAGGGTTGCCTCGAGGCGAGAGCAACTACTCGCGTATGAGTGTACAAGGGTTCAAGGGGTCACCACAGTGGCAAATCAGTCATTGTGTACTAATTGGATAGCAAACAGTGCTATCATACCTAACTTTGCAGATAGGCCAGAATGCATTAAATGCACCACTTAGTGTCACATCATGGCCTGCACGGCAAGCCTTGCCGGGCTGCTTGGCCACCTTTTCTCCTGTCTGCATGACACGTCGCTGGACAGGTGTCATTTGGAGGTGATTTCCATAGGAAGTGGCTGCCATGTAGCAAGAAACAACCACTTAGTCATTTGGGGGATTGACACCGCACCGATCGATGACTTGCATCGCTATGAGGTGGTGCGGTGGAGCCTTGGCGGGGTAGCTTGCCTTCGTAGGGCCCGGCAAGCCTGCCAGGACGGTCTTTGAGGCGTGCTTCCGGGGTAACCTTGACCTTGACAAGCTTGCCTGCTCGGCAAGGGAGGTCTTCCGTTAGTGGTGTGTTGCTTCTTTAACTTGACTTGGTCTTCTTGATTTGCACTCTGATTCCTCAAAGAGTTGATTCCTTGTGCTTGGTCTGGTCTTGGATGTTGTAATCTTGATCTTAGGCCTATGCATAGTCTAGGCAACAGACCCAGGGTTTGTTGCACCGACAATGAGAGTGCAAATATATGACGCCCTCGATTCAATCGTACACTAATCGTACGTGCAAATGTGTACGATCAAGATCAAGGACTGACGGGAAGATATCACAACACAACTCTAGACACAAATTAAAATAATGCAAGCTTTATGTTACAAGCTAGGGGCCTCGAGGGCTCGAATACATAAGCTCGAATACACAAGAGTCGGCGGAAGCAACAATATAGGAGTACAGACTTAAGTTAGACAAGTTTGCCTCAAGAAGGCTAGCACAAAAGCAATAATGATCGAAAAGGCAAGGCCTCCTGCCTGGGAGCCTCCTAACTACTCCTGGTCGTCGGCGGTCTCCACGTGGTAGTAGGCACCCTCGGGGTAGTAGCAGTCATCGTCGAAGGTGGTATCTGGGTCCTGGGCTTCACCATCTGGTTGCGACATCCGAGAAGAATGGAAAGAGGTGGAGAAAGGGGGAGCAAAGCAACCATGAGTACTCATACAAAGTACTCGCAAGCAAGGATCTACACTACATATGCAACATTATCAAAGAGAGGCTGTATATGTGGACTGGGCTGCAGAAATGCCAGAATATGGGGGAAGAGCCTAGTTCTATCGAAGACTAGCATCTTCAACATCTTCCGCGGTCTTGCAGCATTAGAAGAGTATAGATCAACATAATGTAAAGTAGTAGTAGTGTTATCAACCTCGGCTAGAGATCCTTTCTCGACTCCCTGCGAGAAAGCAATCCCAGAGCCATACTATCCAGTTCTCATCACAATCCATTTCTCATCACAAGTATCCAATTCTAGTTGTATCGATCGGCATACAACTCCAAGTGTCCGTTACCATAGGACAGGGTATCGATAGATGTTTTCTTCCATGCAGGGGTGCACCAACTTACCCACCACGCTCGATTAACTCCGGCCGAACACACATTCCTAGGTCATGCCTGGCCTTGGCCAAACAATACGTCGCAACCCGACTTAGGCTTAATAGAGAGGTCAGCATGGCGTACTAAACCAATGCCCCCAGGGGTCATGGGCCATCGCCCCGGGAACTCCTGCATATTGCGTGGGCAGCTGGTGAGTAGACCTAGCTACCTTCTTAAAAAGCATGAGCTTATCAGTCCAACCCGGCGCGCGCCGTTCGGTCGCTGACGCCTATTAAGCTTCGGCTAATGCATACGACGCAGAACGCCCATACTATGCCCACGTGATGGTTAGTGCTATCAGGCGAGAGGCCCCTCGGATCAAATATCCAAATCGTATTGGATTAGGAACGCGCGGTAACAAGCAGAGACTCACAAAAGATGTGACCCCATTGCCCCATTGATAGAGGCGAGGGTGTCCCGATCTTTCAATGAGATGATAAATATTAATTTGGTGGAGACGACTTTGACGATCCGACTACAAACGTGCACGACGTTGCGCCTTAGCAATCGCTAAACCAACTCCGAGAGGTTATTGACCACGCCGCAGCACAATCAACCTGACCACGAAGGTCTATCCCTGCAAGCAATCGAAGAACAAGCAAGAATATGATAATGCAATATGAATATTGCGAATATAAATGAAGTATTGATAAAGGTGGGGATCCGTAAGCGGTCTTGGTCTGGTCGTTGGACACAAACGAAGTACACGAAGTTGCAATGGCTAACTTTAAACTAAACAAATCCCAAGGAAAAAGCTACTAGGTGGATCTACTTATATAGGAGCAAGGGGTGGTGTCCAAGAAGGTGGGAGGACGTACCAAGGCAGCCTAAAACAAACCCTAGGTCGTACAAGGCTCATGGGCCCAAGTGGAGGTGATGAAACACCTTTGGACTTGTTGTTTGACTCGGATTCTGCTGCAGCGTCAGATTATTTCGTCCATATCTTAATGCTCCAGACGAATTTAAAGGTGAATCCAATTGGAGTGGAAAGAGGACTAAATCTAATTTCCAACAAAAAAAGAATCACCCAATTCGGAGTCCGTATGAAAGAGTTCTTGCTGTTTTGAGTCAGGTATGTCTGTGCAGTCCGAATCTGAATCCAGAACGTGAGAGACTTGGACTCTATCTTCTCTTGGCCCAAAAGTGACGTGAAAGGACTTTTTGAATAGCACCTAAACTTCTCTTTTTCCCTTATCTTCATATGTGGATTGTACAAATGTCCCATACACCTGCAATTAGACAAAACACAAAAGTGTGTGAAGTATTTTTGTTCTGCATAATATAAATAGATTATTGAATAGTTGACACTAGAAATCACCTAACAAATATGCATGTATGCAATATTTTTGGTCGTATCCAAGGTAGTCATGTCCTCATCATCCTCCAATTCTTGAAAATAAAGCCGTCCCCGGCGTTGCTTTATCTGAAATGTGGCTAACAAAAGAGACAAGGTCTACATGTTGTATATGTATATGTTATCAATTTTTACTTCCCGTGGAATTTGCACATATGACACATGTATACATGAGTAACTTTCATAGTGAATAAAATATAAAGCCAAAATATTATCACAAGAAGTAGAAGGCATGAAAGCACTTCAACTCAGTTTGCACATGTAAGTGAAGCTCTTATTCATATGAAAAGATTGACAATATTCATCATTAAACCATCCCAATATTGGTGGATAAACCTTACTTGTATAAAATTTACATGCTACAACATGCTTAAATAAGCCAACATGCAATAAGTCATTTGACACAGAATCATCACCAAGATTAGAGGTCATATCAAAATGATTAAACATTGGTTCTTTTGCATCAACAGTTAATTCATTGGGTGCACTCAAAATTGTTGGTATTTCAGTTGTTTGATCACATGACTCATTCATGACAGTAACATGATTCTCTAAAATAGGTGATGCGCTCAAATCAACAGGCAACTCAACACATAATGTATTTAAGTTAACTAGGCATGCATCATTCTCATGTGAAGTTATATCATCAATACCTTTACAGTTACCTTGTCGCAAAGATGTAGCTGATGTAGGTACGGATGATGGCAATGTACCATACTCTTGAGATGATGTCGCGCTCACAATCTGAGGTGTGGCTGCTCTAGTAGGTGCAATGGTGGAGGAACCAAGCTGTGGTGGTGAGCATGAACTAGAATAGTAGTTGTTGTAGTCACCCAATGCATCCTCCTGTAACTGTCTCTCAAAGGTACAAGCACGGACATACATACCGGTAATGCAACGAGGAATATACTGAAATCGTGCCTGAATATCATGGTTCAAACCACCAAAAATCTATTCATTGTATCATCCTCAGATTCTTCTATGTCACAATGATGCATATAAGATTTGAACTCTTGGTAGTAAGCATGAACAATATTGTTGCCTTGTTTAAATTGTTCAAATTTGCGAAGCAATTCACGACGATAGTAAGGAGGGAAAAATTGTTGTCTTGTTACATCTTTCAAATCTTTCCAAGTTGTGGGTTGGTTATCAATTTTTTTCTTACAATGCACACTCCACCAAACAGAAGCAAAACCAGTAAATGCTCTAGTGACAGCTCGTACTCGCTCAAGTTCAGAAAAGTCATGGTGACTAAAAACTTGTTCTACTTCAAGCTCCCAAGCTAGATAAATAGCATGATTAAATCTATCCTCAAATGACGGTAAAGAGATAACCTGACCATGTGCTTGTGTGTGTTGTCCCAACTCTCGTGATGGTGATGATGTGTCCGTCGTTCAAGAACTTCTGTCTCCGGAACCTGTCATGATTAGTAGAAACAATAAACAAAATTCGAGAATAATGTTCCTATGAACTACTAGGATGTGGTTGTAAAGTGCTCACAGTAAAGCAAATATCAATATCTTACAAGTTCTTACCATGCGGCAGGTGGACAGGCAACCAGCGGTGTCAAATAACTCTGAAGATTGTGTAAAGCGATTGCCAGGGGAACATATGTATACACGGTGTAGAAATATGTGGAGCTGGGTTGGCTATATATGGTAGCAAAAGATTAGCAATAATCAATTCAAAGATGCAATATTGAATAAACGCTCAACGACGGTACTGTGCTGGTCCTAGGCTAGACCGGACTAGAGACGCGAGCCTAGAACAATGTAGCACAACTAGCATAAATAAAGGATATGAAGTAGCTTTGGACAGCAAGATATAAGTGAAGATCACAATAGCAGTAAAGACAATGATGTGAAACAACTGCCAAGCAGGATATACAACAACTCTCTCTCCAACTTTCCTCTTGAAAAGTTGGAGCAAATTTTCTGATAACTTTTTTCAAAGAATGCTACTATCTCAAGCTTTCCAATGCAAAAAGAATCACTCAATTCCGAATTGATATGAGGAGTCAAAGAATTCGAAAAGTGGCGTGAAAAACTGGAATAAGCTGTGTCCGCGAACTTCGGAGGACAAAAATACCTATTTAGAAGACGATATTGAGGTATCAAATATTGAACTAGCTTCTGCAACTATTTAGATGCGGCTCGTCGCTAGCTTTCATTTGAGTACTCGCGGAGCCAAAACGGACTTCGTATGAGGAAGTTATACCTGTTTTACTGAACAGTGCACAAAACAGATTCCAATCCGAATTCAACTACGAGATTGAGTCTAGATAGATCCGAATTTTGTTTTTTTTCTTCTCTTTTTTTTCCTCACACTTTTTTTTCTTTTTCTTTCTCTTTTTTTTCTCTGACTTTTTTTCTGTCTTTTTTTCTCACTCTTTCCAAGGCAAACTAGATAAGATCCAGATTGGATCAAGCGAAGATGTGAACGATCTCAACTATGATTGTGATAATGAAGTATGGGTAGCACGTGATGGAAATTGATGGATGGTGTGGTGGACAGCGGAAGGGAGAACGATGCAGCGGCGATGTGACTAATGTGAACAGAACTCGAAACTCTAAACGAACTAAACACTAAGACCAGCAACTCGACACGACGATGCAACCCATAATTCAATAATGCAAGCGATGAAAAGAAAATTGCAAAGGCTCAGACTGGCTTGGACAAAAGGATGAATAGATCTAACTTTTTTGTGAATTTTTCTTGGACAATAGGTAAGAAAATAAATCTAATCTAGGGAAAACTGGAAATTCTCACCGAGCAACCTGAAAACTGATACCACTTGATAGAGGCGAGGGTGTCCCGATCTTTCGATGAGATGATAAATATTAATTTGGTGGAGACGACTTTGACGATCCGACTACAAACGTGCACGACGTTGCGCCTTAGCAATCGCTAAACCAACTCCAAGAGGTTATTGACCACGCCGCAGCACAATCAACCTGACCACGAAGGTCTATCCCTGCAAGCAATCGAAGAACAAGCAAGAATATGATAATGCAATCTGAATATTGCGAATATAAATGAAGTATTGATAAAGGTGGGGATCCGTAAGCGGTCTTGGTCTGGTCGTTGGACACAAACTAAGTACACGAAGTTGCAATGGATAACTTTTAACTAAACAAATCCCAAGGAAAAAGCTACTAGGTGGATCTACTTATATAGGAGCAAGGGGTGGTGGCCAAGAAGGTGGGAGGACGTCCCAAGGCAGCCTAAAACCAACCCTAGGTCATACAAGGCTCATGGGCCCAAGTGGAGGTGATGCAACACCTTTCGACTTGTTGTTTGACTCGGATTCTGCTGCAGCATCAGATTGTTTCGTCCATATCTTAATGCTTCAGACGAATTTAAAGGTGAATCCAATTGGAGTGGAAAGAGGACGAAATCTACTTTCCAACAAAAAAATAATCACCCAATTCCGAGTCTGTATGAAAAAGTTCTTGCCGTTTTGAGTCAGGTATGTCTGTGTAGTCCGAATCTGAATCCAGAACGTGAGAGACTTGGACTATATCTTCCCTTAGCCCAAAAGTGACGTGAAAGGACTTTTTGAACAGCACCTAAACTTCTCTTTTCCCCTTCTCTTCATATGTGGATTGTACAAATGTCCCATACACCTGCAATTAGACAAAACTCAAAAGTGTGTGAAGTATTTTTGTTCTGTATAATATAAATAGATTATTGAATAGTTGACAATAGAAATCACCTGACAAATATGCATGTATGCAATATTTTTAGTCGTATCCAAGGTAGTCATGTCCTCATCACCCATCTCGAGGACTTGCGGCAAGGGATAGTAATGCCCGGCCACGCCTCGTAATTATCTCGCGGGCACCCTCCAGGTCGACCCGTCTCCACGTCACTCACGGGTACCCCTCACGGTCGACCCGCCTTTCCAAGTAACAGTGGTAAAGTCCAAGTATCCGTGTGTCCAAACATCAAGGGGAAAACCCAAGGAATCACCCCCGGTGAATTCCACTTGATGTAGTCATCAAGGTGAACTTAAGAGGAACCACCCCCGAGGTTCACACTTGAGGGGTTGCACGACAGAGTCGTATCGGAAGTGGTTAAGGCGGAATCACCCTCGATGACCACGACCGAATAGCTACACTACATGGTTAACATCAGAAGTGTTGTAGAGGTCTCACCCTCGGCACTCGATAGTAACCGAGTAGTGTCGAGCAACTAAGGGGAAGGTGATGTGCGGTGCCGGGGCCTGGTCTTCGATCCCGTTGATCGGGTCTTCAATGATGAAGCAGGGGCAACAGGGACAAGGTGGGGGTCACTGATGGATCACTAACCAACTTATACTAAGCAGTTTAGGATAAGCAGGTAAGGTACAACAATAGATACAAAAGCAGGCTATGCATCAGAATAGGAGCAAACAATTACAATAGCAAAATCTAATGCAAGCATGAGAGAATGGAATGGGCGATATCGGGATGATCAAAGGGGGGCTTGCCTAGTTGCTCAGACGAGAAGGAGGGGTCGTCGGTGACGTAGTTGATCACAGGGGCATCAACATCGTCAGGGGGTCTACCGAAGAGAAGAGGGGGGAGAAACAGTAAATACATAGCAAGCAAGTGCATAACAGGACAACAGGCAGAGCTAGATGTGTTCTAACGCGGTGCTACACGATACCGGCGAAGGGGGAAGTCAACCGGGAATGTTTTCCCGGTTCTGGACCTATGTTAGATAGATGATCGGAGGGGGAAAGTCCCATGTTCAGCATGCTAGGGGCATGTGACAGATGAACGGACCGTATATTCGGATTCGTTGGATTTTTCTGAGCAACTTTCATATAGAAAACATATTCATCGGAGTTACCATTATCTTTCTATGAATTATCAAAGTTTTCAAGCATTGTCTACATTTCTTTTATCAATCTAATTCGTTTATACTAAAAAGGCAGAATCCCTTTTACACCTACTAGGGGGCTAGCCATGTGTATGACAGTGGGGCCTGGGTCAAAGTCAATAGTTGACCCATCAGGGTTGACCTGTCAACAGGGTCAAAGCGGGGCCCATTTGTCATTTGCCCATGTGCAAAAAAAAGAATTAACTAAACTAATTTAAAACAAAGGGCCACATGTCATAAGCTATTAGGCTAATCTAGCACTATACTGATACTATCTAAACAACAGAATTAATCCTAGAACTAATCTCGCTAAATAGATCTAAACTAGTTTGGGCCAGCACCACACACACTCACACACACGTGCACTCACACATCACACTCACACACGCCACGCTGCATACACACACAGAACACTCACAAACACCACGGCCATGGCCTTGGCCATGGCGTAGCAGCCACAGCCGGAGGTAGCAGGCTACAGTAGCACTAGCAATCGAGCAGCGGCATAAGCACGGAGCAGCAGCGGCGACAACTAGCGGGTACAACAGCAATAAGCAGCAGTAGGAAGCAAGAGCAGCAGCAGTCAACGAGCATCAGCAGCGGCAGGGGCGTTGAGGCAGTAGCAGCAGGTAGCAATGACAACGAGCGGCAGTGGCAACAAGCAAAGCATCAGCATAGTAAAAGCAAGCAATAGGAGGCAGTAGCGACAACAATACGAAGCAGCGGCGGTCAACAGCAGCATCGGCAGGCGGGCTACGCCCGTGACGGACAGGGGCGAGCGGGGATGGCGTGTAGCAGGGAGCGGCAGCCATGGCGGACGCGAGCGGAGGTGCGCTCGGGCGAGGCAAAGGCAGGTAGGGAGGCCTCGCGCGGGGGTGCAGGGGAGCACCCAGGTGACGGCGGCGATTGGCTTGGGCAGACAGGCGCGCGCGGGGTGTGCAGGGGGGTCGTGGTGAGCTCACGCGGGAGCGGAGTCGGGGCGTGGCCGGAGCCTCGGGCGCGGCGGACTACGACGACTAAAAAGGGAAAAATAGGGGGGGTCGATGGAGGGGGCTCACAGTGAGCGTGGGGCGAGCTCGAGGAGGGTCAGGAGGCGTCGGCGGTGGAGATCGACGACAATGGCCGCGGTGGCCGTGGGCGAAGAAGAAGACGGGGGCGTCGTCGGTGTGGCTCCCCGGGCTCGATCCGGTGATGGAGATGATGAAGCAGTCGGCGGAGAACCTCATGGACATGGCGATGCGGCGACGGGGAGTCGGTGGCCGCGAGATCGACGACGGTGCAGCGACGAGGTCTCGGGCGTAGAGGGAGAGCGAGAGGAAGGGGATCTGGGGGGATGCTAGGGTTTTGGGGGAGAGGAAAAGGGGGCAGGGGCTGCTCTTAACCCCTCCGCGACGCAGCAGTGCGCGTAGTCGAGCGCTCGGCGGCCATGGCGCCTCGGCCTTCTCCTGTTCCGGGAGGAGGTCGAAAGGTTGGCCGAATTGGGACAGGCTATACTGTAGGAACTAGAGCCCACTTGCACAGTAGCTTAGGTTCTTTTATTTTTATTATTTTTGTTTTTGTTTTCTACTCTACTTTGCATTCTAAATAAGTAGCAATTAAATTTTGTTTAGTCTAACAGTTGGCACATAAACACTTTGTATATTTAGGAGCTAACACACGAAGTTTGGAGGCAGTTGGGGTAAAATAAATAATTGTTTATTTGATAAAGCCAAAATAATTGTTATAGGAACACTTATTATTTTACTAGGAATTTATTTTTGACTCCAATGAAGTTGGTTTCAACACGACAATGATCAGGGGAAATTACAGAATTATGTGCACGTTTTAGTTTTGACATTTTGAAGACTTTAAATTTGACTTCAACTTAAATTTGAATTTGAACCGAATTGAATCAAAGGCGGATTTAGCAACAGTGAAAATGACGACATGGCGCCATTAACATGGGATTACTGTAGTTTAATTATCCGGCCGTTACGAATCTCGTCCACTACAAGAAATCTCGTCCCGAGATTTAAGTGGGGAAGTAAAGAGTAACTTCGGGAGAACTGACCCTTATAGGGTTAATTATCTGGTGAACAATTCAGGGAATGACGCTGAAGTATCTCTCGAGTTGAAGCTTAATAAAACATCGAGAGCAAAGTATGAAGGTACCATGAGAAGTTTTAACGGGCAGGCAATCATTCGATGCCTAATCAAAAGGTGAAAGGGGTTCATAGCAACAACAACAAAAATATTACGTCTGATACTAGAGTAGATCACTAGGAAGGTGGCTCATGAATTACATAAGAAGGCAAGTGAAAAAGGATACTTCGGAATCAAGGATGTACAGGAGTCAGGTTTCGATCCTGTGGAACTGTGGGTTATGGGCCCACCATGTGGTGCAAAATTAGGAAGGACATTGACATATTGCACGGCCATGGTAGCAATGCATGTCAGAGGATAGCCTGTCAATTATGTTGGCAACAACGTTGGTACTAAGGGAGAGGGACAAAGATAACCATTTTCCTGCTCGTTGAAACGAGGCGGACCAATAGGTAAAGTTCTCGTCCATCAGTGGTTAACAAAATGTCATCATCAATAGTAACAGGGTCTTACTGACAGAGTTGTGCATTGGGGTGTTTACCTAAGCAGCAAAATATTACTACTTATATCATACAGATCACAAGGAAGGTTAAACAAAACAATGGAAAGGAAGAGGTGTACACACGAGTATTAGGTGTATCTCCTTCCCAGGAGCAAGCAGAGCGGAATAATCATGACAGGACTACAAGTAGTTAACCAACTAGGGAAAAGAGCGGAAATTCGTGATGTTACCCATACAATGGTGTGTGGATAGTTGATCAAGAAACATTTAGCATTGCGCTGCCAATGTTCTTGTTGGTGAACGGAGTACCACAGTTGTGCTTCGGGATAGCATTGACATGGTCATCAGGTAAAGGTCAGACTTCGGATACACAAAGGATCCATCGGAACAACTTATAAAATAAGTCATACAATTGCATCAAGAAAAGATGTTTTTGTGGCCGGTGGGCTCAGGAACAATTCATCAAGGTGCAAGGATGGTATTTCTCATCATGAATTTGATTGATATCCTGGAACAGCTCAGAATGTAGGTGATGATCACGACACATTTGTCGAGAGATTTCATGAAGATGTAATCGATCGGCGATGACATCAAGTCAAAGGAATGATAAAGCGAAAGGTTATTGGTACCATGGGTATGACACACACTCGAAAGCAACTGTTGGAAATATGCCCTAGAGGCAATAATAAAATGATTATTATTATATTTCCTCGTTCATGATAATTGTCAATTGTTCATGCTATAATTGTGTTATCCAGAAATCGTAATACATGTGTGAATACATAGACCACAACATGTCCCTAGTGAGACTCTAGTTGACTAGCTCGTTGATCAACAGATAGTCATGGTTTCCTGACTATGGACATTGGATGTCATTGATAATGGGATGCCATCATTAGGAGAATGATGTGATGGACAAGACCCAATCCTAAGCTTAGCACAAGATTGTGTAGTTCGTCTGCTAGAGCTTTTCCAATGTTAAGTATCATTTCCTTAGACCATGAGATTGTGTAACTCCCGGATGCCGTAGGAGTGCTTTGGGTGTGCCAAACGTCACAACGTAACTGGGTGACTATAAAGGTATACTACAGGTATCCCCGAAAGTATTTGTTGGGTTGACACGGATCGAGACTGGGATTTTTCACTCCGTATGACAAAGAGGTATCTCTGGGCCCACTCGGTAATGTATCATCATAATGAGCTCAGTTTGACCAAGTGTTTGGTCACGGGATCATGCATTACGGTACGAGTAAAGTGACTTGCCGGTAACGAGATTGAACGAGGTATTGGGATACCAACGATCGAATCTCGGGCAAGTAATGTACCGATTGACAAAGGGAATTGTATACGGGATTACTTGAATCCTCGACTTCGTGGTTCATCCGATGAGATCATCGAGGAGCATGTGGGAGCCAACATGGGTATCCAGATCCCGCCGTTGGTTATTGACCGGAGAGTCGTCTCAGTCATGTCTGCGTGTCTCCCGAACCCGTAGGGTCTACACACTTAAGGTTCGGTGACGCTAGGGTTGTAGAGATATTAGTATGCAGTAACCCGAAAGTGTTTCGGAGTCCCGGATGAGATCCCGGACATCACGAGGAGTTCCGGATTGGTCCGAAGGTAAATATTTATATATAGGAAGTCCAGTTTCTTCCATCGGGAAAGTTTTGGGCGTCATCGGTATTGTACCGGGACCACCAGAAGGGTCCTGGGTGTCCACCGGGTGGGGCCACATATCCCGGAGGGCCCCATGGGCTGAAGTGGGAGGGCGAACCAGCCCTTGGTGGGCTGGTGCGCCCCCCTTGGGCCTCCCATGCTCCTAGGGTTGGAAAACCTAGGGGTGGGGGGCGCCCCACTTGGCTTGGGGGGGGGGGGGAGCCACCCCTTGGCCGCCGCCCCATGGAGATTGCATCTCCTAGGGCCGGCACCCCCCATGGCCCCTATATAAAGAGGGGGGAGGGAGGGCAGCCGCACCTTTGCTCCTAGCGCCTCCCTCTCCGTCCATAACACCTCTCCTCCCCGCTTGCGCTTGGCGAAAACTTGCCGGGATCCCGCTACTTCCACCACCACGCCGTCGTGCTGCTGGATCTCCATCAACCTCTCCCTCCCCCTTGCTGGATCAAGAAGGAGGAGACGTCTTCCCCAACTGTACGTGTGTTGAATGCGGAGGTGCCGTCCGTTCGGCGCTTGGTCATCGGTGATTTGGATCACGACGAGTACGACTCCATCAACCTCATTCACTTGAACGCTTCCGCTCGCGATCTACAAGGGTATGTAGATGCACTCCTCTATCTCGTTGCTAGTTGACTCCATAGATTGATCTTGGTGAAGCGTAGAATTTTTTTTATTTTCTGCAATGTTCACCAACAGTGGCATCATGAGCTAGGTCTATGCGTAGTTTCTATGCATGAGTAGAACACAAGATGTTGTGGGCGTCGATTTTGTCAATTTACTTGTCGTTACTAGTCTTATCTTGATTCGGGGCATTGTGGGATGAAGCGGCCCGGACTGACCTTACACGTACGCTTACGTGAGACAGGTCCCACCGACTGACATGCACTAGTTGCATAAGGTGGCTAGCGGGTGTCTTTCTCTCCCACTTTAGTCGGATCGGTTTCGATGAAAAGGGTCCTTATGAAGGGTAAATAGAAATTGGCATATCACGTTGTGGTTCTGACGTAGGTAAGAAACGTTCTTGCTAGAACCCTATTGCAGCCACATAGAAACATGCAACAACAATTAGAGGACGTCTAACTTGTTTTTGCAGCATGTGTCGTGTGATGTGATATGGCCAAAAGATGTGATGAATGATATCTGTGATGTATGAGATTGATCATGTTCTTGTAATAGGAATCATGACTTGCATGTCGATCAGTATGACAACTGGCATGAGCCATAGGAGTTGTCTTTATTTATTCTATGACCTGCGTGTCATTGAATAACGCCATGTAATTACTTTACTTCTTTGCTAAACCGTTAGCCATAGTAGTAGAAGTAATAGTTGGCGAACAACTTCATGGAGACACGATGATGGAGATCATGATGATGGAGATCATGGTGTCATGCTGGTGACGAAGATGATCATGGCGCCCCGAAGATGGAGATCAAAGGAGCAACATGATATTGGCAATATCATGTCACTATTTGATTGCATGTGATGTTTATCATGTTTTTGCTTCTTATTTGCTTAGAACAACGGTAGTAAATAAGATGATACCTCACAATAATTTCAAGAAAGTGTTCCCCCTAACTGTGCACCATTGCAAAAGTTCGTTGTCTCGAAGCACCACGTGATGATCGGGTGTGATAGATTCTAACGTTCACATACAACGGGTGTAAGCCAGATTTACACATGCAAAACACTTAGGTTGACTTGACGAGCCTAGCATGTACAGACATGGCCTCGGAACACAAGAGACCGAAAGGTTGAACATGAGTCATATGGAAGATACGATCAACATGGAGATGTTCACCGATGATGACTAGTCCGTCTCACGTGATGATCAGACACGGTCTAGTTAAGTCGAATCATGTATCACTTAGATAACTAGAGGGATGTCTAATCTGAGTGGGAGTTCATTAAATAATTTGATTAGATGAACTTAATTATCATGAACTTAGTCTAAAGTTTTGCAATATGTCTTGTAGATCAAATGGCCCACACTAATGTCAACCTCAACTTCAACGCGTTCCTAGAGAAAACCAAGCTGAAAGATGATGGCAGCAACTATACGGACTGGGTCCGGAACCTGAGGATCATCCTCATAGCTGCCAGGAAACAATATGTCCTAGAAGCACCGCTAGGTGAAGCACCCATCCCATAGAACGCTTGGCAGCAGCGTGCTGATGATTACTCCCTCGTTCAGTGCAGCATGCTTTACAACTTAGAACCGGGGCTCCAAAAGCGTTTTGAGCAACACGGAGCATATGAGATGTTCAAAGAGCTGAAAATGGTTTTCCAAGCTCATGCCTGGGTAGATAGATATGAAGTCTCCGACAAGTTCTACAGTTGTAAGATGGAGGAAATAGTTCTGTCAGTGAGCACATACTCAAAATGTCTGGGTTGCACAACCGCTTGACTCAGCTGGGAGTTAATCTCCCGGATGACGCGGTCGTTGACAGAATCCTTCAGTCGCTCCCACCGAGCTACAAGAGCTTTGTGATGAACTTCAATATGCAGGGGATGGAAAAGACCATTCCTGAGGTATATTCAATGCTGAAATCAGCGAAGGTGGAGATAAAAAAGGAACATCAATTGTTGATGGTGAATAAAACCACTAAGTTCAAGAAAGGCAAGGGTAAGAAGAAGGACGGCAAGGGATTTGCCGCGCCCGGTAAGCCAGTTGTCGGGAAGAAGCCAAAGAATGGACCCAAGCCTGAGACTGAGTGCTTTTATTGCAAGGGAAAGGGACACTCGAAGCGGAACTGCCCCAAATACTTAGCGGACAAGAAGGCCGGCAACACTAAAGGTATATGTGATATACATGTAATTGATGTGTACATTACCAGTACTCGTAGTAGCTCCTGGGTATTTGATACCGGTGCGGTTGCTCATATTTGTAACTCAAAACAAGAGCTGCGGAATAAACGAAGACTGGCTAAGGACAAGGTGACGATGCGCGTCGGGAATGGTTCCAAGGTCGATGTAATCGCCGTCGGCACGCTACCTCTACATCTACCTATGTGATTAGTTTTAAACCTCTATAATTGTTATTTAGTGCCAGCTTTGAGCATGAACATTGTATTTGGATCTCGTTTAATGCGATATGGCTACTCATTTAAATCCGAGAATAATGGTTGTTCTATTTATATGAGAGATATGTTTTATGGTCATGCCCTGCTGGTGAATGGTTTATTCTTAATGAATCTCGAACGTGATGTTACACATATTCATAGTGTGAATACCAAAAGATGTAAGGTTGATAATGATAGTCCCACATACTTGTGGCACTGCCGCCTTGGTCACATAGGTGTCAAACGCATGAAGAAGCTCCATACAGATGGACTTTTGGAGTCTCTTGATTTCGAATCATTTGACACGTGCGAACCATGCCTCATGGGTAAGATGACCAAGACTCCGTTCTCCGGAACAATGGAGCGAGCAACCAACTTATTGGAAATTATACATACTGATGTGTGCGGTCCAATGAGCGTTGAGGCTCGCGGTGGCTATCGTTATGTTCTCACTCTCACTGATGACTTAAGTAGATATGGGTATGTCTGTTTGATGAAACACAAGTCTGAGACCTTTGAAAAGTTCAAGGAATTTTAGAATGAGGTAGAGAATCAACGTGAACGAAAGATAAAATTCTTACGATCAGATCATGGGGGAGAATATTTAAGTCACGAATTTGGTACGCACTTAAGGAAATGTGGAATCGTTTCACAACTCACGCCGCCTGGAACACCTCAACGTAACGGTGTGTCCAAACGTCGTAATCGCACTCTATTGGATATGGTGCGATCTATGATGTCACTCACTGATTTACCGCTATCATTTTGGGGATACGCTCTGGAGACAGTTGCATTCACTTTAAATAGGGCACCGTCTAAATCCTTTGAGACAACACCGTATGAATTATGGTTTGGGAAGAAACCTAAGTTGTTGTTTCTAAAAGTTTTGGGATGCGATGCTTATGTCAAGAAACTTCAACCTGAAAAGCTCGAACCCAAGTCGGAAGAATGTGTTTTCATAGGATACCCTAAGGAAACCATTGGGTATACCTTCTACCTCAGATCCGAAGGCAAGATCTTTGTTGCCAAGAACGGGTCCTTTTTAGAGAAAGAGTTTCTCTCGAAAGAAGTAAGTAGGAGGAAAGTAGAGCTTGATGAAGTACTGCCTCTTGAAACGGAAAGTAGCGCAGCTCAGGAAGATGTTCCTCTAGTGCCTGCACCGACTAGAGAGGAAGTTAATGATGATGACCAAGGTACTTCGGATCAAGCTCCTACTGAACTTCATAGGTCCAAAAGGACACGTTCCGCACTAGAGTGGTACGGCAATCCTGTCCTGGAAATCATGTTGTTAGACAACGGTGAACCTTCGAACTATGAAGAAGCGATGGCGGGCCCAGATTCCAACAAATGGCTTGAAGCCATGCAATCCGAGATAGGATCCATGTATGAAAACAAAGTATGGACTTTGACAGACTTGCGCGATGATCGGCGAGCGATAGAGAATAAATGGATCTTTAATAAGAAGATGTACGCGGATGGTAATGTTACCATCTATAAGGCTCGACTTGTCGCTAAGGGTTATCGACAAGTTCAAGGGGTTGACTACGATGAGACGTTCTCACCTGTAGCGAAGCGGAAGTCTGTCCGAATCATGTTAGCAATTGCCGCATACTATGATTATGAGATATGGCAAATGGACATCAAAACGGCATTCCTCAACGGCTTTCTTAAGGAAGAATTGTATATGATGTAGCCGGAAGGTTTTGTCGATCCTAAGAATGCTAACAAGGTACGCAAGCTCCAGCGCTCCATTTATGTACTGGTGCAAGCATCTCGGAGTTGGAACATTCGCTTTAATGAAATGATCAAAGTGTTTGGGTTTATGCAGACTTATGGAGAAGCCTGCGTTTACAAGAAAGTGAGTGGGAGCTCCGTAGCATTTCTCATATTATATGTGGATGACATATTTTTTTATGGGAAATGGTATAGAACTTTTGGACAACATTATGGCCTATTTGAATAAGTGTTTTTCAATGAAGGACCTTGGAGAAGCTGCTTACATATTAGGCATCAAGATCTATAGAGATAGATCGAGACGCCTCATAGGTCTTTCACAAAGCACATACCTTGATAAGATATTGAAGAAGTTCAATATGGATCGGTCCAAGAAGGGGTTCTTTCCCGTGTTGCAAGGTGTGAAATTGAGCTCAGCTCAATGTCCGACCACGACAGAAGATAGAGAAAAGATGAGCGTCGTCCCCTATGCCTCAGCCATAGGGTCTATCATGTATGCCATGCTGTGTACCAGACCTGATGTAAACCTTGCCGTAAGTTTGGTAGGAAGGTACCAAAGTAATCCCGACATGGAACACTAGACAACGGTCAAGAATATCTTGAAGTACCTGAAAAGGACTAAGGACATGTTTCTCATATATGGAGGTGACGAAGAGCTCGTCGTAAAAGGTTCCGTCGACGCTAGCTTCGACACAGATCTAGATGACTCCAAGTCACAAACCGGATACGTGTATATTTTGAATGGTGGGGCAGTAAGCTGGTGCAGTTGCAAGCAAAGCGTCGTGGCGGGATCTACATGTGAAGCGGAGTACATGGCAGCCTCGGAGGCAGCGCATGAAGCAATCTGGATGAAGGAGTTCATCACCGAGCTTGGAGTCATACACAATGCATCGGGGCCGATCACTCTCTTCTGTGACAACACTGGAGCTATTGCACTTGCCAAGGAGCCCAAGTTTCACAAGAAGACCAGGCACATCAAGCGTCGCTTCAACTCCATTCGTGAAAAATGTTCAAGATGGAGACATAGATATTTGCAAAGTACATACGGATCTGAATGTCGCAGATCAGTTGACTAAACCTCTTCCGCGAGCAAAACATGATCAACACCAGAACTCTATGGGTGTTCGATTCATCACAATGTAACTAGATTATTGACTCTAGTGCAAGTGGGAGACTGTTGGATATATGCCCTAGAGACAATAATAAAATGATTATTATTATATTTCCTCGTTCATGATAATTGTCTATTGTTCATGCTATAATTGTGTTAACCGGAAATCGTAATACATGTGTGAATACATAGACCACAACATGTCCCTAGTGAGCCTCTAGTTGACTAGCTCGTTGATCAACAGATAGTCATGGTTTCCTGACTATGGACATTGGATGTCATTGATAACGGGATCACATCATTAGGAGAATGATGTGATGGAAAAGACCAAATCCTAAGCTTAGCACAAGATCGTGTAGTTCGTCTGCTAGAGCTTTTCCAATGTTAAGTATCATTTCCTTAGACCATGAGATCGTGTAACTCCCGGATGCCGTAGGAGTGCTTTGGGTGTGCCAAATGTCACAACATAACTGGGTGACTATAAAGGTATACTACAGGTATCCCGAAAGTATCTGTTGGGTTGACACGGATCGAGACTGGGATTTGTCACTCCGTATGACGGAGAGGTATCTCTGGGCCCACTCGGTAATATCATCATAATGAGCTCAGTGTGACCAAGTGTTTGGTCACGGGATCATGCATTACGGTACGAGTAAAGTGACTTGCCGGTAACGAGATTGAATGAGGTATTGGGATACCGACGATCGAATCTCGGGCAAGTAACGTACCGTTTGACAAAGGGAATTGTATACGGGATTACTTGAATCCTCGACATCGTGGTTCATCCGATGAGATCATCGAGGAGCATGTGGGAGCCAACATGGGTATCCAGATCCCGCTGTTGGTTATTGACCAGAGAGTCGTCTCGGTCATGTCTGCGTGTCTCCCGAACCCGTAGGGTCTACACACTTAAGGTTCGGTGACGCTAGGGTTGTAGAGATATTAGTATGCGGTAACCCGAAAGTTTTTCAGAGTCCCGGATGAGATCCCGGACGTCACGAGGAGTTCCGGATTGGTCCGGAGGTAAATATTTATATATAGGAAGTCCAGTTTCGGCCATCGGGAAAGTTTTGGGGGTCATCGGTATTGTACCGGGACCACCAGAAGGGTCCCGGGGGTCCACCGGGTGGGGCCACCTATCCCGGAGGGCCCCATGGGCTGAAGTGGGAGGGGGAACCAGCCCCTGGTGGGCTGGTGCGCCCCCTTGGGCCTCCCTTGCGCCTAGGGTTGTAAACCCTAGGGGTGGGGGGCGCCCCACTTGTATTGGTGGGGAAGCCACCCCTTGGCTGCCGCCCCCTTGGAGATTGCACCTCCTAGGGCCGGCGCCCCCCATGGCCCCTATATAAAGAGGGGGAAGGGAGGGCAGCCGCACCTTTGCTCCTGGCGCCTCCCTCTCCCTCCGTAACACCTCTCCTCCCCGCTTGCGCTTGGCGAAGCCTTGCCGGAATCCCGCTACTTCCACCACCACGCCGTCGTGCTGCTGGATCTCCATCAACCCCTCCCTCTCCCTTGCTGGATCAAGAAGGAGGAGACGTCTTCCCCAACTGTACGTGTGTTGAACGCGGAGGTGTCGTCCGTTCAGCGCTTGGTCATTGGTGATTTGGATCACGACGAGTACGACTCCATCAACCGCGTTCACTTGAACGCTTCCGCTCGCGATCTACAAGGGTATGGGATGCACTCCTCTCTCTCGTTGCTAGTTGACTCCATAGATTGATGTTGGTGAAGCGTAGAAAAATTGTGTTATCCGGAAATCGTATGTATGACGAGCTTGTTGTTCATGGAGAAATGGTATGACGAGGAAGATCGACATAAGCTTAGCTCGTCGTCAAAAATCCTGCTCAAGGAAGGACCAGGTAGCACAGTTAAAATTTAGCACGATAATGATATAGCCGGCCAGGCTAGGAATGACTTGAAGGATTATTAAACTCGTAAGCAATGAAAATTATTTAGAGTTATTAAATCAGAGTGCGGAATCGATTCTCTTATCAGTGTTCTCGAGTGACTAATAACTCAGAACTCGAGGGGAAAATCTGAAATCAATGAGAAGTAATACTAGATGAATACTCATAGGAAGCAACTCAGTTCTTTGATATTCTTGAGATACTGGAGGGTAATACTTGAAGGAAGGTCAAGATAGAGGTTGCAAAGATGCATTGATCTACAGAAGACAAGTGCTTTAACTTGTCCAAGAAATGGAATCAAAGGGGAACAATCATGGTCAGAACCACGGTTGCAAAGGACCAGACATAGTTACCATATGAACTTATAACAAGGGGATTATTATTATCACAAGAAGCTTCCATGATAAGTTCCACATCAGGTCCATGGGCATGAACACAAAGTTCAAGGTCGACACCCACTTCTTCAATGCATAACCCTCCATTCACTTCTTGTTTTCGATGAAGTCGTAGTGTTGGAATTATATCTGGCAAAATGCCAGAAGTGTATGACTCATGAAAACTCCCGGGTTCACACGGATTAGGGATGGCATAGGTTCAACCCATAGGGGCATCTTAGGAACATATACCACAAACTCCAAGAGTAAATAACACAAGCTCGGAAGGTAGATCACAGTTGACAAAAGCAGAGGGTACAAATTGTCAAAGACATTATGTATCATGGGAATAACTCACAAGAATTTTGAATGTGAAGGATACTATCAGATAGTAACCCAGCAATGGGTGTGCCAGTCCACAATGGAGCTGATGTGAGTATTGGTACTCAATCAGAGGAAGAAAGAATGCAAAGGCATCGGATTATAGAACATATGAATAATTCGATGCTTGTGTACAAAGGAGTTATGATTTCAAGACGAAGGATCAAAAGCAGAGGCTCTGATCAAAAGATGAGTAAGTTGAATAGACTTAGAGGTGCACCCGATCAAATCTTGATTGGGTAAGAACTAGCTCATATCCAGAGCGATGTCGGAGCCGGAAAGGAAATTTCCAAGGATTAATTGATGATTGCGAGTATTCGCTCACACGTTGAATCCATAGGAACAGAATGACAATCACAAAGAATTTTAAAGAATATTGCTAGACATACAGAATTAATCCTAATGCAGGCAGACAAGGTGAATCAAGAGCAATAGGCTGCAGAGGATTTTCGGAAGATCAGATAGTATTTCCAGGTATTTTGGAAAGCATATGAACAACTGGGGATGAACGAACCCCGGTTAAATGAATTATCCGTAGTGCAAAAGAACCTGCAAAGCAGAAGGCACAAAGGATTCTCGGAACAACGGAGAGTACTAGGGGTATCTCGTAACAACAGGAGCAACTGGGCATGAAGGTACAAGTGTCAAGGATGTTATTCACGGGGATTACCGGCGGCCAGAAATTACAAGGCAGTGGACACAGGGTCTCGAGAAACATTGGGGAGTATCTGAAGAATCTTCCGGTGAAGTAAGCGATCATCGGTAATGTCGGGGCTCTCAGGGAGGAAGTGGGTACGAGAACATAATGTTAGAGTTAGTAAAATATTTAACCCGAATAGACGGGAGATCAGAATCCCAGAGTATAGACGAGGAATAAAAGATCCTAATACCACCCAATGGCGACGTGGGCCCGTAAGACACACAACCAAGTTAGTAAAAGTTTTTCATTGGCTAGACTCAACTTCGGCAAAGGAGTTGGAAAGGGGGTTACCTACAGGCAGTCGGCTCTGATACCAACTTGTGACGCCCTCGATTCAATCGTACACTAATCATACATGCAAATGTGTACGATCAAGATCAAGGACTCACGAGAAGATATCACAACACAACTCTAGACACAAATTAAAATAATGCAAGCTTTATGTTACAAGCCAGGGGCCTCGAGGGCTCGAATACATAATCTCAAGTACACAAGAGTCAGCGGAAGCAACAATATCTGAGTACAGACATAAGTTAGACAAGTTTGCCTTAAGAAGGCTAGCACAAAAGGAACAACGATCGAAAAGGCAAGGCCTCCTGCCTGGGAGACTCCTAACTACTCCTGGTCGTCGGTGGTCTCCACATGGTAGTAGGCACCCTCGGGGTAGTAGCAGTCGTCATCGAAGGTGGCATCTGGATCCTGGGCTCAACCATCTGGTTGCGACATCCGAGAAGAATGGAAAGAGGTGGGAAAAGGGGGAGCAAAGCAACCGTGAGTACTCATCCAAAGTACTCGCAAGCAAGGATCTACACTACATATGCAACATTATCAAACAGAGGCTGTATATGTGGACTGGGCTGCAGAAATGCCAGAATAGGGGGGAAGAGCCTAGTCCTATCGAAGACTAGCATCTTCAACATCTTCCGCGGTCTTGCAGCATTAGAAGAGTCCAGATCAACATAATGTAAAGTAGTAGTAGTGTTATCAACCTCGGCCAGAGATCCTTTCTCGACTCCCTGCGAGAATGCAATCCCAGAGCCATACTATCCAGTTCTCATCACAATCCATTTCTCATCACAAGTATCCAGTTCTAGTTGTATCGATCGGGATACAACTCCAAGTGTCCGTTACCATAGGACAGGCAATCGATAGATGTTTTCTCCCCTGCAGGGGTGCACCAATTTACCCACCGCGCTCGATTAACTCCGGTCGGACACACTTTCCTGGGTCATGCCCGGTCTCGGCCAAACAATACATCGCAACCCGACTTAGGCTTAAGAGAGAGGTCCGCACGCCGGACTAAACCTATGCCCCCAGGGGTCATGGGCCATCGCCCCGGGAACTCCTGCACGTTGCGTGGGCAGCCGGTGAGCAGACCTAGCTACCTCCTTAAAAAAGAAGGAACTTACCAGTCCAACCCGGCGCGCGCCGCTCAATCGCTGACGTCTATTAAGCTTCGGCTGATGCATACGATGCAGAACATCCATACTATGACCATGTGATGGTTAGTGCTATCAGGCTAGAGGCCCCTCTGATCAAATATCCAAATCGTAGTGGATTAGGAACGCGCGGTAACAAGCAGAGACTCATGAAAGATGTGACCCCGTTGTCCTGTCTCGAGGACTTGCGGCAAGGGATAGGAATGCCCGGCCACGCCTCGTAATTATCTTGCGGGCACCCTCCAGGTCAACCCGTCTCCACATCACTCGCGGGTACCCCTCAGGGTCAACCCGCCTTTCGAAGTAACAGTGGTAAAGTCCAAGTATCCATGTGTCCAAACATCAAGGGGAAAACCCGAGGAATCACCCCCGGTGAATTCCACTTGATGTAATAATCAAGGTGAACGTAAGAGGAACCACCCCCGAGGTTCACACTTGAGGGGTTGCACGACAGAGCCGTATTGGAAGTGGTTAAGGCGGAATCACCCTCGATGACCACGACCTAATAGCTACACTACATGGTTAACATCAGAAGTGTTGTAGAGGTCTCACCCTCGGCACTCGATAGTAACCGAGTAGTGTCGAGCAACTAAGGGGAAAGTGATGTGCGGTGCCGGGGCCTGGTCTTCGATCCCATTGATCGGGTCTTCAATGATGAAGCAGGGGCAACAAGGACAAGGTGGGGGTCACTGATGGATCACTAACCAACCTATACTAAGTAGTTTAGGATAAGCAAGTAAGGTACAACAGCAGATACAAAAACAAGCTATGCATCAGAATAGGAGCAAACAATTACAGTAGCAAAATCTAATGCAAGCTTTAGAGAATGGAATGGGAGATATCGGGATGATCAAAGGGGGGGCTTGCCTGGTTGCTCAGACGAGAAGGAGGGGTCGTCGGTGACGTAGTCGATCACAGGGGCATCAACATCGTCAGGGGGTCTACCGAAAAGAAGAGGGGGGAGAAACAGTAAATACATAGCAAGCAAGTGCATAACAGGACAAGAGGCAAAGCTAGACGTGTTCTAACGCGGTGCTACATGATACCGGCGAAGGGGGGAAGTTAACCGGGAATGTTTTCCCGGTTCTGGACCTGTGTTAGACAGATGACCAAAGGGGGAAAGTCCCATGTTCAGCATGCTAGGGGCATGTGACAGATGAATGGACCGCATATTCAGTTCGTTGGATTTTTCTGAGCAATTTTCATATAGAGAACATTTTTATCCGAGTTACCATTATCTTTCTATGAATTATCAAAGTTTTCAAGCATTGTCTACATTTCTTTTATCAATCTAATTCGTTTATACTAAAAAGGCAGAATCCCTTTTACATCTACTAGGGGGCTAGCCATGTGTATGACAGCGGGGACTTGGTCAAAGTCAATAGTTGACCCATTAGGGTTGACCAGTCAACAGGGTCAAAGCGGAGCCCATTTGTCATTTGCCCATGTGCAAAAAAGAGAATTAACTAAACTAATTTAAAACAAAGGGCCACATGTCATAAGCTATTAGGCTAACCTAGCACTATACTGATACTATCTAAACAACAGAATTAATCCTAGAACTAATCTAGCTAAATAGACCTAAACTAGTTTGGGCCAGCACCACACACACTCAGACACATGTGCACTCACAAAGCACACTCACACACACCACGCTGCATACACACAAAGAACACTCACACACACCACGTCCATGGCCTTGGCCATGGCGTAGCAGCCGCAGCCGGAGGTAGTGGGCTGCAGTAGGACCAGCAACCGAGCAGTGGCATAAGCATGGAGCAGCAGCGGCGGGAACTAGCGGGTACAGTAGCAATAAGCCGCAGTAGGAAGCAAGAGCAACAGCAGTCAACGAGCATCAGCAGTGGCAGGGGCGTTGAGGCAGTAGCAGCAGGTAGCAACGATAACGAGCGGCGGCGGCAGCAAGCAAAGCATCAGCATAGTAAAAGCAAGCAACAAGAGGCAGTAGCGACATCAATACGAAGCAGTGGCGGCCGACAGCAGCGGCGGCCTGCAGCAGCGTTGGCAGGCGGGCTGCGGCCGCGACGGACAGGGGCGAGCGGGGATGGCGTGTAGCAGGGAGCGGCAGCCATGGCGGACGCGAGCGGAGGTGCGCGCGGGCGAGGCAAAGGCAGGCAGGGAGGCCTCGCGTGGGGGGTTCAGGGGAGCGCCCAAGCGACGGCAGCCATGGGCTTGGGTGGATGGGCGCGCGCGGGGTGTGTAGGGGGGTTGTGGTGAGCTCACGCGGGAGCGGAGTCGGGGCGTGGCCGGAGGCTCGGGCGCGGCGGACTACGACGACTAAAAAGGGGAAAACAGGGGGTCAACGGAGGGGGCTCACAGTGAGCGTGGGGCGAGCTCGGGAAGGGTTGGGCGGCGTCAGCGGTGGAGATCGACGGCGATGGCCGCGGTGGCCGTGGGCGAAGAAGAAGATGGTGGCATCGTCGGTGTGGCTCCCCGGGCTCGATCCGGTGATGGAGATGATGAAGCAGTCGACGGAGAACCTCATGGACATGGCGATGCGGCGATGGGGAGTCGGTGGTCGCGAGATCAACGATGGCGCGGCGACGAGGTCTCGGGCGTAGAGGGAGAGAGAGAGGAAGGGGATCTGAGGGGATTCTAGGGTTTCGGGGGAGAGGAAAAGGGGGCAGGGGCTGCTCTTAACCCCTCCGTGACGGAGCAGTGCGCGTAGTCGAGCGCTCGGCGGCCATGGCGCCTCGGCCTTCTCCTTGTCGGGGGAAATCTGCCTCCTCGAACACCTATGGGGACCGAGCCCCTTTCTTGGTTCGGCGGGGGGCGGAGGTCGCGTGAAGAGAGGATCGAGGCGGTGCACACAAGGGGTTACCCAGCTTCGGGCCGCACGGATGCGTAAAACCCTACTGCTGCTTTGTGGTTTTGTATTGTGTTCTTGCTCGGGAGCGTGTGGTGCTACAGTACACGCGAGCTGCTGGCGAGACCGAGCGTGAATGGCCTCCTGTCTTTTCCCCCCTCCCTTTGCGCATGGGGCCTCCTTTTATATGTGCAAGGGGTTACCCACAGGTGGCAACGTAGGTGGGGGTAAAACTGGAAAACGCTGTGTTGGGTACAGCTGTTTACACAGTGCTATCATGCCTAACTCTGACGGCAGGGGACAAGGGAATTAAATGCCCGTCCGCATCGCCCAGACGATGCAGGAAAGGGGCCGTCTGGAGCGCCACCGTTTGCCACGATGGCTACTCTGTCAGCGTTGCTTCGCCACCGCATGCCCCTGGCTGCGCAGCCTCTCGCCACGTATGCCTGGAATGACCCCAGAGCGACGCGTGGGTGGATGAGCTGGAGCGCAGGCGCGGGGTGGTGACTTGCCGCGGCAAGCGCCTTGCCGCGGTTGGTGCCTTGTCGCGCCCGAGAGCTTGTCGCTCACCGGTCCTTGCCGGGACGCGGGGCGCGTCGCAGCAAGTATCTTGTCGTGCCTCGGTCGGCCTTCCCGACAAGCTCCTCTTGCTGGGGCCTTGTGCTTCGAGCGGGCGTCCCGGCAAGCTCCTCTTGCCGGGGCCTTGCTCTCTTCGATTGGCCTTCCCGGCAAGCTCCTCCTGCCGGGGCCTTGGCTCAAATACTTTGTTCTTGGATGGCCCAAAAAGGGACCACGGAGGGTTTTGGCGATCGCCTGGCAAGCCTTGCCGCGGGGTGCTACGACTGCCCGTGCCCAAGTTCGGGGGACTAAGGTACCCCTATTTTAGTACACGGACAGGAGCCCCGGGCCTGGGCCATACACGGTGCCGAGCGCTGTTGGGCCAGGCCCAAAACAGTGCACGGGCACGCGTGGCCTGGGTCATGCTGCATCTTCTTCTGCGTCCACCACGTCCTCCCCGAACGGCACGCGTCGAGTGCGGCATTGTGGGGAGCGGCGTGCGCGACGTGGGCGGCATGCGCGGGGCTGGGCCCCGCAGGCATGCGTCACGTCGTAATAAAGGGGAACGGTTCGCGCTATCCCCATAAGTTGAGGAAGGCGTGGAGGCGCGACTCGTTTGCGGGACGGGGCCGAGGCACGGTTTCCGAGGCGCCCGCTCCCCACGATCAAGGGGCGAGGGGAGGTCGCCTCATCCGTCGCCTCGGTCCTGCACGCCAGCCACGCGGCTTCCATGCGCCTGGGGTCGCGGACGGTGGAGGTAGGAAACCGGGCCGAGGCAGCAGGCCGGTCCCAGTCGCCTGCTCTTCCTGCGTCTTGATTGGCTGAGCGGGGCGGTCGAGCCCCCACCCTGCTCCTTTATAAAGAGCAAGAGGGGGGGCGACGAAAACCCACACTCCTCCATCTTCGCTTCTCTTCAGCTTCTGATCCCCTCTCTCCATTCGCCATGGAGAAAGGGAATCCCGGTCCTTCATCGGTGGCGGCGAGGGTCGCCGCTAGGCAACGCGCCCCTCCTCCCCTTGCACCCGCGGTGGCGGAGCCAACCGTAAGGGGAAGGGGGAGGGGGACGAGGTCGTGGACGAGGCCGAGGCGTTCAGGGAAGAGGCAGGCGGGGCGATGCGCCAGCCTCGCCTCCGCCAGTGGCTCTTCTTCCCACGGCGGTCCACATCGGGGATGATCCTTGCGAGTTCTTCGTCAGGCTGCGCCGGGCGCCTCGCCGCCGCCTCCGCCTCCCGGCTCCCTTCGCTAGCGTAATGGAGATGGAGCAACCCGAGACGCTAAGGCTGCACATGAAGGGCTGCGGGATCAGCGGCACGCGGGTCCACGTCGAGTCCCCAGCCCCCGGCGCGGTGTATCTTGGCCGAGGGTGGAAGACATTCGCCCGTATCCATAGCTTGATGGAGGGGTTCACCCTCCATTTTAAGTTGATGGAGGGCGATCTCCTCTCCGTCAAGGCCTTCGGGGACTTCGGGACCCGGGCCCGGTGCTGCGTGGATAGCTCCTCCGACAGCGAAGGCTCCTCCTCGAGCGAGAGTGACGAGGAGGGGAGCGACAGCGATGACGAGGGTAGCGGTCATCGGGATGACGGGTCCGACTAGGCGTCGGTCGCAGCTCCACGTGGCACCGGCAACCCCATCATCCGTGTCGCCGGCTCCTTGAGCTTCCCGGGGTCGTCTCCTTGGCGGCTGGCGTGGCGAGGCTGCGAAAGAGGAAGAGGGCTGGCGGCAAGGCCGTCAAGTCGGAGTACGAGGGCGAGGTGCCCTCGACAGCGTGCTGACATCCTGCCGCCCCGTCGAGCCCTGCTTCCGGCGCCGCCGTCACCGTCCAGCTTTCAGCCGGCCCCCGGGGCGTTCTGTTGGTGTCTTTTGCCACCCGTAGCTCGCCTAGGCGCCCCTTTTGCCCTTTTCGCCTCCTTGCCCTACCTCCTGAGGAGAGAGACAAGAAAGGGATTACGGGCATCTTATCTTTTTTCAATCTGTAAGCCCTCGGGCCTTAGCTGTGTTTAAAACTTGTAATCCCATCTTTCATGTTTTTCATTCTCTCTGAACTGTACCTGAGCGGAATGTTTTTAATGAAAAGGGGATGTTTGCCGGGCCATTTGTCCCGTGGGTAAAACCCACGCCAAGGAGAGAATCCTTTATGTCATTAAGATAGACACTTCTTTGCCCGGCAACAGGCCCTGCCGTCTTCCCGCGCCACTCGACCTTCCTCACGCCTTTGGCGGAGGCAGGGATGAGGCGGGTTCGGGCCCCTCATTCCGTTCCTTTGCCGCCGCGGCTGCTACCAAAACTGGCCCCAGGAACGCGCTCCGGGGCTCAGAGTTAGGGGAGCACGGCAGCTTTTTAGGGAGGAACAAGGTTTTCGCATTCCTCAGTCCATAAGAGAATGCATGACAAGGGATGAAAGACTTATCTGGGATTGCAGCCCCCGGCAACTTTGGCTTGCCGCGGACGAATCTTTGTGCTTGCAGTCCCCGGCAACACTGGTTCGCCGGGGACCAGATGCTGGTCCGCCCTTCTTCTCTTCTTCGTCCTTAAGCGGTCTGGCCAGGATATGCGAAACCCTGCGAACCAAAGGAAACGAAAGAACAGGAAAAAGGACGCAGATTCGACCTCTAAGCTAGGGGTTAGCAGCTGTTAGGCACTATCAACCCTAACCAAGGACGAGACTCGACTCAGCATGCATGCTAAAACTTAGGGCGCCAGCGCTTCATTTACTGCTGCTCAGGGTCTGCGCCTGGCTTTGTACAAAGGATTACATGCAACAGCGGCAAGACTTGTACAAAAGGTTGGTTGCCGGGCGGGGCCCGACAACCGCGCCTTACGGGTAAAACTTACGAAGATGCTCAATATTCCAGGAGTTGCTCACCGGAGTGCCATCTTCGGTCTCGAGGCGGACAGCGCCGGGCCTCGTGACTCGTCTCACCCGGTAAGGGCCTTCCCACTTTGGCGTCAACTTGTTATGATTCTTGGCGGACGGAGCGCGCCGAAGAACAAGGTCGCCTTCCTCGAAGCTTCTGGCTTTAACTTTGCGGCTATGGTAGCGACGCAAAGCTTTCTGGTAGCGAGAGGCTCGCACAGCAGCCTGAAGACGATCTTCCTCAAGGAGCAGCGCGTCATCTTCACGCAGCCGCTCTTGCTCAAGCTCATCATAAGCGAGCACTCGAGGTGACCCATATACGAGTTCCATGGGGGTAACTGCTTCTGCTCCATAGACTAGAGCAAATGGTGTCTGGCCAGTGGCTCGATTTGGCGTCATTCTGATCGACCAAAGAGCCACCGGCAGCTCCTCGATCCAGTTTCTTCCGCACTTGTGCAGCCTGTCGAAAGTTCTGGTCTTGAGCCCACGCAGCACTTCGGCATTGGCCCTCTCCGCTTGACCGTTGCTCCTGGGATGAGCAACAGAAGCGAAGCAGACCTTGGCGCCGAGATCTTGGACGTATTGCATGAAGGCGCGGCTCGTGAATTGTGTATCATTGTCGGTGATGATCCTGTTGGGGATCCCGAAGCGGCAAACAATCGACCTGAAGAACTTGACTGCTGACTGTGCTGTCACCTTCCTCACTGGTTCCACTTCGGGCCACTTTGTGAACTTGTCGATTGCGACGTACAAGTACTCAAAGCCCCCGACAGCTCGGGGGAAGGGGCCGAGGATGTCGAGCCCCCACACCGAAAATGGCCAGGATAAAGGGATCGTCTGGAGAGCTTGAGCTGGCTGGTGTATCTGCTTGGAATGGAACTGGCACGCTTCACACTTGGTTACTTGTGCAGTTGCATCCTGGAGGGCTGTCGGCCAGAAGAAACCTTGTCAGAATGCTTTGCCGGCAAGTGCTCTTGCGCCAATGTGGTGGCCACATATGCCTCCATGTATCTCTGCCAACAGCTTTTGTCCGTCTTCCCGGGAAATACACTTCAATTTCACACCGTTGCGCCCTCTTCTGTACAGTGTGTTGTCGACGAACTGGTACATACTCAAGCGCCGGGCTACTCTTTCCGCTTTTGCTGGCTCTTCGGGAAGTTCTCCGTTTTGGAGGAAATGGGCAGTCTGCTGCGCCCATGCTGGAGCCTGTGGCTCGACAACAAGGACTGAAGGCACATGTGCCGCTGCGGGAACGTCTGCTTCTACGGCGAGGATCTGGGGCTCAGCCGGAGCTTGACGTTCCCGGGCAAGCTTACCGGAGCAAAACTTGTCGGGAGCGCCTGCTTCTACGGAACAAACCCTGGGGTTTTCCGGAGCAGACGACTCCTCAGCGCTCTTGGCGTCGATCTTGGGGACCTTCTTGGCGGCGGCTCCGGGGAGCTCTGCCGGAAGATAGTCGCCGGAGACCAACTTCCTCTTCTTGCTCTGTCTGGTTGGTGGCGTTACGGATGGCTGAGTCAGCTAGAGCACAAAGGTCCCTGGTTCCACAGGTAACTTAAATGCTGCGCACTTTGACAGGCCATCAGCGATGTCGTTCTCAGCTCTTGGAATGTGTTCCATTTGCAGGCCGTCAAAGCGCTCTTCTAGCTTCCTCACTTCATCAACGTACGCTTCCATCAACGGACTCTGGTAATCTTTGTTCACTTGGCGGACGACAAGCTGCGAGTCACCCCTGACAATGAGCTTCTTGATCCCAAGTTCTGCCGCGATCCTGAGACCGGCGAGCAGACCTTCATACTCTGCAGTATTGTTGGTTGCTTGTTCCTTGGGGAAGAGCATCTGGACTACGTACTTAAGGTGCTCTCCGGTGGGCGCGATAAGCAACGCGCCAGCACCGACGCCTTGTAGCGAGAAGGCACCATCAAAATACATCAGCCACTCTTTGCTCGCTTCTTTGGCGGGGATGCTCGTCTCTGGGATTTCTTCGTCTGGCGTCGGTGTCCACTCCGCTATGAACTCCGCCAAGGCTCTGGTTTGGATAGTCGAGGTGCTCTCGAACTTGAGACCGAAGCTCGACAGTTCCAGTGCCCACTCGACAATCCTGCCTGTTGCTTCTGGATTCTGCAGTATCCTCTTCAGCGGAAAGCGGGTGACAACTGTAATCTCATGTGCTTGGAAGTGATGGCGCAGCTTTCTCGAGGCCACGAGAAGCCCGAAAAGCAATTTTTGCACACCAGAGTACCTTGACCTAGCCCCCTGCAGAAGGGAGCTGACAAAGTAAACTGGGCGCTGCACCATTTTCTTCTTCTGCACCTCCACTTGCTCCTGCGCAGATTCATCCTTGTCGGGGCCAGAGCTTGTCGGGGAAGCCCCCTGTTTGTCGCTGGACGTGCTTGCCGCGGTTGCTAGCTCATCATCTGCCTCCCTCTCCGCTACTAACGCAGCACTAACCACTTGATTGGTTGCCGCCAGGTACAGCAGCAACTTCTCTTGTGGCTTAGGTGCGACAAGTATTGGAGTGGAGGACAGGTATCTCTTCAAGTCCTGCAGCGCAGCCTCCGCTTCCGGAGTCCATTTCATTGGACCTGCCTTTTTCAAAATTTTGGAAAACGGCAGGGCGCGCTCAACAGACTTAGAGATAAACCTGCTGAGAGCCGCCATGCAGCCGGCAAGTCTCCGTACATCCTTGACACGCTTCGGTGCTTCAATCTGCTCAATGGCCTTGATCTTGTCGCGATTGGCTTCAATTCCCCGCTGAGACACGAAGAACCCGAGAAGCTTGCCGGTAGGGACTCCAAACACGCATTTCTCGGGGTTGAGCTTGAGGCTGATCCTGCGCAAGTTCGTGAAGGTCTCTTCTAAATCTTGAATCAGGGTTGCCCTGTCCCTGCTTTTGACCACCATGTCATCCATGTAGGCTTCCACATTTCTGTGGATCTGTGGCTCAAAAGCGGTATGGACAACCCTCGCAAACGTCGAACCAGCATTCTTCAATCCGAAAGTCATCCGTACGAAACAGTACGTGCCACATGGAGTGATGAATGCGGTCTTCTCCTCATCTTCTTCAGCCATGAAGACCTGATGGTATCCCGAGTATGCGTCAAGAAATGAAAGCAGGTCACATCCGGCCGTGGAGTCAACAATATGGTCAATGCGCGGCAAGGGAAAAGGATCCTTGGGACAAGCTTTGTTAACATCAGTAAAGTCGATGCAAAGCCTCCATTTCCCATTTGCTTTGCGCACGACAACAAGATTGGCCAACCACGTCGGATGGAGCACACCTCTGACGAGGCCTGCCGCTTCCAACTTCTTGATTTCTTTTGTGATGAACTCTTGGCACTCCACCGCTTGCTTCCTGACTCTTTGCTTGACGGGCCGCGCATAAGGACAGACGGCGAGGTGGTGCTCAATCACTTTCCTGGGAACGCCGGGGATGTCAGATGGTTGCCAGGCAAACACATCGACATTCGCCCGCAGGAAAGCAACGAGCGCGCTTTCCTATTTGGAGTCGAGAGTGGCACTGATGGTGAAGGTACCACCAGTGCCGTCCTCCTTGGCGGACACCTTCTTGGTTGTTGGCGGAGCTGCCATTGTCTTCTTACTCTTGCCGGTGGAGCTCGATGGCGCATCCTTGACGGCAGCGCAGCACTCCGAAGAGGTGCACTTGCCGGAGTGGGCACCAGAGCACTCGCCGGGCTTGGTCTTCTTCTTGCCGGCAGAGCTCGATGGCGCGTCCTCGACGGTAGCGCAGCACTCCGTAGAGGTGTGCTTGCCGGAGTGGGCGCCAGAGCACTTGCCGGGCTTGGTCTTCTTCTTCCCTCCGGGAGCTTCAGCGGCAAGTGGCTTGTGATCCGCTGTGGCTGCTGCTTCCCGGTAGATCTTATCGGCACAGATAAGGGCGTCCTTCTTGTCGTCAGGGACAGAGATGATGCTTATCGGGCCTGGCATCTTGAGCATGTTGTATGCGTAGTGAGAGGCCGCCATGAATTTGGCGAGCGCTGGACGGCCGAGAATTCCGTTGTAGGGCAACGAAAAATCGGCAACGTCAAAAGTGATCCTCTCTGTCCTGAAGTTCAGCTCGCTGCCAAATGTTACTGGCAACGTTATCTTCCCCTTCGGCTTGCTCCTTCCCGGGTTGATTCCTTGGAACGTGCCGGTCTCTTCGAGCTCGCTGTCGGGGACTTGGAGTTTCCGGAGCACAGCGGAGGAGATCAGGTTCAAGCCGGCCCCGCCGTCGACTAGCATCTTGGTGACCTTGAGGTTGTGGACTGTTGGCGAGACCAACATCGGCAAGCACCCGATCGCAGTTGTGCGGTCAGGGTGGTCCTCAATATCGAAGATGATAGGCGTGTTGGACCATTTCTGAGGCTTGCGCGACTCGACGGGTGGTTCCGCTGCATTGACTTCCCGTGCCCACTGCTTGAGCTGGTGGTGAGAAGTATGCAGGGAAGCACCGCCGTCTACGCACAAGACCTCTGTGACTTTCTGAAACTCCTACTCACTGGTCTCGACGTCATCCATCTCTTCGTCTTCGTCGTCGTCTTCGTTCTTGTCGCGGCCACGGGGAGGTCTGTCCGTTTGCCGCAACTTGTCCTTGTCGCGGCGTCCTCCCTGGCCGGGGCGCTTTGTACCTGATCCGCCGCCACCTCCCCGGGCTCTCTCCTTGTCGCGCCGCTTGTACTCAGCCTTTTGCAGCTCGACGAGCCGCTCGACCTGCTTGCAGCTCTGGAGGTCATGGCCCTTGGTGCGGTGGATCTTGCAGTACTGTTTGTTGGTGCCGTCCCGCTTATCGGCGACCGCCACGACCTGGCAGTTGGCGCATCCGGCAACCTCCTTGCCGGAGCTACCAGCCTGGGCCTTCTTGGCGGCGCCTTCATCGCCGGACTGCTCAACAACCAGTACTTCTTGGCTCTTCTTCTTCCTGTTGCTCCGCCGCCGGTTCTTCCTTGCCGGGGCGGTATCTTCACTGTCAGATTCTCCTGCTCCAGTGTTCTTTCCGGGGAGTTTCCTCCCTTCCTCAGCACATGCACACTTGTCGGCCAGGGCATATAGCTCGCTGACGTCTTTGATCTTGCACATCGCCATCTCCTCCCGCATCCTGCGGTTACGCACGTTCTGATGGAACGCGCTGATAACCGCGGCAGGGTGGACGTCTGGGATGTTGTAGTGTACGCGGCTGAATCTCTGGATGAACTTGCGCAAGGATTCCCCTTCCTTCTGGACGAGCAGATGAAGGTCGCTCGCTTGGCCATGGGGTTTGTGACCGCCTGTAAAGGCGCCAACAAACTGATGGCACAAGTCTGTCCAGGAGGTTATGGAGTTATCCGGCAAGTGCATGAGCCAGGATCTGACGTTAGATTTGAGTACCAACGGGAAGTAGTTGGCAAGGATCTTGTCGTCCCGCCCCCCCAGCAGCCTGCACCGCAATGGTGTAGATGCTGAGGAACTCCGACGGATGCGACTTGCCGTCGTACTTCTCTGGTACGTCTGGCTTGAAATTCTTCGTGCTGGGCCACTGGACTTGCCGCAGCTCACGAGTGAACGCAGGACAGCCTACCGCGTACGGCAGATCACATGGTCCCCCGGGCGCATGCATGTCGACAGAGGGCCCAGCGCGCTGGTCTGACTGACGCGCTGCTTCTCTCCGACGCTCGATGCGAGTACGAGCGTCCTCTTGTTCTCGCTCGTGAAGAACTTGGCGTTGATCGCAACGAGTTCGCGGATTCGACAACGCGGTGGAGTCGTTGTCGTGATGGTTCCGGCGAGTCGGCGATCTTGGCCTTCGGGGCGGGGAGTGCACGGTGGTCGCGCCCCCACCGGTCTTGGCGCCATCGGTTCTCGCCTGGCCGACCTGCCGCGGCTGCGACGCACTGTGCTGTCACGGGGTGTCGCCGTTAGCGAAACCGATGAGGCTCTGTATCGTGGCCCTCCAGTCGTCGAGCTTGTCCGCTGTTGGAGGGTAGTCTAGGAGCAGTTGAGCTCGCGCCAGAGCTTCTGCTGGAGTGGCGGGCAGCGGTGGCGAACGGCGCGTGGAGCGGGATGTGCTCGAACTTCTAACTATGTTAGAAGGAGCAACACCCGGACCAGGCAGCCGCGCCACGCTCGCGCCAGCACGTTGGTGTGAGTGCTGGCCTTGAGCGCCCTGGGATCCGCCGGCTTGATCTGGGTCCAGCGAGCGAATGGTACCGTGAGTGCCAAGACGCTGTTGGTCCCGTGCCTCCTGAGAGGGGCGCGGTGCATGTTCGGACGCCGTGGCACCATGAGCTGGCTCGGTGGCGCCCGTTCCGCCGCCGGTGCCGTCCCCACCACCCGTTCGCTCCAGGGGCGGTGGGTTCGACGCGGACGGGCCAGCCACCTCCGGAACCTTCTTCTTTGGTGGCATGTCGATGAAGATGATGGATATCTAGCCTGTGCAGACGCCGGATCAGGTTCGCACAACTTCGACACCCCCTACCTGGCGCGCCAAAGATGTCGGGGGAAATCTGCCTCCTTGAACACCTATGGGGACTGAGCCCCTTTCTTGGTTCGGCGGGGGGCGGAGGTCGCGCGAAGAGCGGATCGAGGCGATGCACACAAGGGGTTTACCCAGCTTCGGGCCGCACGGATGCGTAAAACCCTACTGCTGCTTTGTGGTTTTGTATTGTGTTCTTGCTCGGGAGCGTGTGGTGCTACAGTACACGCGAGCTGCTGGCGAGACCGAGCGTGAATGGCCTCCTCTCTTTTCCCCCCTCCCGTTGCGCATGGGGCCTCCTTTTATATGTGCAAGGGGTTACCCAAAGGTGGCAACGTAGGCGGGGGTAAAACTGGAAAACGCTGTGTTGGGTACAGCTGTTTGCACAGTGCTATCATACCTAACTCTAACGGCAAGGGACAAGGGCATTAAATGCCCGGCCGCATCGCCCAGACGGTGCAGGAAAGGGGCCGTCTGGAGCGCCACCGTTTGCCATGATGGCTACTCTGTCAGCGTTGCTTCGCCACCGCATGCCCCTGGCTGCGCAGCCTCTCGCCACGTACGCCTGGAATGGCCCCAGAGCGACGCGTGGGTGGATGAGCTGGAGCGCAGGCGCGGGGTGGTGACTTGCCGCGGCAAGCGCCTTGCCGCGGTTGGTGCCTTGTCGCGCCCAGAAGCTTGTCGCTCACCGGTCCTTGCCGGGACGCGGGGCGCGTCGCAGCAAGTATCTTGTCGTGCCTCGGCCGGCCTTCCCGGCAAGCTCCTCTTGCCAGGGCCTTGTGCTTCGAGCGGGCGTCCCGGCAAGCTCCTCTTGCCGGGGCCTTGCTCTCTTCGGGTGGCCTTCCCGGCAAGCTCCTCCTGCCGGGGCCTTGGCTCAAATACTTTGTTCTTGGATGGCCCAAAAAGGGACCACGGAGGGTTTTGGCGATCGCCTGGCAAGCCTTGCCGCGGGGTGCTACGACTGCCCGTGCACAAGTTCGGGGGACTAAGGTACCCCTACTTTAGTACACCGACACTCCTGTTCAGGGAGGAGGTCGAAAGGCTGGCCGAATTGGGCCAGGCCATACTGTAGGAACTAGAGCCCACTTGCACAGTAGCTTAGGTCCTTTTTTTAGTTTTCTACTCTACTTTGCATTCTCAATAAATAGCAATTAAGTTTTGTTCATCCTAACACTTGGCACATAAATACTTTGTTTATTTACGAGCTAACACAAGAAGTTTGGAGGCAGTTGGAGTAAAATGAATAATTGTTTATTTTGATAAAGCCAAAATAATTGTTGTAGGAACACTTATTATTTTACTAGGAATTTATTTTTGAGTCCAATGAAGTTGGTTTCAACACGAAAATGATCAGGGGAAATTATAGAATTATTTGAACGTTTTAGTTTTGACATTTTGAAGACTTTAATTTTGACTTCAACTTAAATTTGAATTTGAACCAAATTGAATCAAAGGCGGATTTAGCAATAGTGAAAATGATGACATGGCACCATTAACATGGGATTACTGTATCTTAAATATTCGAGCGTTACAAAATATTTCTTCAATATTTAATCTTATCAACTCAAAAAATAATATAAGTGAAGCATGAGATTGTATGTATTTCTTTAAAATTTAATCACCGTTGTGCTCAAAAAGATATAAGTGAAGCACTAGAGCAACTGCCTAGCTCAAAAGATTTAACTGAAGCACATACAGTATTCTAGCAAATCATGATAAATGTGTGGATCTCTCAAATAAGTGTGTCGGTGTACTAGAGTAGGGGTACCCTAGTGTCCCGAACTTGTGCACGGGCAGTCGCAGCGCCCCGCGGCAAGGCTTGCCGGGTGACCGCCAAGGACCCCCGTGGTTCCTTTGGAGCCATTCAAGAACAAAGTATTTAAGCCAAGGAGACAAGGCCCCGGCAAGAGGAGCTTGCCGGGAAGGCCACTCAGGGCACAAAGCCCCGGCAAGAGGAGCTTGTCGGGAAGGCCAACCAAGGCCTCTCAAGGAACTTGCCGCGATGCGCCACGTGTCCCGGCAAGACCCGGCGAGCGACAAGCTCCCGGACGCGGCAAGACAACGACCGCGGCAAGGCGTTTGCCACGGCTAGCAACCACTCTGTACCCGCGCTCCAGCACACCCACCAACGTGTCGCTCTGAGACCCTTCCAGGCATACGTGGCGGGAGGCGGTGCAGCCAGGGGTGCACTGTGGCAAGCGGCGCTGACAAGATCGCCATCGTGGCGAGCGGTGGCGTCCCTGACGGTCCCTTTTCTGCACTGTTTGGGCGACGTAGATAGGCATTTAATGCCCTTGTCCCCTGCCGTCAGGGTTAGGTATGATACACTGTGTAGGTAGCTATACCTACCGCAGCACCTTTCCATTTTTACCCTTATCTACGTTGCCACCTGTTGGAGACCCCTTTAGCATATAAAAGGAGGCCCATGCACAACGTAGAGGAGGGGGGGAAACAGAAGAACGCTCGGTCTCGTTAGCTGCTTGTGTGTACTGTAGCACTCAGCACTCCCGAGCAAGAACTCAATACAAACCACAAAGCAGTAGTAGGAGTATTATCTCTCCGGAGAGCTCCGAAGCTGGGTAAACCGCTCGTGTGCCTCGCCTCGATCTTCTCTTCGTGTGACCTCCGCCCCCCGCCGAACCGAAAAGGGGCTCCGTCCCCATAGGTGCTCGCGGATCAGTTTCCCCGACATCTTTGGCACGGTAGGTAGGGGGCGTCGAGGTTGTGTGAACCTGATCCGGCGTTCACACGAGCTAGATCTTCATCGACTTCATCGACACGCCGCCGAAGAAGAAGGCTTCGGAGGCGTCTGCTCCGTCCGCGTCGAACCCACTGCCGCCGGAGCAAACGGCTGGTGGGGAAGACGCCGGCGGAAGAACGGGCGTCGACGAGGGAGCCCACGGTGCCGCCAGGTCCAAGGACAAGGCTGCGCTGCCCATCGGCGGTGTAGCCGGCTCCCATGACGACCGAGCGTCCGTAGATGCACCGCGCCCATCTCAGGAGGCGCAGGACCGGCAGCGTCGTGGTACTCATGGTACCATCCGCTCGCTGGACCCAGATCGAGCTGGCGGATCTCGGGATGCTCCAGGCCAGCATGCGCGCCAACGTGCTGGCGCGAGCGAAGCACGGTCGCCTGGACGGGATATTGCTCCTTCTAACGCAGTTAGAAGTCCGAGCATATCCCGCTCCTCGCACCGTTCGCCACCGCTACCCGCCACTCCAGCAGAAGCTTTTGCGCGAGCTCAACTGCTCCTAGACTTCCCTCCAACGCCAGACAAGATCGACGACTGGAGGGCCACCATTCAGAGTCTCATCGGCTTCGCCAACGGCGACACTCCACGGCAGCCTACTACGTCGCAGCCGCGGCAAGTCAGCCAGGCGCGACCGATGGCGACAAGACCGGTGGGGGTTCAACCACCGTGCACTCTCCGCCCCGAAGGCCAAGATCGCCGACTCGCCAGGTCCACCACGACAGCGACTCCACTACTTCATCAGATCCACGAGCTCATCGCGATCAACGCCAAGTTCTTCACGAACGACAGCAAGAAGACGCTCGTACTCGCATCGAGCGCCGAAGAGAAGCGCGGCGTCAGTCAGACCAGTGCACTGGGCCCACTGTCGACATGCGTGCGCCAGGGGAACCAGGCGACCTGCCGTACGCGGTAGGTTGCCCTGCGTTTACCCGTGAGCTGCGGCAAGTCCAGTGGCCCAGCATGAAGAATTTCAAGCCAGACGTACCCGAGAAGTACGACGGCAAGTTGCATCCGTCGGAGTTCCTCAGCATCTACACCATCGCGGTGCAAGCTGCTGGGGGATGCGACGACAAGATCCTTGCCAACTACTTCCCGCTGGTGCTCAAGCCCAACGTCAGGTCCTGGCTCATGCACTTGCCAGACAACTCCATATCTTCCTGGGCAGACCTATGCCATCAGTTTGTCGGTGCCTTTACAGGCGGCCACAACCTCATGGCCAGGAGATTGATCTTCATCTGCTTGCCCAGAAAGAAGGAGAGCCCCTGCGCAAGTACATCCAGAGATTCAGCCAAGTGCAACGCAACATCCCAGATGTCCACCCTGCCGCGGTCATCAGCGCGTTCCATCAGAACGTGCGTAACCGCAGGATGCGGGAGGAGATGGCGATGTGCAAGATCAGAGACGTCAGTGAGCTGTATGCCCTGGCCGACAGATGTGCACGTGCTGAGGAAGGGAGGAAACTCCCTGGAGAGAATACAGGAACAGGAGGATCTGACAGTGATGATGCAGCCCCAGCAAAGAAAAACCGGCGGCGGAACAACAGGAAGAGGAAAGGCAAAGATGTGCTAGTTGTTGAGCAGTCCGGCAACGAAGGTGACGCCAAGAAAGCCAAGGCTGGTAGCTCCGGCAAGGAGGTTGCCGCATGCGCCAACTGCCAGGCTGTGGCGGCCGCCGACAAGCAGGACGGCACCAACAAACAGTACTGCAAGATCCACCACACCAAGGGCCATGACCTCCAGAGCTGCAAGAAGGTCGAGCAGCTTGTCGAGCTGCAAAAGGCCGAGTACGAGCGACGCGACAAGGAGAAAGCCCAAGGAGGTGCTGGAGGATCCGGTACGAAGCGCACCGGCCGGGGAGGACGCCGTGGCAAGGCCAAGCAGCGGCAAGGAGACAGACCTCCCCGCGGCCGCGACAAGGATGAAGATGACGACGACGACGAAGACATGGATGATGACGAGACCAGTGAGTAGGAGTTCCAGAAAGCCACAGAGGTCTTGTGCATTGACGGCGGTGCTTCTCTGCATACTTCACAGCGCCAACTCAAGCAGTGGGTGCGGGAAGTCAATGCGGCAGAACCACCCGTTGAGTCACGCAAGCTTCTGAAATGGTCCAGCACGCCTATCATCTTTGATATTGAGGACCACCCTGATCGCACAACTGCGGTCGGGTGTTTGCCGATGTTGGTCTCACCAACTATCCGCAACCTCAAGGTCACTAAGATGCTAGTTGACGGCGGGGCCGGCTTGAACCTGATCTCCTCCCTGTGCTCCGGAAACTCCAAGTCCCTGACAGCGAGCTCGAAGAGACCAGCACATTCCAAGGAATCAACCCGGGAAGGAGCAAGCCGAAGGGGAAGATCACGCTGCTGGTGACATTTGGCAGCGAGTTGAACTTCAGGACTGAGAGGATCACTTTTGACGTTGCCGATTTTCCATTGCCTTACAATGGGATTCTCGGCCGTCCAGCGCTCGCCAAGTTCATGGCGGCCTCTCACTACGCGTACAACATGCTGAGATGCCAGGCCCGATAAGTGTCATCTCTGTCCCTGGCGACAAGAAGGATGCTCTTATCTGTGCCGACAAGATCTACCGGGAGGCAACAGCCACAACGGATCACGAGACACTTGCCGCTGAAGCTCCCGGGGGGAAGAAGAAGACCAAGTCCGGCAAGAGTTCTGATGCCCACTCCGGCAAGCGCACCTCTTCGGAGTGCTGCGCTACCGTCGAGGACGCACCATCGAGCTCCACCAGCCAGTGTAAGAAGACAATGGCAGCTCCGCCAGCGACCAAGAAGGTGTCCGCCAAGGAGGACGGCACTGGTGGTACTTTCACCATCAGTGCCACTCTCGACCCTAAATAGGAAAGCGCGCTCATTGCTTTCTTGCGGGTGAATGTCGATGTGTTTGCGTGGCAACCGTCTGACATCCCCGGTGTTCCTAGGAAAGTAATTGAGCACCACCTTGCCGTCTGTCCTCATGCGCAGCCCGTCAAGCAGAAAGTCAGAAAGCAAGCAGTGGAGCGCCAAGAATTCATCGCAGAAGAGATCAAGAAGTTGGAAGCAGCAGGCCTCGTAAGAGGAGTGCTCCATCCTACGTGGTTGGACAATCCTGTAGTCGTGCACAAGGCAAACAGGAAATGGAGGCTTTGTATCGACTTTACCGATGTCAATAAAGCTTGTCCCAAAGACCCATTTCCCTTGCCGCGCATCGATCAGATTGTTGACTCCACGGCCGGATCTGACTTGCTTTCATTTCTTGACGCATACTCAGGATATCATCAGATCTTCATGGCAGAAGAGGATGAGGAAAAAACCGCATTCATCACTCCCTGTGGCACGTACTGTTTCATACGGATGCCTTTCGGTTTAAAGAATGCTGGTTCAACATTTGCAAGGGTAGTCCATACTGCTTTTGAACCGCAAATACACAGAAATGTGGAGGCCTACATGGATGATATAGTGGTCAAGAGCAGGGACAAAGCAACTCTGATTCAAGATTTAGAAGAGACCTTCGCAAATCTGCGCAAGATCAGCCTCAAGCTCAACCCCGAGAAGTGCGTGTTTGGAGTCCCTTCCAGCAAGCTTCTCGGGTTCTTCGTGTCTCAGCGGGGAATTGAAGCCAATCGCGACAAGATCAAGGCCATTGAGCAGATTGAAGCACCGAAGCGTGTCAAGGATGTACGGAGACTTGCCGGCTGCATGGCGGCTCTCAGCAGGTTTATCTCTAAGTCTGTTGAGCGCGCCCTGCCGTTTTCCAAAATTTTGAAAAAGGCAGGTCCAATGAAATGGACTCCGGAAGCGGAGGCTGCGCTGCAGGACTTGAAGAGATACCTGTCCTCCACTCCAATACTTGTCGCACCTAAGCCACAAGAGAAGTTGCTGCTGTATCTGGCGGCAACCAATCAAGTGGTTAGTGCTGCGTTAGTAGCGGAGAGGGAGGCAGATGATGAGCCAGCAGCCACGGCGAGCGCATCCAGCGACAAGCAGGGGGCTTCCCCGACAAGCTCTGGTCCCGGCAAAGATGGATCTGCGCAGACACCCGAGGAGATACAGAAGAAAATGGTGCAGCGCCCAGTCTACTTTGTCAGTTCCCTTCTGCAGGGGGCTAGGTCAAGGTACTCTGGTGTGCAGAAATTGCTCTTCGGCCTTCTCATGGCCTCGAGAAAGCTGCGCCATTACTTCCAAGCACATGAGATCACAGTTGTCACTCGCTTTCCGCTGAAGAGGATACTGCAGAATCCAGAAGCAACAGGCAGGATTGTTGAGTGGGCACTGGAACTGTCAAGCTTTGGCCTCAAGTTCGAGAGCACTTCGACTATCCAAAGCAAAGCATTGGCAGAATTCGTAGCAGAGTGGACGCCAACACCAGATGAAGAAATTCCAGAGACGAGCATCCCCGTCAAGGAGGCAAGCAAAGAGTGGCTGATGTACTTTGATGGTGCCTTTTCGCTGCAAGGCGCCGGTGCTGGCGTGCTACTTGTCGCACCCACCGGAGAGCACCTCAAGTACGTAGTCCAGATGCACTTTCCCAAGGAGCAAGCAACAACCAATACTGCAGAGTATGAAGGTTTGCTCGCCGGTCTCAGGATCGTGGCAGACCTTGGGATCAAGAAGCTCATTGTCAGGGGTGACTCGCAGCTTGTCGTTCGCCAAGTGAACAAGAATTATCAGAGTCCGTTGATGGAAGCTTACGTTGATGAAGTGAGGAAGCTAGAAGAGCACTTTGTCGGCCTACAGATGGAACATGTTCCAAGATCTCAGAACGACATTGCCGATGGCCTGTCAAAGTGCGCAGCGCTTAAGTTACCTGTGGAACCAGGGATCTTTGTGCTCAAGCTGACTCAACCGTCTGTAACGCCATCAACTGGACAGAGCAAGAATAGGAAGTTGATTTCTGGTGACTATTTTCCGGCAGAGCTCCCCGAAGCCGCCGCCAAGAAGGTCCCCAAGATCAACACCAAGAATGCTGGGGAGCAGTTTGCTCCGGCAAACCCCAGGGTTTGTTCCGTTGAAGCAGACGCTCCCGACAAGTTTTGCTCCGGCAAGCTTGCCGGGGAACGTCAAGCTCCGGTTGAGCCGTAGTTTCTCGCCGTAGAAGCGGATGTTCCCACAGCAGCAGATGTGCCTTTAGTCCTTGTTGTCGAGCCACAAGCTCCAGCATGGGCACATCAGATCGTCCGTTTCCTTCAGACAGGAGAACTTCCCGAAGAGCAAGAAGAAGCGGAAAGAGTAGCCCGACAGTCAAGTATGTACCAGTTTGTCGACAACGCACTGTACAGAAGAAGACTCAACGGTGTGAAATTGAAGTGTATTCACCGGGAAGATGGACAGAAGCTGTTGGCAGAGATACATGGAGGCATATGTGGTCACCACATTGGCGCAAGAGCGCTTGCCGGCAAAGCATTCTGGTAAGGTTTCTTTTGGCCGAAAGCCCTCCAGGATGCAACTGCACAAGTAACCAAGTGTGAAGCATGCCAGTTTCATTCCAAGCAGATACGCCAGCCAGCTCAAGCTCTCCAGACGATCCCTTTATCCTGGACATTTTCGGTCTGGGGGCTCGACATCCTCGGCCCCTTCCCCTGAGCAGTCGGGGGCTTTCAGTACTTGTACGTCGCAATCGACAAGTTCACAAAGTGGCCGGAAGTGGAAGCAGTGAGGAAGGTGACAGCACAGTCAGCAGTCAAGTTCTTCAGGTCGATTGTTTGCCGTTTCGGGATCCCTAACAGGATCATCACCGACAACGGTACGCAATTCACAAGCCGCACCTTCATGCAGTACGTCCAAGATCTTGGCGCCAAGGTCTGCTTCGCTTCTGTTGCTCACCCCAGGAGCAACGGTCAAGCGGAGAGGGCAAATGCTGAAGTGCTGCGTGGACTCAAGACCAGGACTTTCGACAGGCTGCACAGGTGCGGAAGAAACTGGATCGAGGAGCTGCCGGTGGTTCTTTGGTCGATCAGGACGACACCAAATCGAGCCACTGGCCAGATACCTTTCGCTCTAGTCTATGGAGCAGAGGCAGTTCTCCCCACGGAACTCGTATACGGGTCGCCTCGAGTGCTCGCTTATGATGAGCTTGAGCAAGAGCAGCTGCGACAAGATGACGCGCTGCTCCTTGAGGAGGACCGTCTTCAGGCTGCTGTACGAGCTGCTCGCTACCAGCAAGCATTGCGCCGCTACCATAGCCGCAAAGTTAACGCCAGAAGTCTCGAGGAAGGCGACCTTGTTCTTCGGCGCGTTCATTCCGCCAAGAATTCCAACAAGTTGACGCCGAAGTGGGAAGGCCCTTATCGGGTGAAACGAGTCACTAGGCCTGGCGCTGTCCGCCTTGAGACCGAAGATGGCATTCTGGTGAGCAACTCCTGGAACATTGAGCATCTTCGTAAGTTTTACCCGTAAGGCGCGGTTGGCAGACCCTGCTCCGGCAACCATCTTTTGTACAAGTCTTGCCGCTGTTGCATGTAATCCTTTGTACAAAGCTAGGCGCAGACCCTGTGCATAAATAAAGCTCATGTGCTCCGCACATCTTGTCAATTTCATGCTTTTTATTTTTTGCATGGGTTATCTGACACTTTGTGCAGAGAACACCCCCGGTAAGCAATAACGAGCCATAAGGCTCCATATCATTAGTTTCTCTACTTCCTTTTTTCTCAAGGAAATGAAGGTTCCTTCGCCCACAAGTTTGTCGGGGGGGAAGGGGAAGATAATGGTATGGACCAGGCATCGTTCAAGTTGCCAAAGTTTGAGCAATAAGATGTTTTTAAATTTTTTAAGTTATCTTCCTTGAACGACCATGCTTTGTATGGAAAACCTGTGCGCGAAGGAACTGGCTCGTGGCTAGTTGCGCCCTTACTTTGTTTTGAGTTCGCTCAACAGTTTAAGTGTGCTGCGACTAGTGTCGTGCCCTTACTTTGTTTCGAGTTCCCTCAACAACTTAAGCGAGCTGCGGCTAGTTACGACAAGGTTTCTTGTCGGCAACGGCACTGCCAGCAGGCTGCTGACGTCCCGCACTCAGCGCTCGCGGCAAAGGTGCCTACGCCGGCAAGTTCCCTAAAAGCGTAGGGCAAAAACATACAAAGGAAGGAGTCAAGTAAAGGAAATAACATTGCAATCACGGCCCAAAATAAGAGTTATTTTACAAAATAGCTTGTCGCGGCTCTAATAGACTGTTTTCATAACATGATCAGCAGTGACAAGAAAAGAAGGAAACGGGCGGCCTAGTCCACGCGATCGCCCTCAACCCTCTTGATCCCGCTCACCTTGTCCACAATGGGTGCGACAAGGTCCTTGAGCGCCTCCAGATCAGCTTCCACCGGCAGGGATCTGAGGACGTTGGTGAGGTTGAGGCCCGGGTTGCGGAAGGCTACCTTCACCAACACCTTCTGAAGAGCTCCTGCGCAGATCTTGCGCGACTCGTCGGCCAGCTGCTTTGGGATCCTCTCCCGGAGTCGCTGGAGGGCCGTCGCCACGCCTTTGAAGAACAGAGTGAGCTTGGCGCTGGATGGGAGGGTCTCATCGGAGGGATACCCGAGATCCTCCATCCCCAGCTGCGCCAGCTCCTTGTCGATGTCTGCGGCAGCATTCACAGGACCCTCCGTCCACTTCTCCACAGTTTCTCTAAAATCGTTCTGGGTGGCGGCAATGCTCTCCAGCAGCGCCTTGTCGGCCTTGGTCTCCTTCTTCAGGGCTGCCTCCTGCTCCCTAGCACCATCCAGCGTCTTAGTCAAAGTAGCCAGCTTCAGCTCAAGATCAGCGTTGGAATCCTTGGCGGCGCTAAGCTCCTTGATCTTCCTGGCGAGACGACCCTGCAGCTCGCCAAAGGTGTAGGCGTCCTTCTCGCGCTCATGCTTGAGCTGCAGCGTCCTTTGCTTCCTTGAGAGCTCCGCTGAGTGTTTGCTCACGCGCAGCAAGCTCTTCTTCGTGGCTGTCCAGGCTGACCTTCAGCTGCGCCAACTCGCCCTCCCGCGCAGATACCTCCTCGGCGGCAAGCCGCTGTTGCTCTGCAACTTTTGCCTTCTCGGGGATGAAGGCCTTCTGCGCCTCGTCGAGCTGCACACGCTCCGCCGCCAGCGACCGGAGAGCTACCTGGTTGAGACCTCGGAGCACCTCTGCGCGCTTCTCCATGTCCACCCCCGCCTTCGCGACAAGCGCTTCGCGGGACTCCATTTTGGCTTGTCGAGCGCGGTAGAGCGACACCAGCCTCCGGAGCAGCCGCTCCTCCTCAGACTCGCCGCTGCTACTGCCCGGTGCATCAACCAACGTCAGCCCAGCGGAGGCGAGCACCTCTTCATCCAAGATTTCTCCTTCGACCGGCGCCCTGGAGCTTGACTCCCAGGGAAGCTTGATGAAGACACCATCGCCGGCCTTCAAGTATACACCTGGCTGGGGGTCTTCGGAGCCTGACGCTGCGGCAGCGGCGGGAGGATCGGCGGTCAGTGTAGAGCCTGTCGCTCCTGCGGCCTCAGGGTCGTCAGTGCGATCGCCAGACCCCTCGTCAGCTGCTGCGGCGGCAGCCTTGGCGGCCTCTTCGCCGGCGGGATCATCAACGTCGGCCGCTTCTTCGGTGGCGGCGGCATCATCAACAGCAACCTCGGTCTCCATCGGCTCTGCAGTAGATGGATCTGACGGCCGGAAAAGGAAGAAAAGTCAAGCAAATATCCAAAAAGAAGATCAAAAGAAGAAGAACCCAAGGGAAGTTTAGAAGCAAGAAGTACCTGTACCAGGCTCAGCAGTTGGGATCTCCGCTGCCGGGGGGTCGCTGGTACAATCCCTTGCGGGAGACTTCTCCCTTGCCAAAGAGCTCTCCCTTGTCGGAGGATTCTCCCTTGCCGGAGAACTCTCCCTTGGCGGCGTAGTCGAAGCAGATGTCATGTCAGGGGGAGCCTCCGGATGCTCCTGGTGAGGCTGCTCTGCTCCTACACAAGCCAACAGTCAGATATCAGCAAACAAAGAGTATCCATGCGTGCCTAACAGCGGGAAGCAAACCATATACTTACGCTGGGGGCTGCGCTGGGGGCTGCTCTGAAGAACAGCTGCCGGGTCCGGCAAGCTTGTCTCAGGCGCACCCCCTGCTGACACGGTGGGATCGTCCTCGATGACAATCACCGGGACCTTGGCTCTCTTTGCCGCTCTCTGGGCCAGAGTCCTAAAAAGGAATAAGTTCAGAGTAAAGCAAATGAGATACAAGACAAGACAGCAAGTATTGAAGACGTACAAGTACAACAAGAATCTTACTCTTCTTCTTCCTCGTCGGAGCTGAGCGCGGAGAAGTCAAAGCCTGGCCCACCTCCGGCTCGAAGAGGCGGAGGAGTAGGATCCCTTGGCCGCTTGGCGGGAGCTGGAGCGGCGGACCGGTAGGACCCCGCTCCAGTTGCCGCTGTGGCGTGAGGCGCTTCCGCGGCAACAGAACTTGCCGCGGTGGAGCGTGTCGTGCGGCGCGGCGGGGGTTGACTCGTCCGCCGCTCCGCTACGTCCCCGGCCTTGCGAAGACGCCTTCTTGGTGGAGCCGGGGGCTCTGCTTGTGGAGCCGGGGGTTCTGCTTGCGGCAAGCTGCCCGAAGACGAAGAGGAAGAGGAGCCGATCTCCAACGAGCCGCTCGTATCCTCGGCGGGCCCGCTCGGCCTGACGTCATGCCCGGCGGACCTCTCCTCGCCGGCAAGTTCCTCTCGCTCGGCAAGGCTTGCCGCCTCTGCTGCCTCTGCCTCCTCCACGGTGAACCCAAACTCGCCCGCAGCTGCGGCTGCCGCCGCCTCTTCCAGCCTGGTGGCGATGCGCTTGAGCTCCTCGTCGGTGGTGTCTCGGGTGAGGCCCCTCTGCTCATCGGCGTCGATCGGCACTTCTACCAAGCCATCGAAGAACGCCCGCATGACATCATCTGCAGGCTCTATCCAGGCTGGGTCAATTCCATACGAGTCGCACAGCGGCATCATTGCACGGATGCGGTCGAGCGAGGAGTATTTGCACAGCGGAACGACGCCCCTCGGCAACCTGAACACTTCGGGATGCTAAGGGTCGTACTTGAACAGCTCCTGGAGCATCGCGTTGAGCTCCAGGACGGTGAAGTTGAAGTTGAGGCCCGGCCGCAGCCTCATGATATCCGCCACGTTCTGGAACTCCCAGGCGGGTCTCCTCCTCTCCTGCATGGGGGCGATGCGGCGGTGAAGGAAATCTGCGCCAACCGCTCCTACAGTAAGTCCGGCAAGCCTGAGGCGTAGGATCCGGGCGACGGCAATCTTCAGTCTGTCGTCTTCCGGGGCCAGGCTACTCCAATCACTGCCGCACCTACTGGAGTTTGGCGCAGGGCAGTAAACAGCTGTGGGTTCTCCTCGACAATCAGGCACCAGTCCGCCCTCCACTCCTCCCACTTGCTACGGAACTCTCCATCCAGATAAGCATCCTTCTTGCCGGCTTTTGAGATCCAGACGATTCCGCCGGATAAAGGCTCTCCTTTCTCAACTCGAGGTGAAAAGAAGTGGCAGAAAAGGGCTACGTTTGGACGGATTCCGACGAAGTTTTCACAGAGATGTGCGAAAACTGCCATGGTTAGGACAACATTGGGGGTGAAGTCAAGGAGGTGGATCCCGTAGGTGTTCATGATGTCACAGAAGAATTCGGAAAAGGGCGGGCTGAGCCCGCAGTAGAAGAACAAGGCGAAGAAAGGGTACCCAGTGGGAGCCTTTTTCCAAGCGGCGGCTGGGAGTACCTTCGTGCGCGGATGCGCTCGCGTCCCCGTCGACCAGAAGAGGTAGTAGTACTCCTTCAGCTCTTCCGCGGCAAGCCTCAGAGGGAAGATTGCCCGCTCCTTTCGCAGCATCGCGAGCCACTGCGCCTCGGCCGACTTCACCTTCTCGGCTTTTGGAGCCATGGCGGGAGTGGTGAGGGAGAACGACGGTGTTGGTGGCGATGGGGGCGGAGCGCTGCTCTCTTTCGGCTTTGGGAAGAAGGGGAGTGGCGAAGATTCTCGAGGAAGGAATAGCAACGGGCAGATGGGCGAACTGCCCCTGTTTCCCCTGCTTATAAGGAGGAAGGGAGCGGACGTTCCGCTTTCCCGAATAAACAAACCACCCACGACCTCTCCCACGACGCCGCAATCGACGCGTGCCGTTCGGGGAGGGCGCGGTGGATACGGAGTAAGATACGGCGTGATCTAGGCCGCGCGTGCCCGTGCCCTGTTTTGGGCCTGGCCCAACAGCGCTCGGCACCGTGTATGGCCCAGGCCCGGGGGCTCCTGTCGGTGTACTAGAGTAGGGGTACCCTAGTATCCCGAACTTGTGCACGGGCAGTCGCAGCGCCCCGCGGCAAGGCTTGCCGGGTGACCGCCAAGGACCCCCGTGATTCCTTTGGAGCCATTCAAGAACAACGTATTTAAGCCAAGGAGACAAGGCCCCGGCAAGAGGAGCTTGTCGGGAAGGCCACTCAGGGCACAAAGCCCCGGCAAGAGGAGCTTATCGGGAAGGCCAACCAAGGCATCTCAAGGAACTTGCCGCGACGCGCCATGTGTCCCGGCAAGACCCGGCGAGCGACAAGCTCCTGGACGCGTCAAGATAACAGCCGCGGCAAGGCGTTTGCCGCGGCTAGCAACCACTCTATACCCACGCTCCAGCACACCCACCAACGTGTCGCTCTGAGACCCTTCCAGGCGTACGTGGCGGGAGGCTGTGCAGCCAGGGGTGCACTATGGCAAGCGGCGCTGACAAGATCGCCATCATGGCGAGCGGTGGCGTCCCTGACGGTCCCTTTTCTGCAATGTTTGGGCGACGTAGATAGGCATTTAATGCCCTTGTCCCCTGCCGTCAGGGTTAGGTATGATACACTGTGTAGGTAGCTATACCTACTGCAGAACCTTTCCATTTTTACCCTTATCTACGTTGCCACCTGTTGGAGACCCCTTTAGCATATAAAAGGAGGCCCATGCACAACGTAGAGGAGGGGGGGGGAAACAGAAGAACGCTCGGTCTCGTTAGCTGCTTGTGTGTACTTTAGCACTCAGCGCTCCCGAGCAAGAACTCAATACAAACCACAAAGCAGCAGTAGGAGTATTATCTCTTCGGAGAGCTCCGAAGCTGGGTAAACCGCTCGTGTGCCTCGCCTCGATTTGCTCTTCGTGCGACCTCCGCCCCCCGCCGAACCGAAAAGGGGCTCCGTCCCCATAGGTGCTCGCGGATCAGTTTCCCCGACAAAGTGTGACCAGAAAGGATGATTGTGACAAACTAAAAGCAAATGAAGCAAAGATTCATATAATACACGATGCTCCAAGCAAAACTCATGATATGTGCCGAATAAAAATATAGTTCCAAGTAAAATTACCGATAGTTGGTAGAAGAAAGAGGGGATGCCGGAAGGCATCCCCAAGTTTAGTTGCTTGGGAATCCCTGAATATTACCTTGGGGTGCCTCGGGCATCCCCAAGCTTAGGCTCTTGCCACTCCTAATTCCTTCATCCATTGTGATCTCACCCAAAATCTTAAAACCTTAATCACACAAAACTCAACAAAACATTGTTAGATCCATTAGTATAATAAAACAAATCACTACTTTAAGTACTATTGCAAACCCATTCATATTTTATTTTTGCATTTTACCTACTTTATTCTAACTTCTCCATGGCTTATACAATCCGACACAATCCATAGTTTCATCAGAACAAGCAAAATAATGATAAAAGACAGAACAGTCTGTAGCAATGTGAACATTGACCATATTTCTGTAACTCCAAACATTCTGAAAAATTTGGAAAACATGGGCAATTTATATATCAATCATGTGTAAAAAATTCAGAAATTTATCACGCTCCAACAAATGTCAACAAATCTGCTACTAGACGCAAAAGTTTCTGTTTTTGCACAGAATCAAAGCAACTATCAACCAAATCATCCCAAAGGCTTTACTTGGCACAAACAGTAATTAAAATATAAAAACACAATCATGATAGTAGCATAAGTGTGTGATTATTGAAAATAGAAAAGAAACAAAAATTAAAGGATAATTATTGGGTTGCCTCCCAACTAGCGCTATTGTTTTACGCCCCTAGCTAGGCATAATGTATAGTTTCAAGTGTTGTCATCTTTGGTTTTTGTTCCATAGGTGGACCTCATGATTGATTCATATGGTGGGTTAATTCTAGTTCTAGGGAAGTGTTCCATACCCTTCAACGGAAACTGGAATTTTATATTCCCTTCTTTCATATCAATAACGACACCTATAGTTCATACAAAAGGTCTACCAAGTATTATGGGGCAAGACGGATTGCATTCGATGTCAAGCACAATAAGATCAACATGCACATAGTTCCTATTTGCAAGAATAAGAACATCATTAATTCTATCCAAAGGTTTTTAATAGTTGAATCCACCAAGTGCAAATTAAGCGAACATTCATCCATATTGGTAAAACCTAGCACAACACATAGAGATTTTGGAATTGTGGAAACACTAGCACCAAAATAACATAAAGCATTGCACTCATAATTTAAATCTTGACTTTAATGTTAGGTTCCCATTCATCATATAATTTTCTAGGAATTGAAATATCTAATTCTAGCTTTTCTTCTAAAGCTTTCATCATCACTTCTACAATATGTTTAGTAGAAGCCTTATTTTGTTCATAAGAGTTGGGTGAATTTAGTGTTGGGGAACGTAGCATGCAATTTCAAAACAATTCCTATGATCACGCAAGATCTATCTAGGAGATGCATAGCAACAAGAAGGGGAGAATGTTTCCATGTACCCTCGTAGACCAAAAGCGGAAGCGTTATGTTAACGTGGTTGATGTAGTCGAACTTCTTCACGATCCAACCGATCCAAGTACCGAACGTACGGCACCTCCGTGTTTAGCACACGTTCAGCTCGATGATGTCCCTCGAACTCTTGATCCAGTAGAGGGTCGAGGGAGAGTTCCGTCAGCATGACGGCGTGGCGATGGTAATGGTGACGTGATCCGCGCAGGGCTTCGCCTAAGCACTACAACGCTATGACCGGAGGAGTAAACTATGGAGGTGGGCACCGCACACGGCTAAGAGAACTATTGGTGTGACTTTGGGGTGCCCCCTGCCCACATATATAAAGGAGGGGGGAGAGAGGTCGGCGGCCAGGAGGGGCGCGCCATGGGGGGGGGGTCCTACTTGGTCTCCTAGTCCAAGTAGGATTCGCCCCCCTCCTTTTCCTTTCTCCACCGGAGGCAATAGGAAGGAGAGGGAGAGGGAAAGGAAAGGGAGGCGCCGCCCCCTCCTCCTTGTCCTATTCGGACTCCGTAGGAGGGGGGCGCGGGGCCACCCCCCCGCGGGCTTCCCTCTCTCTTCCTTAGGCCCATGTTGGCCCAACACTTACCCGGGGTGTTCCGGTAACCCTTCGGTACTCCGGTAAAATACCCGAATCACTCGGAGCCATTCCGATGTCCGAATATAACCTTCCAATATATGAATCTTTACCTCTCAACCATTTCAAGACTCCTCGACATGTCCGTGATCTCATTCGGGACTCCGAACAAACTTAGGTCACCAAAACACATAACTCATAATATAAATCGTCATCGAACATTAAGCGTGTGGACCCTACGGGTTCGAGAACTATGTAGACATGACCGCGACACATCTCCGGTCAATAACCAATAGAGGAACCTGGATGCTCATATTGGATCCTACATATTCTACCAAGATTTTATCGGTTAAACGGCATAACAACATGTGTCATTCCCTTTGTCATCAGTACGTTCCTTGCCCGAGATTTGATCGTGGGTATCATCATACCTAGTTCAATCTCGTTACCGACAAGTCTCTTTACTCGTTCTGTAATGCATCATCCCGCAACTAACTCACTAGTCACATTGCTTGCAAGGCTTATATTGATGTGCATTACTGAGAGGGCCCAGAGATACCTCTCCGATACACGGAGTGAGAAATCCTAATCTCTATCTATGCCAACTCAACAAACATATTCGGAGACACTTGTAGAGCATCTTTATAATCACCCAGTTATGTTGTGACGTTTGATTGCACACAAAGTGTTCCTCCGATATTCGGGAGTTGCATAATCCCATAGTCATAGGAATGTATAAGGCATGAAGAAAGCAATAGCAATAAAACATAACGATCATTATGCTAAGCTAAGGGATGGGTCTTGTCCATCACATCATTCTCTAATGATGTGATCCCGTTCATCAAATGACAACACATGTCTATGGTTAGGAAACTTAACCATCTTTGATTAACGAGCTAGTCTAGTAGAGGCATACTAAGGACACTATGTTTTGCCTATGTATTCACACATGTACTAAGTTTCTGGTTAATACAATTCTAGCATGAATAATAAACATTTATCATGATATAAGGAGATATAAATAACAACTTTATTATTGCCTCTAGGGCATATTTCCTTCATTTAGCATGGATCATAACAAATAAATACATTCAATCAGAGAATAACCATAATAATTAAAGTCTTTCTAAACCAAGAGAGTGAGAACATCACTAGTTAAAGTTTTTACCTCTCCAAACCCACTTTTATAAAAAATATCATTAAGATTTTCACCCTCTGAATTATGGGGACGCCTTCTAGCTAAAGTTGAATCTTCTTCAGTACAATTTTCATCATGTTTTTATATTGATAAACAAGAAATCAATAGATGAAACACAAATCATTTTAATATCCTCATCATTACTACGATAGAAATTAGGAGGAGTTGCTTTTTCTAAAAATTCTCGTTTAGCTCTTAGCATATCGGTTCTTTTCTTACTCCCATCCATGGAGACATATAAAGCTTTAGTTGATTCATTAATATCAATCTTGGGCGGAAAAAATTTAGCTTTAAGATTTTCCACATCATGAATAATTCTATCAATGCTCCTAGACATATCATCAAGTTTACTCAATTTTTCTTTTGTCGTAGTGTTGAAAACTTTTTGAGCACCAATAAGTTCTTTAATATTACTTTCAAGATTAGAGAATATCCTATTATTATTATTATTATTATTATTATTATTATTATTATTATTATTATTATTATTATTATTATTATTATTATTATTATTATTATTATTATTATTATTATTATTATTATTACCATAGGAATTGCCATAATTATTAGAGGAATTTCCAGGAAATGGCCCAGGATTAAAATTACCTCTATAAGCATTACTATTAAAATTGTTTTGCGAGACAAAATTCTCATCTACCAGATCATTATTTTTCTCAATAAAGGTGGACAAAGGCACATCATTAGGATCAGTAGGAGCATTTTTACTAGCAACCAATTTCATAAGAGCATCAACTTTATCACTCAAAGTATGAATGTATTCAACATAATTCACCTTTTTACTAGTAGGAACTCTTTTAGTATGCCATTGTGAATAATTTGCCATAATATTATCAAGAAATTTAGTAACTTCACCCAATGTAATCTCCATAAAAGTACCACCCGTGGTGGAATCTAAAAGTTTTCTAGAAACAAAATTTTATCCTCCATAATTTTTTTGTGTGATCATCCACAAATTTAAACCATGAGTAGGGCAATTACTTTTTAGTTTCATTATTTCCCAAGATGGGGTAACATGTTCATGCCCAAGTTGCTTGGAATTCATAATTCAATTTCTTAGGGAAATAATTTTCGTGGGAGGAAAATATTTAGTAATGAAAGCATCTTTGCACCTATCCCAAGAATCAATACTATTTCATGGCAAAGTTGAAAAGCAGTTTTTTGCACGATCCCGCAATGAGAACGATAGTAATTTTAATTTCACAATATCATTATCCACAAATTTTTCATTTTGCATATCACATAATTATACGAAAGTGTTAAGATGGGATGCAGCATCTTCATTAGGACTACAAGAAAATTATTCTTTCATAACAAGATTTAGCAAAGCGGCATTAATATCACGAGTCTCTGCACAAGCGGCGGGAGGAGCAATAGGAGTACTAAAAATCATTATTATTAGTATTGTAAAAATCCCACAATTTTGTGTTTTCTTGAGACATCATCACTAAGAAAAGAAGATAACAAGCAAGCAAAGAAGCAAACGAGAAAAAGGCGAAAAAAAATATTTTTGTGTTTTTGTAAAACTTTTTTTAGAACTGGGGGAGTTGAAAACGAGAGGCAAATGGCGAATAATGTAAATGAAAGGAGATGAAAGTTAATGCGAATGTACTTGATAGATGTTGATGATGTCTCCCCGACAACGGCGCCAAAAATTATTTCTGCTACTTGTGAACTGCGTTGGGATTTCCCTGAAGAGGAGAGGATGATGCATTATAGTAGAGATAAGTATTTCCCTTAGTTAAGAATCAAGGTTATCAATCCAGTAGGGGAACCAAGCAACAACTCGTTAGCAGTACCTGCACACAAACAACAAATCCTTGCAACCCAACACAAACAAGGGGTTGGCAATCCCTTGACGGTTACAAGCAAGATTAAATTGTGTGGTATTTGATAGATAGATCAGACAAAAGTATAAAAAAACGCAACATGGTATTTTTGGTTTTAATATATGCTAAAATATATACCCGGGGGCCATAGTTTTCACCAGAGGCTTCTCTCTTGAAAATAGCATACGGTGAGTAAACAAATTACGGTTGGGAAATTGATAGAAAAGCAAAGAATTATGACGATATCCAAGGCAAAGATCATTTATAGGCATCACGTCTATGACAAGTAGACCGACTCCTTCCTGCATCTACTACAATTACTCCACACATCGACCGCTATCCAGCACGCTAGTGTATTAAGTTCATTAAAAAATGGAGTAACGCCTTACGCAAGATGACATGATGTAGAAAAGATAAATTCATATATGAATAAACCCTGTCTTTTTACCCTTAACAGCAATGATACAATGCGTGTCACGTCCTCTTCTATCACTGGGATTGAGCACCGCAAGATTGAACCCATTACAAAGCACCTCTCCCATTGAAAAATCAATCTAATTGGCCAAACCAAATCAATAGATCAAAGAGAAATACGAAGCTATAGTAATCATGAATAAAAGAGTTCGGTGAAAACTCAAATAATGTTCATGGATAGATCTGATCATAAACTCACAACTTATTGGATCCCAACAAACACACCACAAAAAGTGATTAAATCAGATAGAACTCCAAGAACATCGAGGAGAACATTCTATTGAAGATCAAATAGAGAGAAGAAGCCATCTAGATACTAATTATGGACCCATAGGTCTGTGGTAAACTACTCATCACTACAAAAAACACATTCGTGACATTTTGGGCCGAACGAATTTGTTCTGTCATGCTTATGACACTTCTATGACGATAATTGTGACAAAACCCGATATCATCATAGATGTGGTGGGCTCCTACTTCTATGACAAAAAATCATGACAGAAAATGGGCTTTTCGTCCTAGGCAGGCCGGAGAAGCAGCTACATGACATTCTTTGGGACGTCCATGACGGAAAAATTCATGGTAGAAGCGAGGGCGAGGAAAATATCGGGGAGTTCCTGGTTACGGTGGGTGGTTGGGGCTGAGCGATGCACAGAGCGATTGCGCATTTCACTCGTACACGTACACGCGTGGGTGCAAGGAGTTGGGCTCTAACTAAACCCGAGCGAGGCGTTCGCTTACTGAACCCAAGCGATTGCACTATCTATGCATTACTGAACCCGAGCGATCGATCGATCCCTGGCTGTTAACTGAACCCGATCGAGTGATTCCTTCGCTATTTCTGCTAACTGAAGTCGATCGAACATGTTGCCTCTTTATGAACAGTGAGCCTTGTTGGGGGTTGGATGAACAGTTCCCGATGGCGGTTGGATGAACAGGACCCCGTGGTAGTAGAAGCCGTTGTCGCTGGATCAACAGGACCCCGATCGAGCCGGTTGGGGGTGGATGAACAGGACCTCGCGGGAGGGCTGGTTGAACAGTAGCCGGTGGAGGCTAGATGAACAGGACCCCGTGGAGGGCTGGTTGACAGTAGCTAGTGGAGGCTGGATGAATAGGACCCCGTGGAGGGCTGTTTGAATAGTAGCCGGTGGGGGCTGGATGAACAGGAGCCCGTGGATGAACAATAGCCGGTGGAAGCAGGAGGGAGCCATCATGGATGAACAATCACAGGTGGAGGCTGGAGGATGTCGCGGTGGATGAACAGTAGCCCGTGAGGCTAGAGCGAGGTAGTAGACGGTGGATGAACAGTACCCCGTGAAGTGAAGTCCCGTTTTGCGGTACGCCACACCCCTCCCGATGAACAGGACCTATTTTCGACCATAGGAGGTCGAAGAGAAGTCTGTTTCCTCCATTTTGCGGTACGCCACACCCCTCCCGATCAACATGACCCTGTTTTGACCATAGGTGCTCCAACAGAAGCATGTTTCCTCTGTTTTGCGGTACGCCTGACCCCTCCTGATGAACAAGATCTCGTTTCGACCGTAGGCGGTCCAACAAAAGGCCGTTTCCTCCGTTATAGGGTATGCCAGGCCTCGTTTCGGCTGTTCTGTCCAAGCCGGTTGGCTTCCAATGAATAGGACGCATTTCTTTGCCTCTCGATGAACACGACGCAGTTTCTCCATTCCGACCCAGCCGGTTGGGTGCTGATGAATAGGACGACGTCGATGTACGCGTTTGAGACCCCGCCCATATGTACGTATGTAGCCGTATTTAGTTTTTTGCAGCGTGGATGTACGTACGTGTACATGATTTATACAGGACTTCCTCAACTGCTACGTCACATGTGCCGCCCCTTGCTCGGCCATGGTTCATCCTTGCAGAGAGACCGATCGACCAGTATGTACGTACACATTCGCTACCAGAGAGACAACCCTACGTGCAGTTCAACCCGGTGGGTCCCAGCTGTCAGGGAGTATAAGGAGGCACTTCCTTGCATGCAAAAATATAGCTGATGGGTCCCAAATGTCAGGGGGAGGAATCATCTTTTTTACCCGTAATAAGGACACACTTCCTTGCATGCGAATACGTAGCTGGTGGGTCCCAACTGTTAGGAGGAGAAAACATTATTTTTCAGGGTAAAAAGGATGCAGTTGCATGCATGGGTGTGGTGCGTCCCCACTATCAGCCTCTCACGTACAATCATCTTCCAACGACTCCCGTTTGTTGACCATGTTGACCACACCGTCCTGAGAGCACCAAGGCCGGTGGACGACGGTGAGGCCCCAGACTAGAGTGACCAGGAGAAGCCCCACTATTTTTGCATAATAAGGAGGCAATTGCTTGTGTGGGTCCCTACTATCATCCTCTCCACTTACATCCCTCTTCCGATGGCTACTATTTGTTGACCATGTTGACCACGCCGCGCCGAGAGCACAAACGTGGTGGACGAGGGCGAGGCCCAGGAAGGGAACGGCCCAGAGCCGACGAAGCCATAGCAGCGGATGCCCATGCTGAGGGGAGTACGAGGGCTGACTGGTCCGCTGCGGGGTGAGGCTGACATCGCCGAAAGATAATAGGATGTTCGGGTGGGTAGAGGGGTGGCCTGGCGGCAGCACAGCCGGCCACGGGAGGAGGGAGCAGGCAGTCCCGCCGGCGCTGGTTTGTGTGGCTGGAGTAGGAAAATCGGAAATTGAAGAAGCACGACAGCCACTGGAAGGACATCCAAACAATCACTGATATGTGTTGACTAAGTTGACAAAGCCTTGCGTACATGTCAAAAAAATTTAGGACAACGTCATCATCAACCTAGTAGGCCCAGAAGTCAGCCTCAAAATCCGCGGAAAACAGCATACAACCCATTTGCCATTATTTTCAATAATTTACAGCCCATTTACTAATTCTTAAGGATACTTTGAAGCCCTTATTCTTTTTATTAGCATTACAGACCATATTCTTGGCACTAGTAAAAAATTCAACGAAATTTTGCATATTTCGGTGGAGTCCGAACTCTTTTAATCACGAAATTTTCAGTCACGTTAAAAATAATTTTTTAAAAGTTATATAAAAAAATTCAAAAAAAAATTCTCCAAAAAAATGAATGAAATTTAAAATCTTGAAATCTAGAAAAAAAACGATATTTGAATGTAATTGTCAGTTGGCTTTGGTTTTAAAATTTACAGCACATTTCTTACTACTTATAGCCCATTTTCTGGGGAAGCAGAATACATCCCTCCTCGTCTTGAAAGATTTGCAGGGCTGAGAAAAGCATGTATGCCTCGGTTGGGTATTCTCCAAAAAATAGAACTGGGCTAGCCATTTTGAGAAAGAAAAAAGATATCAACTGGCCTCATCATGTGCTTAAATAAAAGCGTAAGCGTGGGCTAGACAGGTGATACATCTCCAACGTATCTATAATTTTTTATTGTTCCTTGTTGTTATATTATCAATCTTGGATGTTTTATAATCATTTTATAGTCATTTTATATCATTTTTTGGTACTAACCTATTGACATAGTGCCATGTGCCAGTTGTTGTTTTCTGCATGTTTTTACATCGTAGGAAATAAATACCAAATGGAGCCCAAATGTGATGTCGTTTGAAGCTACGTCGGTATTTCCCTAAAGATGAAGGGATGATGCAGCATAGCGGCGGTATGTATTTCCCTCCGAAATGAAACTAGGGTTATCGAACCAGTAGGAGAACCAAGCAACACAACGTAAACATCCACTGCACACAAATAACAACACCTCGCAATCCGACGTGTTAAAGGGGTTGTCAATCCCTTTCAGGGTACGGTGCGTGGACGGGAGAAAGTTGTAATAGATTAAAATAATAGATCAAGTTGGGCAATTGATAGAAACTCAAATAAGTATGACGATATCCAGGCAATGATCATTACATAGGCAACACGTCCAAGACTAGTAGACCGACTCCTGCCTGCATCTACTACTATAACTCCACACATTGACCACTATCCATCATGCATCTAGTGTATTAAGTTCATGGAAAAATAGAGTAATGCAATAAGAACGATGACATGATGTAGACAAGATCCATTTATCTATATGGCGGTAGATATATATCTCGTCTTTTTATCCTTAGTAGGAACGATACAAACGTGTCGGTTCCCTTTCTGTCACTAGGATCAAGCACCGTAAGATCGAACCCACTACCGGGCACCTCTTCCCATTGCAAGATAAATAGATCAAGTTGGCCAAACAAAACCCAAATATCGGAGAAGAAATACGAGGCTATAAGAGATCATCCGTATAAGAGATCAAAGAAAATCAAATAACTTTCATGGATATAAAAAGATATGACTGATCATAAACTCAAAGTTCATCAGATCCCAACAAACACACTGCAAAAAGAGTTACATCATATGGATCTCCAAGAGACCATTGTATTGAGAATTCAGCTAGAGAGAGGAAGCCATCTAGCTACTAACTACGGACCCGAAGGTCTACAAAGAACTACTCATGCATCATCGGAGAGGCACCAATGGAGGTGGGGAACCCCATACGAGATGGTGTCTAGATTGGATCTGGTAGTTATGGACTTTGCGGCGGCTGGATGAATATTTCGTCGACTCTTCTAGGGTTTCTGGAATATTGGGGTATTTATAGAGCAAAGAGGCGGTCTGGGGGCAGCCGAGGTGGGCACAACCCACCAGGCTGCGCATGGGCCTCCTGGCGCACCCTGGTGGGTTGTGCCCCCCTTGGGGCACCCCCCACGTGCAACCAGGGCCCATGGCCTTCCTTCTGTCCCATAAAAAATCACCGTGAAGTTTCTTGGCATTTGGACTTCATCTGATATTGATTTCTTGCGATGTAAAAAACATGGAAAAAATAGCAACTGGCACTTGGCACTATGTCAATAGGTTAGTACCAAAAAATGATATAAAATGATTTTAAAACATCCAAGATTGATAATAAAATAGCATGGAACTATAAAAAATTATAGATACATTGGAGACGTATCAGCATCCCCAAGCTTAACTTCTACTCGTACTCGAGTAGGTAAGTGATAAAAACAGAATTTTTGATGTGGAGTGTTGTTCATCATGTCATATCCTATTCTTTTCTTCATAGCATCGACATTTGGACTTTTATGTGATTCAATGCAATAGTCTAGTTTTGAAATAATAAATTAGATACTCAAGCATATCAATAAGAAACCATGTCTTTCAAAATATCAACGCTAAAATAAGTTATCCTTAGCCCATCATGCTCAAACATTGATCCATTCATGAAACACACTCGAAAATTAACTACACCCAATACTTGAGTACGATCATATTATCTCCTAGTTGGTGCTTTTTATGAGAGAAGATGGAGACTCAAAATCAAAATAAAAATTGCATAAAGTAAAATAAAGGCCCTTCGCAGAGGGAAGTAGGGATTTGCAGAGGTGCCAAAGCTCAAAGCGAAAAACTTAGAGATAAAAACATTTTTGGAGGTGTATCCATCCCACCAACGAAGACGACTCAGAGTTCCCAACACTTTCCATGCTAGATATGCCATAGGCGGTTCCCAAACGGAAAATAATGTTTATTCCTTTTTCCACCATACTTTCACTTTCCATGGCTAACCGTATCCACGGGTGCCCTCCATACCAACACTTTCCAAGGAATTTACTATTTGACAACATAAAGTAAATTAATTTTTGCATTTCGGGACTGGGCATCCCTAAGACCTTTGCTTTACTCTCGTGCAATGACAAGTCAATAAACACTCATCTTGAGAATAACACATCCAGCATGGAAAATATTAGCCACCCGTTACCGTTCCGCGAGCGAAACAAACAAACAAAAGAGAAGTTTATTTTGAAAATTAGAGATGGCACATACAAATTTTCTTAGAACGGCAAAAGAATACTGCATATAGGTAGATATAGTGGACTCATGTGGCAAAACTCGTATGAAGGATTTTGGATGCACAAGTAGAGATCATACTTAGTGCAAAATGAAGGCTAGCAAAAGGTTGGGAAGCAGCCAACCAAGAAACGAATAATCTCATAAGCAATCATTAAGCATAATTAACACCGAATAATGCACCACAAGTAGGATATAATTTTCATTGCATGATTATTGACTTTCGTGCATGCATAGGGAATCACAAACCTTAACACCAATATTCTTACTATAGCACAATTACTCATATACATAACTCACATATCACATCATCATATCTCAAAAATATTATTAAGAATCAAGTTTATTTTTTCCAATGATCTTCATGACATTTTTTCTTTATTTCTTTATCTTTCTTGGATATCTATCACTTTGGGACTAATTTTCATGTGTTGCTTCTCACAAGCTCAAAAAAATATAAGTGAAAATCATGAGTGTAAAAAGTTTTCTTTCTCTCAAAATAATTTAAGTGAAGCAAGATATAATTTCTTCAAAAATAACAAAGCACACTATGCTCAAAAAGATATAAGTAAAGCACTAGAGCAAGTCCTAACTCATAAAAGATTTAAGTGAAGCATAGAGAGCAATTGTAACAAGTCATGATATACTTTTGGCTCTCTCAAATAGGTGTGTCCAACAAGGATTGATGACTTAAAACACAAAATAAAACAAGCAAAGACACATATCATACAAGACGCTCCAAGCAAAACACATATCATGTGACGAATAAAAATATAGCCTCGAGTAAAATAGCGATAGTTGTTGGAAGAAAGCAGGGATGCCACTCGGGGGCATCCCCAAGCTTAGTTGGTTGCTCATTCTTGGATAAGAGCTTGGGATTCCAGGGCATCCCCAAGCTTAGACTCTTCTATCCTTCTTTCATCCATCGTAAGATAACCCAAAACTTGAAAACTTCAATCACACAAAACTCAATAAATCCTTCGTGAGATCCGTTAGTGTAAGAGAAATAAACCACTACTATAAGTGTTGTATCAAACCAACTCTTATTTTGTTTTTGTATTTTATCTACTGTATTCCAACTTTCCTATGGCAAAAACTCATCAAAGAAAACCATAGAGCCATCAAAATAAGCACACAAGACAAAGAAAACAGAATCTGTCAAAACAGAACAGTTTGTAGCAATATGATTTGTTAGAATACTTCTGAAACTCCAAAAATTCTGAAAAACTAGGACAACCTAGATCATTTTTGTCTTGATCTTCTACAAAAATAATTAACATTTTATCACTTTCTTGTGAATTTGGACAATTATTTCCGTGAGCACAAAGTTTCTGTCTTTTTCAGCAAGATCAAACAACTATCACCCAAGAAGATCCTATTAGTTCTACTTGGCACAAACACTAATTAAAACACAAAAAGCACAATGATAACAGTAGCATAATTGTGTAAACACACAAAAACAGCAAGAAAAATGCAAAAAAATTATTCATTGGGTTGCCTCCCAACAAGCGCTATAGTTTTATGCCCCTAGCTAGGAATAAAACATTAACGATCTCAACATAACGAGAGGTAATCTAGTAACATGAAAATTTCTACAACCATATTTTCCTCTCTCATAATAATTACATGTAGGATCATACTCAAATTCAACAATATAACTATCATATAAAATTTTCTTTTCATGATCCACATGCATGGAAAGTTGACACTCTTCCAAAATAGTGGGATTATCATCAAATAAAGTCATGACCTCTCCAAACCCACTTCCATTAAAAATTTCATAAGATTGAACACTCTCCAAATATGTGGGATTATTTTTAGCTAAAGTTGACACTCTTCCAAACCCACTTTCAATATTATCGCAAGCATATTCATCATGAGGCTTAAATAAATTTTCGAGATCATAAGAAACATTATCACCCCAATCACGATCATTGCAATAAGTAGCGGACATAACTAAGCAAGCATCCCCTAGATTGGGGATTTGCATATTATTAGCACAATTGACATTAACATAATTTATAGTAAAATTATTGCAATCATGCTTTTCATTCAAGGAGCTATCATGAATCACTTCATAAATTTCTTCATGACAATTTTTAGATTCACGAATCTCAAGCAAAACTTCATAAATATAATCTAGTGCACTCAAATCACTAGCAACTGGTTCATCATGATTGGATCTTTTAAAAAGATTAGCAAGTGGATGGGGATCCATATCAATAGATTTTTAGCAAGCGAAGATGCAAGCATATCGAAGGCACATGGCAACACAAGCAAACAAAAGATCTCATGAGAAAGAGGCGAACAAAAAAGAAGAGGGCATATAAAACGGCAATTTTGTGAAGTGGGGGGAGAGGAAAATGAGAGGCAAATGGAAAATAATGTAAATTGCGAGGAGATGAGATTTGTGATTAGGAACCTAGTTATGTTGAAAATCCTCCCCGGCAACGGCGCCAGAAATGGTGTGTTGACGGGAGGCTATCTTGAATTGATTCTTCCTCGGCAACGGTGCCAGAAATGGCGTGTTGACGGGAGGCTATATTGACTTGATTCTTCCCTGGCAACGGCGCCAGAAATTCCTTTTGATCTCGCTTGAAGCTACGTCGGTATTTCCCCAAAGAGGAAGGGATGATGCAGCACAGCGGCGGTTGGTATTTCCCTCAGAAATGAAACCAAGGTTATCGAACCAGTAGGAAAACCAAGAAACACAATGTAAACAGCCCCTGCACACAAATAACCACACCTCGCAACCTAACGTGTTAAAGGGGTTGTCAATCCCTTTCGGGGTACGGCGCCAGAAACGGTGCTTGGACAGGAGAAAGTGGTAATAGATTGAAATAATAGATCGCAAATAAAATAAAGTGCAGCAAAGTATTTTTGTATTTTTGGTTTAATAGATTTGAATAAAAGTGAAAAGGAAAAATAGATCGCAAGCAAATATATGAGAAATAAGACCCAGGGGGCGTAGGTTTCACTAGTAGCTTCTCTCGAGAAAAATAGCAAACGATGGGTAAACAAATTACTGTTGGGCAATTGATAGAACCTCAAATAATTATGACGATATCCACGCAATGATCATTACATAGGCATCACGTCCAAGATTAGTAGACCGACTCCTGCCTGCATCTACTACTATTACTCCACACATCGACCGATATCCAGCATGCATCTAGTGTATTAAGTTCATGGAAAAACGGAGTAATGCAATAAGAACGATGACATGATGTAGACAAGATCCGTTGATCTATATGGCGGTAGATATAGATCTCGTCTTTTATCCTCGGTAGCAATGATACATACGTGGCGGTTCCCTTTTTGTCACTTGGATCAAGCACCGTAAGATCGAACCCACTACCGGGCACCTCTTCCCATTGCAAGATAAATAGATCAAGTTGGCCAAAAAAAACCCAAATATCGAAGAAGAAATACGAGGCTATAAGAGATCATGCATATAAGAGATTGAAGAAACTCAAATAAATTTCATGGATATAAAAAGATATGACTGATCATAAACTCAGAGTTCATCAGATCCCAACAAACACACCGCAAAAAGAGTTACATCATCTAGATCTCCAAGAGACCATTGTATTGAGAAATCAGCGAGAGAGAGGAAGCCATCTAGCTACTAACTACGGACCCGAAGGTCTACAAAGAACTACTCATGCACCATCGGAGAGGCACCAATGGAGGTGGTGAACCCCATCCGAGATGGTATCTAGATTGGATCTGGTGGTTCTGGACTCTGCGGCGGCTGGATGAATATTTTGTGGACTCTTCTAGGGTTTCTGGAATATTGGGCTATTTATAGAGCAAAGAGGCGGTTCAAGGGGCAGCCGAGGTGGGCACAACCCACCAGGCCGCGCATGGGCACCCCCAGGTGCAACTAGGGCCCATTGCCTTCCTTCTGGCCCATAAAAAATCATCATGAAGTTTCGTGGCATTTGGACTTCGTCTGATATTGATTTCCGGCGATGTAAAAAACATGGAAAAAAACAACAACTGACACTTGGCACTATGTCAATAGGTTAGTACCAAAAAATGATATAAAATGACTATAAATTGATTATAAAACATCCAATGTTGATAATAAAACAGCATGGAACAATAAAAAATTATAGATACATTGGAGACATATCAAAATGAAACGAAACTTTACGGAGATTTTTTATGGACCAGAAGACACCTAATGGGCCAAGGCTGCGCCTGGGGGTGCTCCGAGGAGAGCACAACCCACCAGGGCGCGCTAGGAGGCCCAAGCGCGCCCTGGTGGGTTGGGCCCACCTCAGGTGCCTCCCGGACCGCCTGTTTGCTCTATAAATACCCCAATATTCCAGAAACCGTAAAAGCGTCAAAGAAAATGAATTCCAGCCACCGCATAGTCCAGAACCACCAGATCCAATCTAGACTCCATCTCGGATGGGGTTCACCACCTCCATTGGTTCCTCTCGATGATGCATGAGTAGTTCTTTGTAAACCTTTGGGTCCGTAGTTAGTAGCTAGATGGCTTCCTCTCTCTTGCTGAATTCTCAATACAATGGTCTCTTGGAGATCCATATGATGTAACTCTTTTTGCGGTGTGTTTGTTGAGATCGGATGAACTTTGTGTTTATGATCAGATCTATCTTTTTATATCCATGAAAGTATTTGAGTTTCTTTGATCTCTTTTATGCATGATTGCTTATAACCTCGTATTTCTTCTCTGATATTTGTTTTTTTCGCCAACTTGATCTATTTATATTGCAATGGGAAGACGTTCTTTGTAGTGGGTTTGGTCTTACGGTGCTTGATCCCACTGATAGAAGGGGAACCGACACGTATGTATCATTGCTACTAAGGATAAAACGAGGGGGTCTATCTCTACATAGATAGATCTTGTCTACATCATGTCATCGTTATTACTGCATTACTCCGTTTCTCCATGAACTCAATACACTAGATGCATGTTGGATAGTGGTCAATGTGTGGAGTAATAGTAGTAGTAGTAGGCAGGAGTCAGTCTACTAATCTTGGACATGATGCCTATGTAATGATCATTTCTTGGATATCCTCATGATTATTTGAAGTTCTATCAATTGCCCAAAATTAATTTGTTCACCCACCGTTTGCTATTTTTCTCGAGAGAAGCCACTAGTGAAACCTATGGTCCCCGGGTATCTTCCTCATATTATTTGCCTTTGCAATCTATTTTCCTTTGCTTTTATTTTCAGATCTACTAAACCAAAAATACAAAAATACCTTGCTGCAATTTATTCTTATTATTTTATTTGGCCTTCAATCTATCAATCTACTACAATTTTATTCACGTCAGTTTGCCCATCTTGGGGCACCGCTACCCGAAAGGGAATGACAACCCCTTTTACACGTCGGGTTGCGAGTAGTTGTTATTTGTGTGGAGGTGTTGTTTAGGTTGTGTTGCTTGGTTCTCCTACTGGTTCGATAACCTTGGTTTCACATCTGAGGGAAATACCTACCGCCGTTGTGCTGCATCATCCCTTCCTCTTTGGGGAAATACCGACATAGCTTCAAGCCGCATCAAAAGGAATTTTTGCGCCGTTGCCGGGAAGGATCTTCAACATATACGAGGTTCCTAATCAGAAATCTCATCTCCTTGCAATTTACATTATTTGCCATTTGCCTCTTTTTTCCCTCTCCCCTACTTCACAAAATTTGTCTTTTTATCTGCCCTTCTTTTTCGTTCGCCATTTTCTCATCAGATCTATCATTTGCTTTGCATTCATGAGTGATTTCGGTATGGCACCAATAGATGATGGCCTAACTCCTTAGATTGGACGTACGGGCAATCTGGATGCTAAAACTTTTATCTTGGGGCAAGGGAATGTCATGGGAAAAGAACGTATCCAAGAATTTTTCAATTGTGTGGGAAATTTAAGTCTTGTTGAGGCTCCTATTGTCGTGGTTCTAAGACTGGCTGTAGAATGGGGGGTAGGTATGAGGAGGCAAGATCCCAGCTATGGTGAAGTTGTACACACAAGGTTTACGAGTTTAGGCCCTTCATGGTGGAAGTAATAGCCCTACGTCTCAGCGCCCGGAGGCGGTCGACTGGATTATATGTGTGTGGAGTTACAGGAGGTGCGAACCCTTGTGCCCGAGGAGGGGGTAGCTTATATAGAGTTTGCCAGACCCCTCCGGCCCTCAGTTACACAGGGTTCAATGTACATAAAGATAGGACGTTACTGGTAATGCCAACAATAAAGATACATGAATGACCATTAAGTCTATAGAGTAACGTCTGACCGTTGCCATACAGAGTGGCTTTAGATCTTCTATCCGTCGAGTGATTCTTGTTACGGTCGAGTGAGTACTATCTCTTGGTCGAATGAACTTGAATCTTCCGAGTGGAATGCTTCTGGTCGAGTGTATGATGGTATCCCTTGAATGCTTCTGACTTTAGGGTGATGTCCTAGGGGAGGGTGTATAGGTCAGGCCTATGACCCTACCCAAGGTACATAGCTTCATCATTAGCCCCCGAATGGTTCAGGGTTCGAGTGGAGAAGGAGTTGAAAATACTTCCGACTCAATTTTTGCGCTTCGGAAGTGTCTTGCTGGGATCAATGATCAACATGATGACTTCAACTTCTTTTTCAGTTGCCTTGATCCATTCTTAGTTTGTCGAGTGAACTTTTACAGAAAAGCTTTGAGTGTTAGTACAGAAAAAATCTTTAGTCTGACGGACTGCTCGGCTGCTCCCGGATCTTGCGTGATTCAAAATTTTTGGGAAGCGCGCGGGACGGAGGAGGCTGCAGTAATTGGGACTGATTAGGCAAGGACGCCTCAATCTCTGTGCCACCTTTTTCGCCACGTACTACCTGCGCGACTGTTGCGGGATTTTGACAGGATTGCTTGGGCCCACAATTCAGCCACTCGGGAAAAGACCTTATATAAGGCGTCGCGACTGGGGTTTTTTGCACAGTGCGCCCCATTTCCTCTCTTCCTCCTCTGTTTTCCATCGCATCCACCTCCTCCCTCGGCACCGCCGCTCTGCCTGAACTCCACCCTTCACAATGGGGAAGGAGAAGACGGTGGCTCTAGAGCACGCGAAGAAGGCGACGGCGAAGGCGAAAGGGAAGAAGACGAGTCTTGGAGGGTCCTCGTCGAGATCTGGTTTGCCGCCCGGCTGGATCCAGGGCGATTGGATTTGGTCGATGATCCAGCAGGACGACATGGATGATTTGGTCAAGGGGGACTGATTCCCCACGGATCTTGGTGGCTCCCGGAGGACGAGACCGAGCCGCGGCCGCAGGAGGGTGAGTGCGTCCTCCTCGCCACTCATGTTGAGCATGGTTTTTCTTTGCCTCCCATCCTTTCTTTCGAGGCTTTTTGAACTTCTTTGGAGAACAACTTCATCACTTTTCCCCCAACACCATCACGTACCTCGCCGCATTCGTGTCCATGTGCGAGAATTTTCTGGGTTGTCGACCGCAATGGGGTCTCTTCAAACACATTTTCACATGTCGTTCTCAGTCGGTCAAAAAGGCCAACCCGAGTGGTGAGAGGACGCACGTGATCCAGATGTGTGGGGGTCTTGGGATCCAAATGAGGGGCAAGAGTACTTTCCCAGCCATGATTCTTCCCGAGTCAGTCAGAGGGTGGCAGTCGACCTGGTTCTATTGCAAAGACCAGCTGACTCCAGGCCAGTCAACTGGACTTCCTCCCTTTTCCATGGCTCGAGTCGAGAAGCCCTCTGCCTTGAAAGTGACTCCGACGGACAAAGCAGAGGTAAAGGTGTTGGTCGAGCAAGTGGTCCAGCTTGTTCGTGACGGCTTGACTGGCATTGATCGGCTGGAGGTCTTCCTCAGACGACGCATTCAGCTGCTTCAAGATAATGACCATCCGATGTGGATGTATTCGGGAATTGATGATACCACTCGGATCCACCCATAGGAAGTCGACGAGGATTATGGTGGCGCAGTGGCTGAGGGGCATCACTGGTAACAAGGATAACCTAGAGGGTCCAGGAGGATTCCTCCACTCGACAACTCATAAGAACCAGACAAGTTCCAACTCTAAATTTCCGAGTGTTTTCTTGATCTATAGTGTAATTGCTTTTTGCCAACCGACTGACATTTGTTCCACTTGTTGTCTTTCAGGCCCTCACTGAGATGTACTCGATGCCCAACGGAGAGCAGGAGTAGGATCCGGAAGGGGAGGCGAGCGGAGGCGAGAGCGGCGAGTGGCACTCTGATGGGGGGGAAGACGATGAAAGTGACGACTCTGGCGACGGCGAAGAAGTCGACTCACCCCTTCGCACCGAAAGGTGATCTAAGCAAACCCATGACCCGACAAGTATTCGTGGCAAAGCGACTGCACAGACTGGACACACCTCAAAACGCCCTCGGACGTCTTCTCCAGCACCGACTGAGAAGGCCCCGAAGCAATCTAAAGCTACGTCGTCAAAACCATGGAAGGCCTTGCCCAAGATCAAAGTGGTTGTGCCCATTGCTTCTAGGTAATAGTTGGACTTGATTTCTTGGTTTGGCAAGAATTGAACTTTGGTCGACTCATTTCGGAAGGTCTGACTGACTGGATCTTGAGATTTGCAGTGCTGCTACCTCTGGGACTTCTGTTTACAGGGATGAAGACGAGGAAATGGAGGATGCAGTCACTTCTAATCCGGGTACGACTCTTGTAATCTTGTCTTTACTTTCTCAGCTGTTTTTTTGGTCGACTGAATTCTGGCGATCGATTCATTTTGCAGCTCCTCCCAATGTAATTGATCTTCCAGATGATGACGAGGATGTGCCACTGAGGCCTATGGGAAGGAGAAGTAGGAAGACATCAACTGGCAGGGCGCCTCAGTCAACGCCTGTGACGGAACTGGTAATCCAGGAGACCTATGATGCCAATCAAACTTCTGTCACTTTTGTCGTGCCATTGTCGAGTGCCCACCCTTCAGCGTCGACTGTGCAGACTCCAGCCGATCCATCTTCACTCTTCACTGCACATCACGTCCCAGAGGACCAAGTGGGTGCTGCTAAGGAGGCTATACGCCAGGCAAACGTCATGATGGAGCAAATGAAGGTGGTTCGGGAGGCCAGTCAAGCTGCTTACACGCCAGCTCAGCTCTCCAGAGCAACGTCCGGGCTGGTTGACTACCGACTAATCCTTTAGCTTGTCGCTTGTTCTGTTAGGATATGCTACCTGAAAACTTTCCTTGAGCATCTTTTCATCAGTCTACATTTTGCATTTGTACACCCAGTGGGTGTTTTGACTTACTGTTGAATAGCTTTGCTTCTTAGGTCTACTAGGTTGTGTCGATTGAGTCTTTGAACCAGTGGGGGCATCCTAAGTGCACCCACTGGGTGTAGTCCCCGAGACCATAGTTGATTGCGGGCAGTTGGCTATGGTCTGAGAATCAGAATTTTTTCACTCGGCCTGCATGGACCATGTTGAGTGAAACCTGAACCAGTGGGGGCACACTGAGTGCACCCACTAGGTGTAGTCCCCGAGACCGTAGTCGACTGCGGGTAGTCGACTGTGGTCTGAGAACAACCTTCCTCTTCTTCTTTTTTCACTCGGCCTGGACGGACCATGTCGAGTGGAAACTGAACCAGTGGGGGCACGCTAAGTGCACCTACTAGGTGTAGTCCCCGAGACTACTGTTGGATGTTTGATTCGACCGTAGTCTTAGAACTTGTTGAATTTATCACTCTATTGCTCTGAAGTAACCAATATTTTTCATCTGTCGATTGACCGTCCTTTGATTACAGAAATCCTGTGAACTTGGAGCTCGCTTTGCTGACCTGGAGCGGAAGCAGATTCAGCTCAATCTCGATCTGGAGCTAGCCAAGACGAACTTGTAGAAATCCAAGGATGAGGCCGCTGGTACGAAAAATTTGCCGACTGACTTGTTCCTGATCCAAGTTTTATTTGCTTTTCCTGAACCGAGCATTACTTCTTTCAGAAACAATGAACCAGGCTCTGGCGAAGAAGGATCTGGACCTTGCAGCTGCACAGAAGGCAGTAGAAGAGAAAACCACACTCGCCGACCAAAAGCTTGCTTCAGTCGATAAATTGGAGGAAGAGAACGCCAAGCTGAAGACTGCTCTTGATGAAGCCAACAAGGAAGCGACTCGTTTGAAGAAGGACAAGGGAGTCCTGACCGACAAAGCAGAAGACATCACCCGCAAGAGAGATGGCCTGGAGATTTATCTGGGAGGAGTTGCCAAGAAGGTGTTCGTCATGCTTGAAGGTGCTTTCCTTTGACCGACTGAATTGTTGCTGTCGACTCGATGTATAGATACTGACTCCTCGTTGTGTTGCGTGTGCAGAATTTTGCCAGGACTTCGAGGAAGAGACTGGGCGAGTTGCGACAAGCTTGCACCCCATCCTCTCTCCTATGAAGGACGAAGCTGCCATGAACGTGCTCCGACTAGAATGCCGTGTCGCTGGTGTTGTCGACTACCTTGCTTGTCTGAAAGTTGTGGTCTCGCGAATCGACACATCACTCTGGCCAAGGGTGACGCTCCAAAATGACCTCGAGTCTCTGATGGCTCGACTCAACGAGGTTCCTGGTCGGGTGCAGGAATGGAAGAAGTCTTCTGCTTGCTATGGTGCTGACGTTGCTCTGTCTCTGGTTCGTGTCCACTGCAAGGAAGCGCGAGAAGAGAAGCTAGCAGCAATCAAGGTCGCCAATACCAAAAAGCATGACTTCCAATCCTTCATGGAAACTTTCATTGCTGCTGCCACTCGGATCGCTGACGGTATCGACCTAGACGAGTTCGTCGGGCCAGCTAGCCCTCCTCCTGCGGAGTGAACAAACTTTACGCCTTGCCTTAAATTTGCCTCGAAATGCCGAGTGATTTTGTAACCGTAAAACTCCTTCGGGCCTGATGCCCGCGCACTTTAATCCGTGGTCTGGAACCTTAGGATTTATCTGAACTTGGTTTGCCTCTGAATATGCTCGTGTTTGCCTTCGAGTGGAACTTGTTTCTTCACTCGGAATAGTCTTTGTACTTGCGATGCAGCTCTCAAGAGAAGGTAATCAGTCGACCTACACCTCGTCATCCTTGCGGATCAGGATGGAGCACACATTGTACTTATGGCGCAGCTCTGAGGACAAGGTCGCAGTCAACCTACACCTCATCGTCCTTGCAGATCTGGATGGAGCGCACATTGTACTTATGGCGCAGCTCTAAGGGGATGGCCGCAATCGACCTGCACCTCGTCGTCCTTCCTCAGGACGTATTTGAATCTTAGGCGAGTACTGGACTGCAGCTAAGCCCCCGAGTGAGAGGGTTGCTCTTCACTTGGTGGGATTTTTCACACTTAGGCGAGTACTGGACTACAGCTAAGCTCCTGAGTGAGAGGCTTGCTCACCACTCGGTAGGATTTTTTGAACTTAGGCGAGTACTGGACTACAACTAAGCCTCCGAGTGAGAGGGTTGCTCACCACTCGGTAGGATTTTTTAAACTTAGGTGAGTACTAGACTACAGCTAAGCCTTCGAGTGACTGGGTTGCTCACCACTCGGTAGGATTGTTTAAACTTAGGCGAGTAGTGGACTGCAGCTAAGCTTCCGAGTGAGAGGGTTGTTCACCATTCGGTATGATTTTTTAAAACTTAGGCGAGTACTGGACTGCAGCTAAGCCCCCGAGTGAGACGGTTGCTCTTCACACGGTAGGATTTTTCAAACTTAGGCGAGTACTGGACTGCAGCTAAGCCCCCGAGTGAGAGGGTTGCTCACCACTCGGTAGGATTTTTTAAAACTTAGGCGAGTGCTCGACTGCAGCTAAGCCCCCGAGTGAGAGGGTTGCTCACCACTCGGTAGGATTTTTTAAACTTAGGCGAGTACTGGACCGCAGCTAAGCCCCCGAGTGAGAGGGTTTCTCACCACTCGGTAGGACTTTTTTAAAACTTAGGTGAGTACTGGATTGCAGCTAAGCCCCCGAGTGAGAGGGTTGCTCACCACTCGGTAGGATTTTTTGAACTTAGGCGAGTACTAGACTGCAACTAAGCCTCCGAGTGAGAGGGTTGCTCACCACTCAGTAGGATTTTTTAAACTTAGGTGAGTACTGGACTGCAGCTAAGCTTTTGAGTGAGAGGGTTGTTCACCACTCGGTAGGATTTTTTAAACTTAGGCGAGTACTGGACTGCAGCTAAGCCTCCGAGTGAGAGGGTTGCTCACCACTCGGTAGGATTTTTTTAAATCTTAGGCGAGTACTAGACTGCAGCTAAGCCCCCGAGTGAGAGGGTTGCTCTTCACTTGGTAGGATTTTTCAAACTTAGGCGAGTACTGGACTGCAGCTAAGCCCCCGAGCGAGAGGGTTGCTCACCACTCGGTAGGATTTTTTTAAACTTAGGCGAGTGCTGGACTACAGCTAAGCCCCCGAGTGAGAGGGTTGCTCACTACTCGGTAGGATTTTTTTTAAACTTAGGCGAGTACTGGACTGCAGCTAAGCCCCCGAGTGAGAGGGTTGCTCACCACTCGGTAGGATTTTTTTAAAACTTAGGTGAGTACTGGACTGCAGCTAAGCCCCCCGAGTGAGAGGCTTGCTCACCACTCGGTAGGATTTTTTTTAAACTTAGGCAAAATGGATTCGCAGGTAAGCCTCCGAGTGAGAGGCTTGCTCTTCACTCGGCATGATTTTTTAAAACTTAGGCGAGTACTGGAGTGCAGCTAAGCCCCCGAGTGAGAGGCTTGCTCACCACTCGGTAGGATTTTTTTTAAACTTAGGCGAAATGGATTTGCAGCTAAGCCTCCGAGTGAGAGGCTTGCTCTTCACTCAGCAGGATTTTCTTTTTTTGAAACTTAGGCGAAGCGGATTCGCATCTAAGGCACCTACTGGGGGATTTAGAATATAAAAAAGGAACAACAATCATTTAGGATACTAGAAAACTGTGTCTTTAATAATCAACCTAGAAGGTATTTCTTATTACATCTCAGCAGTCTGAATGCTTAAGTATAAAAGTGGCGGAGCAGCTCTGCATTCCAAGCGTGTGGCTCGTCTTTATTGTGCTCGACATTGCAGAGGTGGTATGCTCCGTTGTGGAGCACTTTGGTGACAATGAAGGAGCCTTCCCAAGCAGGAGCGAGCTTGTGTGGTTTCTGCTGATCCACTCGAAGAACCAAGTCTCCCTCTTAAAATGCTCAACCCCTCACATTTCTGGCGTGGAATCGACGTAGGTCTTGCTGATAAATGGTCGACCAGATCAGGGCATGATAATCCAAAAGTATAGGGGATCACAACGGTTTTCGAGGGTAGAGTATTCAACCCAAATTTATTGATTAGACACAAGGGGAGCCAAAGAATATTCTCAAGTATTAGCAGTTGAGTTGTCAATTCAACCACACCTGGATAACTTAGTATCTGCAGGAAAGTATTTAGTAGCAAAGTAATATGGAAGTAACGGTAACGGTGGCAAAAGTAGCAGTGATAGTTTTGTAGTGATTGTAACAGTGGCAACGGAGAAGTAAATAAGCTAAGAACACTATGCGAAAAGCTCGTAGGCATTGGATCGGTGATGGACAAGTATGCCGGATGCGATTATTCATGCAACAGTTATAACATAGGGTGACATAGAACTAGCTCCAATTCATCAATGTAATGTAGGCATGTATTCCGAATATAGTCATACGTGCTTATGGAAAAGAACTTGCATCACTTCTTTTGTCCTACCCTCCCGTGGCAGCGGGGTCCTATTGGAAACTAAGGGATATTAAGGCCTCCTTTTAATAGAGTCCCAGACCAAAGCATTAACACATAGTGAATACATGAACTCTTCAAACTACGGTCATCACCGGGAGTGGTCCCGATTATTGTCACTTCGGGGTTGCCGGATCATAACACATACTAGGTGGCTATAGACTTGCAAGATAGGATCAAGAACTCACATATATTCATGAAAACATAATAGGTTCAGATCTGAAATCATGGCACTCGGGCCCTAGTGACAAGCATTAAGCATAGCAAAGTCATAGCAACATCAATCTCAGAACATAGTGGATACTAGGGATCAAACGCTAACAAACTAACTCGATTACATGATAAATCTCATCCAACCCATCACCGTCCAACAAGACTACGATGGAATTACTCACGCACATCGGTGAGCATCATGAAATTGGTGATGGAGGATGGTTGATGATGACGATGGCGACGGAGTGCCCTCTCTGGAGCCCCGAACGGACTCCAGATCAGCCCTCCCGAGAGAGATTAGGGCTTGGCGGGGGCTCCGTATTGTAAAACGCAATGAATCCTTCTCTCTGGTTTTTTCTCCCCAAACACGAATATATAGAGTTGGAGTTGAGGTCGGTGGAGCACCAGGGGCCCATGAGGTAGGGGGCGCGCCCAGGGGGTAGGCGTGCCCCCCACCCTCGTGGACAGGGTGTGGGCCCCTGGCCTTGATTCTTTCGCTAGTAGTTTTAATATATTCCAAAATAATTCTCCGTTGATTTTCAGGACATTCCGAGAACTTTTATTTCTGCAAAAAATAACACCATGGCAATTTTGCTGAAAACAGCGTCAATCCGAGTTAGTTCCATTCAAATCATTCAAGTTAGAGTCCAAAACAAGGGCAAAAGTGTTTGGAAAAGTAGATACGACGGAGACGTATCAACTCCGCCAAGCTTAAACCTTTGCTTGTCCTCAAGCAATTCAGTTGATAAACTGAAAGTGATAAAGAAAAACTTTTACAAACTCTGTTTGCTCTTGTTGTTGTAAATATGTAAAGCCAGCATTCAAGTTTTCAGCAAAGATTATGAACTAACCATATTCACAATAACACTTAGGTCTCATGTTTACTCATGCCAATGGCATAATCAACTAGCGAGCAATAATAATATATCTCGGATGACAACACTTTCTTAAAACAATCATGATATGATATAACTAGATGGTATCTCGCTAGCCCTTTCTGAGACCGTAAAACATAAATGCAGAGCACCTTTAAAGATCAAGGACTAACTAAACATTGTAATTCATGGTAAAAGAGATCCAGTCATAGTCATACCCAATATAAACTAATAGTAATGGATGCAAATGACAACAGTGCTCTCCATCCGGTGCTTTTAATAAGAGGGTGATGACTCAACATAAAAGTAAATAGATAGGCCCTTCGCAGAGGGAAGAAGGGATTTGTAGAGGTGCCAGATCTCGATTTTAAAGTAGAGATAAATAATATTTTGAGTGGCATACTTTCATTGTAACATAACAACCAAGAGATGGTGATATCTTCCATGCTGCACACATTATAGGCGGTTCCCAAACAGAATGGTAAAGTTTATGCTCCCCCTCCACCAATAAGCATCAATCCATGGCTTGCTCGAAACAACGAGTGCCTCCAACTAACAAGAGTCCCGTGGGAGTTTTGTTTGCAATTATTTCGATTTGATTTGCATAAAACAAGAGTCCCAGTGACCAGCCATTTTCTCGTGAGTGAGGAGAGGAGTCCACTCCTCTTGAGAATAACCCCCCTAGCTTGGTGGATACAGACAACCCTAGTTGATACATGAGATATTCGAGCATACAAAACAGAATTTCATTTGAAGGTTTAGAGTTTGGCACATACAAATTTACTTGGAACGGTAGGTAGATACCGCATATAGGAAGGTATAGTTGACTCATATGGAATAACTTTGGGCTTGAAGGGATTGGATGCACAAGCAGTATTCCCGCTTAGTACAAGTGAAGGCTAGAAAAAGACTGGGAAGCGACCAACTAGAGAGCGACAACAGTCATGAACATGCATTAAAATTAATAAACCTTGGGTGCAAGCATGAGTAGGATATAATCCACCATGAACATAAATATCTTGGAGGCTATGTTGATTTTGTTTCAACTACATGTGTGAACATGTGCCAAGTCCGGTAACTTGAATCATTCAAAGGAGGATACCACCCTATTATACCACATCAAAACCATTTTAGTAGCATGTTGGCACGCCAGGTAAACCATTATAAACTCCTAGCTAATTAAGCATGGCATAAGTAACTATAATCTCTAATTGTCATTGCAAACATGTTTATTCATAATAGGCTGAATCAGGAACGTTGAACTAATCATATTTACAAAAACAAGAGAGGTCGAGTTCATACCAGCTTCTCTCATCTCAATCAATTCATCATATATCGTCATTATTGCCTTTCACTTGCACGACCGAACGATGTGAATAATAATAATAGTGCACGTGCATTGGACTAAGCTGGAATCTGCAAGCATTCAATAAACAGGAAAAGACAAGGCAATATGGGATCTTGGTTAAATCAACAATAATGTATATAAGAGCCTCTTCAACAATTTCATCATGGTCTTCTCCTATCGACCCCCAAAGAAAAGAAAAGAAATAAAACTGTTTCCACGGGAAAGCTCCCAACAAGCAAAAGAAGAACAGGAAATATTTTTGGGTTTTCTTTTTAATTGTTACTACAAGCATGGAAAGTAAGCTAGCTAAAAGCTACAACTAATTTTTTTTGTTTTTCTTAAGGTTTTTCAAACACACAAGAAGAAGGCATAAAAAGAAAAATAAACTAGCATGGATATTACAGTGGAAAAGTATGAGCACAGACAACTAGCTTAAGTGTGTGAATATGAATGTAATGTCGGTGAGAAATACGTACTCCCCCAAGCTAAGGCTTTTGGCCTAAGTTGGTCTATTGCCACGGCTGACCTGGCGGATATCCAAAGTTGTAGTTGGGGTCGTACTGAGATGAAGCCTCGGGTTGCCACTGGCTGGCCATCTCCTCCGGATCCCACTAGTAAACAAACTGGCGTGAAGGAATAAATTGTGGTTCCGGATCTGGCTCTGTAGCTGAGGTGGGGTTTTGGTAGGCGTGAATGGCCTCCAGAGGAACAATGTACTTGCCTACAGATAAGTCAAACAAGGAAGGAGCAGGCGAAGTAATAGTCTCAGGGTGATTTTTATCAAATAAGGTAAGCTCCTTTTTCTTTTTCTTAACAATGAAATCATGTGCAACCATACTCTTGTAGTCTAGAAAAATAGTAGGCAACAACTTTTCTTCTTTCTCATAATGCCTAATAGGTATGTTAAAGTACGCCGTGAGGCGCGAGGTGAAGATGCCTCCCAACATGGGGCCCTTAGTACGGTTAATATTTAACCCCTTTGCGACAATAGTGCCCATGCTAAATGTATCATCACGAAACAAAGCATGGCACAAAAGAACAATATCAGGGGCACTAAGGTTGGCACAGTTTCCGCGACCAATTAAGCATCTACTAGCAAATATTGCAAAGTAACGTAAAACAGGAAAATGTATGCTAGTAATTATTGCATCAGAAACTTTCCTAGTTTCCCCTACAACAATTGTATCAATAAACCCCTCCACATCGTCACGACGTGGTTCCTCTACGCTACCCAAAAAGGGCAATTTGCAAACCTCACAAAATTCAGAGAGGGGCATCTCCTTATACTCATCATATAAATAAAAATCCACCGAAGGTGGTGACCTCCTAGAATGGAAATGAAAATTTTGCACAAAGATATTAGTGAGTAAGAGATACTATTCACGTTGGTCGTGGCGGAAGTCGGTGAGGCCTGCATTACCAGTCAACTCGTAAAAAACATCATAAATCCTGGCTGCTCTTAAGAAATCATCACAAGACCATTCACACGGCCGAACTTCCATGGTGCGAGGGAGATTATACTTGGGCCTCTCTTCTTCTTCAATTTGCTTATACTTCGAGCTTCGGCTCGAAGAACCCTTCAAAAATCTCTTCATCATTTTCTGAAAATTTCTAAAAAAAATAGTAACTTCAAATAAAAGTGAACCAAGCTCAACAAAATTTATAGCAACTACTCCTACAAGTGCCTAGAGACTATATCATGCATTAGAACTACTTGGAACCATATAAACTTGACATGCAAGCTCAAGAACATGGTCACCTAGGCAGCAAAAATTTGCAATGAATAAAGCACTAGAACAAAAACTAATTGGACCATTGGAGGAGTCACATACCAAGGAACAATCCCCCAAAGCAGTGTTGTGAGTGGAGCTTTGAGCAAGGAGATCGAAAATGGCAGCAAAATGAGCAAGGACTCGTGCTTGAGCTGGTTGGTGATTTTTTGGGAGGAAGAAGGAGTGTGTGGTGGCTGGAATAAGTGGAGGGGAGCCACCATGGGCCCACGAGGTAGGGGGCGCGCCCAGGGGGTGGGTGCGCCCTGGACCCTCGTGGCCAAGTGCTTGCTCCCCCTGATGTGTTCTCAGTGCCAGATGTTCTCAAATATTCCAGAAAAAATCATATTTCATTTTCGGGGCATTTGGAGAACTTTTTTTTCGGGGTATTTTTTATTGCACGGATAGATCAGAAAACTGACAAAAAAATACTATTTTTACTTTATTTATTCTAAATAACAGAAAGTAAATGGAGGGTACAGAAGGTTGTGCTTTCTAACTTCATCCATCTCATGCTCATCAAAAGGAATCCATTAACAAGGTTGATCAGGTCTTGTTAACGAACTCATTTCGAATAACGTGGAACCGGAGAAATTTTGAATAACACTATGTTACCTCAACGGGGATATGCACATCCCCAATAATAAGAATATCATATTTCTTCTTGACAGTAGGTAGAGGAAATTCAAAACCTCCAAAAATAATCGATGGAATTTTTCCAATAGAGTTTATACTATGAACTTGAGGTTCTTTCCTCGGAAAGTGTACCGCATGCTCATTACCATTAACATGAAAAGTGACATTGCCTTTGTTGCAATCAATAATAGCCCCTGCAGTATTCAAAAAGGGTCTTCCAAGAATAATAGACATACTATCGTCCTCGGGAATATCAAGAATAACAAAGTCCGTTAAAATAGTAACGTTTGCAACCACAACAGGCACATCCTAACAAATACCGACAGGTATAGCAGTAGATTTATCAGCCATTTGCAAAGATATTTCAGTAGGTGTCAACTTATTCAAGTCAAGTCTATGATATAAAGAGAGAGGCATAACACTAACACCGACTCCAAGATCACATAAAGCAGTTCTAACATAATTTCTTTTAATGGAGCATGGTATAGTGGGTACTCCTGGATCTCCAAGTTTCTTAGGTATTCCACCCTTAAAAGTATAATTAGCAAGCATGGTGGAAATTTCAGCTTCCGGTATATTTATTTTATTAGTAACAATATCTTTCACATACTTAGCATAGGGATTCATTTTGAGCATATTAGTCAAACGCATACGCAAGAAGATAGGTCTAATCATTTCAGCAAAGCGCTCAAAATCATCATCATCCTTTTTCTTGGATGGTTTGGGAGGAAAAGGCATGGGTTTCTGAACCCATGGTTCCCTTTCTTTACCGTGCTTCCTAGCAACAAAGTCTCTCTTATCATGCCATTGATTCTTTGATTGTGGGTTATCAAGATCAACAACAGGTTCAATTTCTACATCATTATTATTGCTAGGTTAAGCATCAACATGAACATCATCATTAACATTATCACTAGGTTCATGTTCATTTCCAGATTGTGTTTCAGCATCAGAAATAGAAATATCATTAGGATTCTCAGGTGTGTCAACAACAGATTCACTAGAAGCATGCAAAGTCCTATCATTTTTCTTTTTCTTCCTTTTAGAAGGACTAGGTGCATCAACATTAGTTCTCTGAGAATCTTGCTCAATTCTCTTAGGGTGGCCCTCAGGATACAGAGGTTCCTGAGTCACTTTACCCCCTCTAGTTGCAACTCTAACCGCAAAGTCATTATTCTTACTATTCAATTCATTGAGCAAATCATTCTGAGCTTTAAGTACTTGTTCTACTTGAGTGGTAACCATAGAAGCATGTTTACTAATGAGTTTAAGTTCACCTTTAACTCTCGGCATATAATCACGCAAGTGTTCAATCATATAAGCATTGCGTTTTAATTCCCTAGCAAAATAAGCATTGAAGTTTTCTTAATTAACCATAAAGTTATCAAAATCATCCAAACATTGGCTAACAAACTTAGTAGGAGGGATTTCAGCTTTATCATATCTATAGAGAGAATTTAGCTTTACTAACTGTGTCAGGTTACCAAGACCATGTGTTTCTTCAATAGTTGATGAATTAAGACCATGTATTTCTTCAACAGGTGGTAAATTCTTAACATCTTCACCTTTAATACCCTTTTCTTTCATAGATTTCTTCGCCTCTTGCATATCTTCAGGACTGAGAAATAGAATACCCCTTTTCTTCGGAGTTGGCTTAGGAGTTGGTTCAGGAAGTGTCCAATTATTTTCATTGGTTAACATATTATTCAATAGAATTTCAGCTTGATCAACTGTTCTTTCCCTAAAAACACAACCAGCACAACTATGCAGGTGGTCTCTAGAAGCATCGGTTAGTCCATTATAAAAGATATCAAGTATTTCATTTTTCTTGAGAGGATGATCAGGCAAAGCATTAAGTAATTGGAGAAGCCTCCCCCAAGCTTGTGGGAGACTCTCTTCTTCAATTTGCACAAAGCTATATATTTCCCTCAAAGAAGCTTGTTTCTTATGAGTAGGGAAATATTTAGCAGAGAAGTAATAAATCATATCCTGGGGACTACGCACACAACCAGGATCAAGAGAATTAAACCATATCTTAGCATCACCCTTTAATGAGAACGGAAATAATTTAAGGATATAATAGTAGCGAGTTTTCTCATCATTAGTGAACAGGGTGGCTATATCATTTAATTTAGTCAGATGTGCCACAACAGTTTCAGATTCATAGCCATAGAAAGGATCAAATTCAACCAAAGTAATTATCTCAGTATCAACAGAGAAATCATAATCCTTATCAGTAACAAGGATAGGTGAAGTAGCATAAGCAGGATCATATTTCATTCTAGCATTCAGAGTTTTTTCTTTAAGCTTAGCTAATAATGTTTTAAGATCACTTCTATCATTGCAAGCAAGAAAGTCTCTAGCAGTTTCTTCATCCGTAACATAACCCTCAGGCACAACAGGCAATTCATATCTAGGGGGAGAATCTTCATCATCACTTTCATCAATATTATCAGTTTCAATAATTTCATTCTCTCTAGCCCTAGCCAGTTGTTCATCAAGAAATTCACCAAGTGGCATAGTAGTATCAAGCATAGAAGTAGTTTCATCATAAGTATCATGCATATCAGAAGTGGCATCATCAATAACATGTGACATATCAGAATTAATAGCAGAAGCAGGTTTAGGTGTCGCAAGCTTACTCATAACAGAAGGTGAATCAAGTGCAGAGCTAGATGGCAATTCCTTACCTCCCCTCATAGTTGAGGGATAAATTTTGGTTTTCTCGTCTTTCAAGTTCTTCATAGTGACCAGCAGATATAAATCCCAAGTAAATCAAAGAATAGAGCTATGCTCCCCGGCAACGGCGCCAGAAAATAGTCTTGGTAACCTACAAGTATAGGGGATCGCAACGGTTTTTGAGGGTAGAGTATTCAACCCAAATTTATTGATTCGACATAAGGGGAGCCAAAGAATATTGTCAAGTATTAGCAGTTGAGTTGTCAATTCAACCACACCTGGATAACTTAGTATCTGCAACAAAGTATTTAGTAGCAAAGTAATATGGAAGTAACGGTAACGATGGCAAAAGTAGCAGTGATAGTTTTGTAGTGATTCTAACAGTGTCAATGGAAAAGTAAATAAGCTAAGAACAATATGTGAACAGCTCGTAGGCATTGGATCGGTGATGGAGAATTATGCCGGATGCGATTATTCATGCAACAGTTATAACATAGGGTGACATAGAACTAGCTCCAATTCATCAATGCAATGTAGGCATGTATTCCGAATATAGTCATACGTGCTTATGGAAAAGAACTTGCGTGACATCTTTTGTCCTACCCTCCCATGGCAGCGGGGTCCTATTGGAAACTAAGGGATATTAAGGTCTCCTTTTAATAGAGTACCAGACCAAAGCATTAACACATAGTGAATACATGAACTCCTCAAACTACGGTCATCACCGGGAGTGGTCCCGATTATTGTCACTTCGGGGTTGCCGGATCATAACACGTAGTAGGTGACTATAGACTTGCAAGATAGGATCAAGAACTCACATATATTCATGAAAACATAATAGGTTCAGATCTGAAATCATGGCACTCGGGCCCTAGTGACAAGCATTAAGCATAGCAAAGTCATAACAACATCAATCTCAGAACATAGTGGATACTAGGTATCAAACCCTAACAAAACTAAATTGATTACATGATAAATTTCATCCAACCCATCACCGTCCAGCAAGCCTACGATGGAATTACTCACGCACGGCGGTGAGCATCATGAAATTGGTGATGGAGGATGGTTGATGATGACTATGGGGACGGATTGCCCTCTCCAGATCCCCGAACAGACTCCAGATCAGCCCTCCCGAGAGAGATTAGGGCTTGGCGGCGGCTCCGTATCGTAAAAAGCAATGAATGCTTCTCTCTGGGTTTTTTCTCCCTGAACACGAATATATAGAGTTGGAGTTGAGGTCGGTGGAGCACCAGGGGGCCCACGAGGCAGGGGGCGCGCCCAGGGGGGTAGGCGTGCTCCCCACCCTCGTGGACACGGTGTGGGCCCCTGGCCTTGATTCTTTCACCAGTATTTTTAATATATTCCAAAATAATTCTCCATTGATTTGCAGGACATTCCGAGAACTTTTATTTCTGCACAAAAATAACACCATGGCAATTCTACTGAGAACAGCATCAGTCCGGGTTAGTTCCATTCAAATCATGCAAGTTAGAGTCCAAAACAAGGGAAAAAGTGTTTGGAAAAGTAGATACTACAGAGACGTATCAGGGCCATCTCTATTTCCTCTTCCAGGAGATCAACCGCATCTTGCCGAGCATGTTCTGCTTCATCTTCTATGAAAAGTTCGACTCGGGGTGCATTGTGAAGCAAGTCACTCGGAAGCACAGCTTCAGCCCCATAGAATAAGAAGAATGGAGTTCGACCAGTCGACCGATTAGGAGTTGTCCTAAATCCCCAAAGCATTGATGGAAGTTCATCGACCCAGGCGCCTGTTGCATGCTTGAGTTCACTCATCAATCGGGGTTTTAGTCCTTTGAGAATCAATCTGTTTGCTCTTTCAGCTTGTCCATTCGACTGGGGATGGGCGACTGAAGCATAGTCGACCCGAGTGCCTTGGGAAGCGCAAAAGGCTCTGAACTCATCAGAATCGAAGTTCAACCCATTATCAACGATGATGCTGTGCGGAACACCATATCTGAATGTTAACTCTCTGATCAAGCTGACAGCAGTACTGGCTTCGAGATTTTTGATAGGCTTGGCTTCAATCCATCTGGTGAACTTGTCGACTGCTACGAGTACATGAGTGAGGCCGCTCCTGCCAGTCCTCAGAGGTCCAACCATATCTAATCCCAGACAGCAAAGAGCCAGATGAGTGGAATGGTCTTCAGGGCTGATGCAGGCTTGTGAGATATGTTGGAGCAGAACTGGCAACCTTCACATTTGTCGACTATGTCTTTTGCCATTTCATTCACTCGTGGCCAATAAAACCCAGCTCGATATGCTTTGGCCACAATGGTCGAGAGGACGCATGGTGACCACAGGTCCCCGAGTGGATATCGTTGAGGATTACTCGACCTTCTGCTGGTGTTATGCACTTCTGAGCGACTCCCGTAACACTTCCTCTGTAAAGCTGTTCACCCATTACTGTGACGGGCCTATTCTTCATCCTCTGGGAGCTCTTTCCTGCAAATATATGCAATGTACGACACTATCCAATCAGGTATGACGACCAAAACTTCCATGACCAAGTCAACCACGGCTGGGATTTCAACTTCAGTCGGGTCAGTAGGGCTCTTAGGTTGTGGGGGCTCCTCCGTGAAGGGATCCTCTTGGACAGACGACGTGTGAAGATGCTCCAAGAACACATTACTGGGAATAGGCTCACGCTTGGAACCTATGTTTACCAAATCATCAGCTGCTTGATTTTTCAGTCGGGGTATATGATGGAGCTCTAACCCCTCCAACTTCTTGTCTAACTTTCTCACTGCATTACAATAGCCAGTCATAGCCGGGCTCCTGACGTCCCACTCCTTCATTACTTGATTAACCACCAAATCTGAGTCGCTGTAAACCATTAGGCGATGGACGCCGAGTGAAATGTCCATACGCAACCCGTACAGAAGTGCTTCATATTCAGCCTCATTGTTGGAGGAATCAAAATGAATCTGAAGAACATAGTTGAGCCTGTCTCCTCGGGGGGATACTAATACCACCCCAACACCAGAACCATTCAACATCTTGGATCCGTCAAAGAACATGGTCCAATGCTCCGAGTGAATCTGAGTCGGTTGTTGCTGCTCAACCCACTCGGCGAGGAAATCCGCTATTGCTTGGGACATGATAGCTTTCTTTGCCTTAAACTTGATATCCAATGGAAGGAGTTCAATCACCCATTTTGCCACTTGACCAGTTGCATCTCTGTTGTTCAGAATTTCTGACAATGGTGCGTCGCTGACGACTGTAATGGAATGATCTGAAAAATAATGCGCAACCTTCTTCGTGGTCATGTAAATTCCATAAACAATCTTCTGATAATGTGGATATCTCTGCTTGGACGAAGTCAAGACTTCAGAAATATAGTACACTGGGCGCTGAACTTTATAGGCTTTTCCTTCTTCTTCCCGCTCGACCGTGTGTACTGTACTGACAACTTGTCCAGTGGCTGCAATACAAAGCAGTAAAGGCTCTTTGCTGATTGGGGCAGCAAGCACCGGCTGGGTGGAAAGCAGGGTTTTGAGCTCTACAAACGCTGCATCAGCTTCAGGAGTCCACTCGAACTTATCAGATTTCTTCATCAGTTGGTAAAGAGGCAATGCCTTTTCACCGAGGCGAGAGATGAATCAACTCAAGGCGGCCAAACAACCAGTAAGCTTCTGAACGTCATGCACACGCACAGGGCATTTCATCCAGAGTATGGCCCCAACTTTCTCTAGGTTTGCGTCGATCCCTCGTTCGGAAACAAGGAAACCGAGTAACTTTCCTCTTGGAACTCCGAATGTGCACTTTGATGGATTAAGCTTGATATCATACCTTCTCAGGTTGGCAAAGGTTTCAGCGAGGTCAGTCAGCAGGTCGGAACCTTTACGCGACTTGACCACAATGTCATCCATATATGCTTCCACATTTCGACTGATTTGAGTGAGCAGGCAATTCTGAATCATCCTCATAAATGTGGCACCAGCGTTCTTGAGACCGAATGGCATAGTGACATAGCAAAAGTACCCGAATGGAGTGATGAAAGCTGTTTTTATCTCATCGGGTCCATACAGTCAGATCTGATGATACCTGGAATAGGCGTCCAGAAAAGACAATTGCTCACACCCCGCAGTTGAATCGACGATTTGGTCGATACGGGGGAGAGGGAAATGATCTTTTGGGCAGGCCCGATTGATATGCTTGAAGTCAATGCACATACGAAGTGAGTCGTCCTTCTTGGGGACCATGACAACATTGGAGAGCCACTCGGAGTGGTAAATCTCTCGGATGAACTCAGCTGCCAGGAGCCAAGCCACTTCCTCACCAATTGCCTTTCTCTTCTGTACGACGGACCGTCGAAGATGTTCCTTGACTGGTTTCACTTTCGGGTCGACTCGCAAATGGTGCTCAGCCAGTCCCCTGGGTACACCCGGCATGTCAGAAGGTTTCCATGCAAAGATGTCCCAGTTCTCACAAAGGAACTGGATGAGCGCTTCTTCCTATGTGCTGTCGAGTGATGTTGAGATATGAGTAGGAGCAGCATTAGGATCATTCGGGTGAATATGAATCGTCTTTGTTTCACTGGACGACTGAAATGCATAATCTGTGGCAGACTTCTTGGCTCGCAACAAATCACTCAGATCTGCATTTTTTTGATACTCTTGCATTTCAACTACTGCCATTTGTGCATCGGCAATTTTAGAACCCTTCTGGAAGCATTACTCTGCCTTCTGTCGATTGCCAGTGACCGTGATCACTCCTTTGGGACCAGGCATTTTCAATTTGAGATACACGTAACATGGTCGAGCCATAAAGTGTGCATATGCAGGCCTCCCCAAAATAGCATGATAAGCACTCTGGAAACCCACTACTTCAAATGTCAACTTTTCTTTACGGTAATTCTTTGAATCACAGACAACCACGTCAAGGGTTATCTGGCCGAGTGATTCAGCCTTCTTGCGAGGGATAACGCCATGAAAGCTCATGTTGCTCTCACTAAGTTTGGACATCGGAATGCCCATCCCCTTCAAGGTTTCAGCATAAAGGATATTCAAACCGCTACCACTATCCATCAACACTTTGGTCAATCGAGTGCCCCCAACGACTGGGTCGACCACCAACGCTTGCCTCCCTAGAGTGGATATGTGAGCAGGATGATCAGACTGGTCGAATGTGATAGCTATTTGTGACCATTTCAGGTATGTTGTCGTTGCCGGAGCAACCATATTCACTTCTCTGTTTATCACTTTTTAGTTGAATTTTGCTCTCAACATCAGCAAAAATCACCAGTGTGGAATTGACATCGGGAAAACCATCATCTTCCTCTTTGTCCTCATCCTTGTCCGATTCCTTTTCCTTCTCATTGGGTTGCTTCTCTCGGAACTGCTGGATCAGAACTCGACACTGTCGAGTGGTATTTTTAGGATAAATCAGATTACCTTCTTCATCCTTCTTGGTGTGAATGTGGCATGGTAAATCCAACACATCATTTTCGGCTTGATCTTTCACTTTCTTGGGGGTCTAGGGCCCCTTAGGTTTCCCTTTAAACTTTCCTTGAATTACTGCCGCAGTTTCACCAGGCCCTGCAGACTCGGCTTTACACTTCTGTTTCCGATTGGAATTGCCTCCACCGGTGTCCTGACCGACTAGTTTGCTCTTCCCACTTCGGAGTCGATCCTCTTCTTCTCCGTTAGCATACCGAGTGGCTATTTCCATCATCCGAGTCAGAGACATATCTCCCGTCCGACCGAATTTAAGAACCAGTTCTCGATACTTAACGCCTTGCTTGAAGGCACAAATTGCTTGATGCTGGGACACATTTTCCACTGTGTGATGCAAAGTGGTCCGCCTCTGAATGTAATCTCTCAGAGTCTCATTTGGTTTTTGCACGCAATGCTACAATTCTATTAACCTGCTGGCCGCTTGCAAGTACCCTCAAAAGTTCTAACAAACACTTGGGCAAGTTCCTCCCAACTGAATATACTGCCTGGTGTTAACTGAGTCAACCATGCTCTGGCCGAACCTTCCAACATCAGTGGAAGATCCTTCATGGCCAATTCATCATTGCCGCCACCAATCTGCACAGCCACTAGGTAATCCTCAAGCCAAGTGTTAGGCTTGGACTCACCAGTGAACTTGCTGACTCCAGTCGCCAACCTGAAGTTGGGAGGAATCTCCGTGGCCCTGATGGCTCTGCTGAAACATTCTGGACCTGAAACATGAACTCTGCTACCCGTCGGGTGACCTCTGTCAAGGCTCTCTCTGTGTGCTCTGTTCCTGTCGACTAGACCTTGAACGAGAATAGATCTCGCATCAAAGCCTGGCTCCCTTGGATCGACTGGTATTCTTCGCTCGCCAATGTGCGGGCTTCTGTCGTCATACTGCCGGGGCACATATGAGCCACTCCTCAGAAGAGGTGTGAGCACTCGACAACAGTCATCATGGACGAGTCAGTCATCATACTGCTCGTGGTTCCGTCCCACGTACCGATCCTGCCGGTGCCCACGTCCATCACGCCGCGGGGGCAATCTTGGGCTATGGGCCGACTGAACTGTATCTGCCATCACAAATCTGCTATGAATTCTATTCCGCGACTGAGACACCGCTGTGTTCTGCTCTCCCACTGCCCGGAGTAAGGTCCGGATCTGCATCAAACCCCTACCAGCCTCCGACTAGGAAGGCTGAATTGACTCCGCTATACGGGCCGCAGTCGTGAGATTTTGAATCGGAGTGCGGTATACCTGAGGTTGAGGCGGAAAAAGCTTTCATCGACTAGACTCGGGAATCCATGATGACCCACAAGTATAGGGGATCTATCGTAGTACTTTCGATAAGTAAGAGTGTCGAACCCAACGAGGAGCAGAAGGAAATGATAAGCGGTTTTCAGCAAGGTATTCTCTGCAAGTACTGAAATAAGTGGTAATAGATAGTTTTGTGATAGGATAATTTGTAACGAGCAACAAGTAACAAAAGTAAATAAAGTGTTGCAAGGTGGCCCAATCCTTTTTGTAGCAAAGGACAAGACTGGACAAACTCTTATATAAGGAAAAGCGCTCCCGAGGACACACGGGAATATCGTCAAGCTAGTTTTCATCACGTTATATGATTCGCATTTGGTACTTTGATAATTTGATATGTGGGTGGATCGGTGCTTGGGTGTTGTTCTTACTTGAACAAGCATCCCAGTTATGATTAACCTCTATTGCAAGCATACGCAACTACAACAAAAGTATTAAGGTAAACCTAACCATAGCATGAAACATATGGGTCCAAATCAGCCCCTTACGAAGCAACGCATAAACTAGGGTTTAAGATTCTGTCACTCTAGCAACCCATCATCTACTTATTACTTCCCAATGCCTTCCTCTAGGCCCAAATAATGGTGAAGTGTTATGTAGTCGACGTTCACATAACACCACTAGAGGCTAGACAACATACATCTCATCAAAATATCGAACGAATACCAAATTCACATAACTACTAATAGCAAGACTTCTCCCGTGTCCTCGGGAACAAACGTAACTACTCACAAAGCATATTCATGTTCATAATCAGAGGGGTAATAATACGCATAAAGGATCTGAACATATGATCTTCCACCAAATGAACCAACTAGCATCAACTACAAAGATTAATCAACACTACTAGCAACCTACTAGCACCAATCCCGGACTTGGAGACAAGAATAGGATACAAGAGATGAACTAGGGTTTTGAGATGAGATGGTGCTGGTGAAGATGTTGATGCAGATTGCGCTCTCCCGATGAGAGGAGCGTTGGTGATGATGATGGCGATGATTTCCCCCTCCCGGAGGAATGTTTCCCCGGCAGAACAGCTCTGCCGGAGCCCTAGATTGGTTCCGTCAAGGTTCCGCCTCGTGGCGGCGGAGTCTCGTCCCGAAAGGTTGCTTATGATTTTTTCCTCATCGAAAGACCTCATATAGCAGAAGATGGGCATTGAAGAGCCAACATGGGGCCCACGAGGTAGGGGGCGCGCCCCCCACCCTCGTGGACAGGTGGGCCCCCCTCTGGTGAACTTCTTTCGCTGGATATTTTTTATATTTTCCAAAAATGACTTTCATGGAGTTTCAAGACTTTTGGAGTTGTGCATAATAGGTCTCTAATATTTTCTCCTTTTCCAGCCCAGAATTCCAGCTGCCGGCATTCTCCCTCCTTATGTAAACCTTGTAAAATAAGAGAGAATATGCATAAGTATTGTGACATAACGTGTAATAACAACCCATAATGCAATAAATATCGATATAAAAAGCATGATGCAAAATGGACGTATCAACTCCCCCAAGCTTAGACCTCGCTTGTCCTCAAGCGAAAGCCGATAACGATAAATATGTCCCCATGTTTAGAGGTAGAGGTGTCGATAAAAATAAAATACGGACATGAAGGCATCATGATTATTCTCATAACAGCAACATATATAGATATTTCATATGATTTCTTATACTCAAGTAATAATCTATTCACAATGCAAAAGTATGAATCATAAACTTTATTGAAAACCAACAAACTATAATCTCAGTCATTGAAGCAATTGCAATTTATCATAATATCAGAAAGAGTCTATGTCAGAGCTTAAAAGCAAGTCCACATACTCAACTATTATCTAGTCCTTCATAATTGCTCACACTCACGCAATACTTGTGGTTATGAAGTTTTAATCGGACACAGAGAAAGATAGGGGCTTATAGTTTCGCCCCACAACCTTTTATCTCAAGGGAAATGTCAACAATAATAACTCATGCTCCCCTACATCCAGTTAGGTACATATATCATTATCTTTCCAACATACTGTGCTTGCCAAAGGATAAAATGAAAAATGAAAGGTGAAGATCACCATGACTCTTGCATAAGGTAGAAGATAATAATAAAAGATAGGCCCTTCGCAGAGGGAAGCAGAGGTTGCCATGCGCTTTTATGGTTGGATGCACAAAATCTTAATGCGAAAGAACGTCTCTTTATATTGCCACTTGTGATATGAACCTTTATTATGCAGTCCGTCGCTTTTATTACTTCCACGTCACAAGATTGTATAAAGCTGATTTCTCCCACACCAATCCATCATACATATTTAGAGCAATTTTTATTGCTTTGCATCGATGACAACTTACTTGAAGGATCTTACTCAATCCATAGGTAGGTATGGTGGACTCTTATGGAAAAACTGGTTTAAGGGTATTTGGAAGCACAAGTAGTATCTCCACTTGGTGCTAAGAATTTGGCTAGCATGAGGGGGAAAGGAAAGCTCAACATGTTGGAGGACCCATGAGAATATACTTTATCTTAGATATAAGAAAACATAACTCATTACGTTGTCTTCCTTGTCCAACGTCAGCTCTTTAGCATGTCATATTTTAATGAGTGCTCCCAATCATAAAAGATGTCAATAATAGTATATTTATATGTGAAACCTCTCTTTCCTTATTACTTCCTATTAATTACAACGATGACCAAAACTATGTCTGCCAACTCCCAACAACTTTTAATCATCATACTCTTTCTATGTGAAGTCATTACTCTCAATAAGATAAATATGAACTCTTTTGTTCCTTTTTATTCTTTTTCTTCTTTTCTTTTATTCACTCGGGATCATGGCAAAATAATCAAGCCCTTGACTCAACACTAATCTTTATTATATATATAGCTCACGGACTCGGTGTCGGTGTACTAAAGTAGGGGTACCTTAGTACCCCAGACTTGTGCACGGGCAGTTGTAGCACCCTGCGGCAAGGCCCGCCCAGGAAGCGCCAAGAGAAGACCAAGCATTCAAGACAAGGCCCCCGGCAAGAGGAGCTTGCCGGGCAAAGAAGACAAGGCCCCCGGCAAGAGGAGCTTGCCGGGCCAAGAAGACAAGACCCCGGCAAGAGGAGCTTGCCGGGACGACTGAGCCCATGTAAGGCCATCCAAGAACAAAGTATACGAGACAGAAGATCGAGACCCCGACAAGAGGAGCTTGTCGGGAAGGCCGAACCCAGGCACCACAAGAGAAGCCCGCCACGGCGCGCTATGCGCCCCGGCAAGGCCTGATAGCCGGCAAGCTATCAGGCGCAGGAAGACGACCCCCACGGCAAGCCACTTGCCGCGGCAAATCGCCACCTCAGGACTGCGCTCCGGCTCGCCCGCCCACGCGTCGCTCCGGGGCTTCCCCCAAGGGCACGTGGCGGGGCACCGCGCAACCTGGGGTATGCGGTGGCATGCAGCCACCATCGTGGCGAGCGGTGGCGCACCTAACGGTCCGCCTCGGTGCTGCCCGGGCGACCGTGACGGGCATTTAAAGCCCTTGTCCCCTACCGTCAGAAGTAGGTATGATAACACTGTGCCGCACTGTAGCGCCACTGTTCCCGCGCTGTTACAACTACCACCCCTTTTACACTTTTACCCCCTTCTCTTACATTGACACCTGTCGGTGACCCCTTTGCGCTATAAAAGGAGGCCCGTGTGCAACATAGAGGGTGTTCCGGGGTTCGGAGATTGGGCATCCAGACAGCCATACGCTCGGTGCAGCTAGCTCTCCAAGCTCCCGAGCTCCCCAGTTGAATACAACCAAGCAGGAGTAGGGTTTTACGCATCCATCGCGGCCCGAACCTGGGTAAACCGCCCGTGTGCTCGCCTCGATCTGCTCTCTGTGCTCCCTCCGCCCCCCTACCTGGCGCGCCAGGTAGGGGGGCTGCCGGGGGACAGCCCGCTCCTGCGGATCCCAGGATCCGTCCAGTCGAAGCAGGTGCCCCCGATAAGCCTTGCTCCAGCAAGCAGATCAGCAGTCTGAACGCCGAGGAACAGTCCGCTCCTGCGGATCCGAGGATCTGTCCAGTTGAAGCGGGGGTTCCCGACAAGCTTTGGCATTCCTTCCCACGGGCGTGTGTGCGGCCCTCCTCGAGTATCCACTCGCGCAGAGACTGGGCAAGAAGCAGCTGCTCCTTGAGGAGGACCGCCTTCTGGCCGCTGGGCGAACGATTCGCCTCCAGCGAACTCTGCGCCGCTCCCGTAGCCGCAGAAGTTAGCGCCAGAAGTCACGAGAAAGGCGACCTCGTTCCCCGGCGCGCCTCGTCCGCCGGGGTGCCAAACGAGTTGACGCCGACCGTGGGAGGAATCTTGCCAGCGCGGTTGCCGGAACCCGTTCCGCCAACCATCCTCTCTGCCCAAGTCTTGCCGCAGTTGCATGTGATCCTTGGCGCAGAGAGGGGCGCGGATCCCCAAGCATAGCTACGCCTAGCTCCGGAGGGTCGTGAGGCCCTGCGCCTTTGCTTACCCCCAGGACGGGCTGGATGCTGCCCAAGGAGGTTTTACCCTACCGGGCGGCAAGCGATAAGAAAAGATAAGTTGCCGGAGCTCGAGCAATTGCCCCATCAATTTTTAAGAGTTATCTCCCTCGAACGACCGAGCCTTGGTTGAGAGGCCTGAGCGCGGAAGGACCGGCACGAGACTGGTTGCGCCCTCATTTCGTTTCGAGTCCGCTCAACGACTTGAGTGTGCTACACCCCGAGTAGCGTCCTCACTTTGTTTCGAGCTCGCCCGGCACCCTAAGCGTGCTGCGACCGCAGTCGCACCGCTTACTTTGCCTTGAGCCTGCTCAACAATCTGAGTGAGCGGCAACCAGCCGCGGCGAGGTTTCTTGCCGGTGTTAGCCCCGCCAGCGGGTCGCTGACGTCCCGCACTCGGCGCCCGTGGCAAGGCGGAGGCCTACGCCGGCAAGTCCCCGAAAGCGTAGGGCGGAAACAAACAAGGCGCCGGTCAAGTAGAGAAGATAACAGTGCGATGCATTGCCTAAGATAAAAAGTTATATTACAAAATGCCTTACTGCTGCTCTAACCAGCCGTTTCCATGGCATATTTAACAGCGGCAGGGAAAGGAGATAAAAGAAAGGGGCAGGCGACTGGGGCCGACCCACTGCATCGACCCGCGCCGGCCCGACTCCCTGCCTCCGCCGCCGCGACTCCGAGTGCATGAGGACCGCGTGGTGGGCGCGCAGAACCGAGGCGACGGGTGGGACGACCTCTCCCCATCCCGTGATTACGGGGAAAGGACGCCTCGAAAGCCGCGCCTCACCCCCGTTCATTTATCGAGCTGCGCCTCCGCACCTCCCTCCACTTAAAGAGGGAACGGGCGTTTCGCCCCCACGACGACGCGATAAGCGCGCGCCGCCTGGGGAAGGTGCGACGGGTGCGGAGTTAAGGAGCAGCGCGACCAAGGCCATGCGTGCCCGTGCACTGTTAGGGCCTGGCCCAACGACGCTCGGCACCGTGTGTGGCCCAGGCCCGGGGGCTCCTATCGGTGTACTAAAGTAGGGGTACCTTAGTACCCCAGACTTGTGCACGGGCAGTTGTAGCACCCTGCGGCAAGGCCCGCCCAGGAAGCGCCAAGAGAAGACCAAGCATTCAAGACAAGGCCCCCGGCAAGAGGAGCTTACCGGGCCAAGAAGACAAGGCCCCCGGCAAGAGGAGCTTGCCGGGCCAAGAAGACAAGACCCCGGCAAGAGGAGCTTGCCGGGACGACTGAGCCCATGTAAGGCCATCCAGGAACAAAGTATACGAGACAGAAGATCGAGACCCCGACAAGAGGAGCTTGTCGGGAAGGCCGAACCCAGGCACCACAAGAGAAGCCCGCCACGGCGCGCTATGCGCCCCGGCAAGGCCTGATAGCCGGCAAGCTATCAGGCGCAGGAAGACGACCCCCGCGGCAAGCCACTTGCCGCGGCAAATCGCCACCTCAGGACTGCGCTCCGGCTCGCCCGCCCACGCGTCGCTCCGGGGCTTCCCCCAAGGGCACGTGGCGGGGCACCGCGCAACCTGGGGTATGCGGTGGCATGCAGCCACCATCGTGGCGAGCGGTGGCGCACCTAACGGTCCGCCTCGGTGCTGCCCGGGCGACCGTGACGGGCATTTAATGCCCTTGTCCCCTACCGTCAGAAGTAGGTATGATAACACTGTGCCGCACTGTAGCGCCACTGTTCCCGCGCTGTTACAACTACCACCCCTTTTACACTTTTACCCCCTTCTCTTACGTTGACACCTGTCGGTGACCCCTTTGCGCTATAAAAGGAGGCCCGTGTGCAACATAGAGGGGGTTCCGGGGTTCGGAGATTGGGCATCCAGACAGCCATACGCTCGGTGCAGCTAGCTCTCCAAGCTCCCGAGCTCCCCAGTTGAATACAACCAAGCAGGAGTAGGGTTTTACGCGTCCATCGCGGCCCGAACCTGGGTAAACCGCCCGTGTGCTCGCCTCGATCTGCTCTCTGTGCTCCCTCCGCCCCCCTCACCGGACAACGAAAGGGGCTCCGGCCCCATAGGTGCTCGCGGGGGACACAGTCCACCCCGACACTCGGTTACATAGAGAGATCATAAAGCAAAACTCAAAACTAGATCATGCGATAAACTTTATTCTACTAGATCAAGATACTACTAATAGGATCGAACTAAGAAAAACGGTAAAGATAGGAGTTGTGATGGTGATATGATATCGGGGCACCTCCCCCAAGCTTGGCAGTTTCCAAGGGGAGTGCCCATACCCATGTGATTATGTCTCCTTTGTCAGCGAAGAAGAAGGTGGAGGTGTTATCGATGATGCGAGCTTGCCCTTCTCTTTCTCCAACTTGCGTCTGAGGGTGAAATTATCAATCCTCAACTCATCATTCTCTATCTCAAGCTTTATTATCCATTGGCATAATGCCTCTTTGCTTTCTTGCTTGAAGCGAGGAGGAACTGATTCATCTTCATCCTCCTCATCGGTGTACCATATATATGGATAGGTATCCTTGAATATGTTTTTATCTAATGGCCTGTAAGAAACTGGGCAATCCTCCTCTGAATCTTGAGACAACATGTTGACCTAATCTGCACTAGGACGGCTTGAAACAAAAATAGAGGATATTTGCGTGATACTGGAGTCAAAAAACTTTCGGGAGAATATATAATGAATTTTTACCGACCAAAATATGTATCGTGCAAGAAAACGGAGTCCGGAAGGCACACGAGGTGCTCACGAGGTAGGGGTGCACGCCCTCCACCCTCGTGGGGCTCTCATGTCCTTCCTGGACTGCCACTTATTTTTCTATTTTCCTAAATATTCTAAAACGGAGAAATATGGCTTTAAAAAATTGTTTTGGAGTCGGTTTACTTACCGTACCACATACCTATTCCTTTTCGGAGTCTGAAACGTTCTAGAAAGTGTCCCTTATGTATTACTCCGGGGTTTAGGGTTTCAATAATATTGGTTTCAACATTTATGGGATTACCTGAGATATAATGTTTGATTCTTTGACTGTTCACCACCTCCGGATTTGTGCCTTCAAAGTTGTTGATTTTTATAGCACCGGGACGATAGACCTCCTCGATAACGTAGGGGCCTTCCCATTTAGAGAGAAGTTTTCCTGCAAAAAATCTTAAATGAGAGTTGTATAGCAATACATAATCACCTACATTAAACTCACGCTTTTGTATCATTTTGTCATGCCATCTTTTAAATTTTTCTTTAAACAACTTGGCCTTTTCATAAGCTTGGGTTCTCCGTTCTTCAAGTGAGCTAATAACAGATAACCTCTTCTCACCGGCAAGTTTGAAATCATAGTTGAGCTCTTTAATAGCCCAATATGCCTTATGTTCTAGTTCGAGAGGTAAGTGACATGCTTTTCCATAAACCATTTTATATGGAGACATACCCATAGGATTTTTATATGCAGTTCTATAGGCCCATAATGCATCATCAAGTTTCTTAGACCAATTCTTTCTAGACCTATTAACCGTCTTTTGCAAAATTAATTTGAGTTCTCTATTACTCAACTCTACTTGACCACTAGACTATGGATGATAAGGAGACACAATTCTATGATTAACATCATATTTAGCAAGCATTTTACGGAAAGCACCATGAATAAAATGTGAACCACCATCAGTCATTAAATATCTAGGGACTCCAAACCTCGTAAAAATAACTTCCTTAAGCATTTTAATAGAGGTGTTATGATCAACACTACTAGTTGGAATATCTTCTACCCACTTAGTAACATAATCAACAGCAACTAAAATATGTGTATATCCATTAGAGGCAGGAAAAGGTCCCATATAATCAAAGCCCCAAACATCAAATGGTTCAATAACAAGTGAATAATTCATAGGATTTTCTTGACGTGTACTAATATTACCTATTCTTTGACATTCATCACAAGATAAGACAAACTTACGGGCATCCTTGAATTGAGTAGGCCAGTAAAAACCGGATTGCAATACCTTATGTGCAGTTCTGTCTCCAGCGTGGTGTCCTCCATAGGCTTCGGAATGACACTTGCGTAGGATATGTTCCTGTTCATGCTCAGGTACAAAACGTCTAATAACAGCAGCTACTCCTTCTTTATAAAGATGTGGGTCATCCCAAAAGTAATGTCTCAAATCATAGAAAAACCTTTTCTTCTGCTCGTATGTGAAACTAGGTGGTATGAATTTAGCAACAATGTAATTAGCATAATCAGCATACCATGGAGTACTACGAGAAGTACAAAGAACATTTAATTCTTTATCAGGAAAGCTATCATCAATAGGTAGTGGGTCATCAAGAACATTTTCTAACCTAGACAAGTTGTCTGCAACGGGGTTCTCAGCTCCCTTTCTATCAACAATATGCAAATCAAATTCTTGTAGCAAGAGAACCCATCTAATAAGTCTAGGTTTAGCATCTTTCTTTTCCATAAGGTATTTAATAGCAGCATGATCCGTGTGAATAGTTACTTTAGAATCAACAATATAAGGTTTGAACTTATCACCAGCAAATACAACTGCTAAGAATTCTTTTTCAGTAGTAGCATAATTTATTTGAGCATTGTCTAGAGTTTTACTAGCATAATGGATAACATTTAATTTCTTATCAACTCTTTGCCCTAGAACAGCACCTACAGCATAATCACCAGCATCACACATAATTTCAAAGGGTAAATTCCAATCAGGTGGCTGAACAATAGGTGCAGAGATCAATGCTTTCTTAAGTATTTCAAATGCTTCTACACAATCATCATCAAAGACAAATGGTATATATTTTTGTAATAAATTAGTCAGAGGCCAAGAAATTTTTGAGAAGTCCTTAATGAACCTCCTATAAAATCCGGCGTGACCAAGGAAACTTCTTATACCTTTGATGTCCTTGGGACATGGCATCTTTTCAATAGCATCAACCTTGTCTTTATCAACCTCAATACCTCTTTCAGAAACTTTATGCCCCAAGACAATACCTTCATTAACCATAAAGTGGCACTTTTCCCAATTCAAGACAAGATTAGTTTCTTCACATCTCTGCAAAACTCGATCAAGATTGCTCAAGCAATCATGAAAATAAGATCCATAGACGGAAAAGTCGTCCATCAAAACCTCACAAATCTTTTCACAAAAGTCAGAGAATATAGCCATCATGCATCTTTGAAAGGTAGCAGGTGCATTACATAAACCAAAAGGCATACGTCTATAAGCAAAAGTACCAAAAGGGCATGTAAAAGTAGTCTTTGATTGATCTTTAGCCAACACGAGTATTTGAGAGAAACTAGAATAACCATCTAGAAAGCAATAATGTGTATGTTTGCATAATCTTTCTAGCATTTGATCAATAAAAGGTAAGGGGTAATGATCTTTCTTAGTAGCCTTATTTAATTTGCGGAAATCAATTACCATCCTATAACCTGTAATAGTTCTTTGTGGAATCAATTCATCTTTGTCATTAGGAACAACAGTAATGCCTCCCTTCTTAGGGACACAATGGACATGACTTAATTTATTTTATGTTGACATAGAGTGGGACTAATGCCCTTAAGATCATCAAGAGTATATCCAATCGCAGCGCGGTGCTTCTTTAGAGTTTTCAATCATCTTTCTTCTTCATGCTCTGAAAGGTTAGCACTAATAATAACAGGATATATCTTCTTTTCATCAAGATAAGCATATTTAAGATTATCAGGCAATGGTTTAAGCTCAAACACGGGATCACCCTTGGGTGGAGGAGGATCCCCTAAGATTTCAACAGGCAAATTGTGTTTCAGAATAGGTTCCTGTTTAAAGAATACTTCATCTATTTCCCTTCTTTCATTCATAAACATATCATTTTCATGGTCTAGCAAATAATGTTCTAAAGGATCATTAGGAGGCACGACAATAGAAGCAAGACCAATAATTTCATCCTTGCTAGGCAATTCTTCTTCACGATATTGTTTACTAAATTTAGAGAAATTAAACTCAGGAATCATATCATCTAAGCCAATAGTAACAACATTCTTTTCGCAATCTATCTTAGCATTGACAGTATTCAAGAAGGGTCTACCAAATATAATGGGACAAAAGCTATCTTTTGGGGAACTAAGACAAGAAAATCAGTAGGATATTTAGTTTTCCCACACAAGACTTCAACATCTCTAACAATTCCCATTGCCGATATAGTATCTCTATTGGCAAGTTTAATTGTGACATCAATATCTTCTAACTCAGCAGGTGCAATTTCATGCTTGATTTCTTTATACAAGTCATAAGGTATAACACTAGAACTAGCACCCATATCACATAAGCCATGATAACAATGATCTCCTATTTTAACAGAAATAACAGGCACGCCTACCACAGGTCTATGTTTATCTTTAGCACAAGGTTTAGCAATCCTAGCAGTTTCACCATAGAATTGAATAACATGCCCATCAATATTATCAGCCAAGAGATCTTTAGCAATAGCAATATTAGGTTCTACTTTAACTTGCTCGGGAGGTGTATAAGTTCTAATATTACTTTTGCGAACAACAGTTGAAGCTTTAGCATGATCCTTTATTCTAACAGGGAAAGGTGGTTTCTCAACATAAGAAGTAGAAACAATAGGGTCATTATAAGTGACAGTATTTTCTTCAACTTTAATAGGTGCAGCTACTTTTACTTCTATAGGAGGATGATATTTAAACCACTTCTCCTTAGGGAGATCAATATAAGTAGCAAAAGATTCACAGAAAGAAGCTACTATCTGAGAGTCAAGTCCATATTTAGTGCTAAACTTACGGAAAATATCGGTATCCATAAAAGATTTAACACAATCAAACTTAGGTGTCATACCTGACTTCTTACCTTCGTCGAGATCCCAATCTTCAGAGTTGCGTTTAATTCTATCTAATAAATCCCATTTAAATTCAATAGTCTTCATCATAAAAGAGCAAGCACAAGAAGTATCGAGCATGGTGCGATTGTTTTCAGAAAGCCGAGCATAAAGATTTTGAATAATTGTTTCTCTTGGGAGATCATGATTGGGGCATGAATATAATATTGATTTAAGCCTACCCCAAGCTTGAGCGATGCTTTCTCCTTCGCGTGGCCAAAAATTATATATATAATTGCGATCACGCTGAACAAGATGCATAGGATAATACTTTTGGTGAAATTCCAATTTCAATCTTCTATAGTTCCATGATCTCGTATCATCACATAGCCTATACCATGTCAATGCATCTCCATTCAAAGATAAAGGGAAGACCTTCTTCTTAGCAACATCATCGGGTATACCTACAAGCTTAAATAATCCACAGACTTCATCCACGTATATTAGGTGCTCATCAGGATGCTTTGTTCCATCTCCTATAAAAGGATTAGCTAGCAGTTTTTCTATCATACCCGAAGGGAACTCAAATGGAACATTTTCATTTTCAGTAGGTTCAGTAGGTTGAGGAGCAACTCTTTGCTCTACTGGTCGGGGTGAAGATACCCCGAACAAGCCCCTCATAGGATTACTTTCCATAGTAAGAAGTGGTAGTAAATTTCAGCAGACTATAGAAATTTTTCCTTACCAAATCCCACCTACCAAAGGCGCTTCAGTCCCCGACAGTGGCGCCAGAAAAGAGTCTTGATGACCCTCAAGTATAGGGGATCTATCATAGTCCTTTTTATAAGTAAGAGTGTCGAACCCAACGAGGAGCAGAAGGAAATGATAAGCGGTTACAACAAGGTATTCTCTGCAAGTACTGAAATAAGTGGTAACATATAGTTTTGTGATAGGATAATTTGTAATGACCAACAAGTAACAAAAATAAATGAAGTGCAGCAAGGTGGCCCAATCCTTTTTGTAGCAAAGGACAAGCCTGGACAAATTCTTATATAAGGAAAAGCGCTCCCGAGGACACATGGGAATATCGTCAAGCTAGTTTTCATCACGTTCATATAATTCGCGTTCGTTACTTTGATAATTCGATATGTGGGTGGACCGGTGCTTCGGTGCTGTTCTTGCTTGAACAAGCATCCCACTTATGATTAAACTCTATTTCAAGCATCCGCAACTACAATAAAAGTATTAAGGTAAAACTAACCATAGCATGAAACATATGGGTCCGAATCAGCCCCTTACGAAGCAACGCATAAACTAGAGTTTAAGTTTCTGTCACTCTAGCAACCCATCATCTACTTATTACTTCCCAATGCCTTCCTCTAGGCCCAAATAATGGTGAAGTGTTATGTAGTCGACGTTCACATAACACCACTAGAGGCTAGACAACATACATCTCATCAAAATATCGAACGAATACCAAATTCACATAACTACTAATAGCAAGACTTCTCCCGTGTCCTCGGGAACAAACGTAACTACTCACAAAGCATATTCATGTTCATAATCAGAGGGGTAATAATACGCATAAAGGATCTGAACATATGATCTTCCACCAAATGAACCAACTAGCATCAACTACAAAGATTAATCAACACTACTAGCAACCTACTAGCACCAATCCCGGACTTGGAGACAAGAATAGGATACAAGAGATGAACTAGGGTTTTGAGATGAGATGGTGCTGGTGAAGATGTTGATGCAGATTGCGCTCTCCCGATGAGAGGAGCGTTGGTGATGATGATGGCGATGATTTCCCCCTCCCAGAGGAATGTTTCCCCGGCAGAACAGCTCTGCCGGAGCCCTAGATTGGTTCCGTCAAGGTTCCGCCTCGTGGTGGCGGAGTCTCGTCCCGAATGGTTGCTTATGATTTTTTCCTCATCGAAAGACCTCATATAGCAGAAGATGGGCATTGGAGAGCCAACATGGGGCCCACGAGGTAGGGGGCGCGCCCCCCACCCTCGTGGACAGGTGGGCCCCCCTCTGGTGAACTTCTTTCGCTGGATATTTTTTATATTTTCCAAAAATGACTTTCATGGAGTTTCAAGACTTTTGGAGTTGTGCATAATAGGTCTCTAATATTTTCTCCTTTTCCAGCCCAGAATTCCAGCTGTCGGCATTCTCCCTCCTTATGTAAACCTTGTAAAATAAGAGAGAATATGCATAAGTATTGTGACATAACGTGTAATAACAGCCCATAATGCAATAAATATCGATATAAAAAGCATGATGCAAAATGGACGTATCAACTCCCCCAAGCTTAGACCTCGCTTGTCCTCAAGCGAAAGCCGATAACGATAAATATGTCCCCATGTTTAGAGGCAGAGGTGTCGATAAAAATAAAATACGGACATGAAGGCATCATGATTATTCTCATAACAGCAACATATATAGATATTTTCATATGATTTCTTATACTCAAGTAATAATCTATTCACAATGCAAAAGTATGAATCATAAACTTTATTGAAAACCAACAAACTATAATCTCAGTCATTGAAGCAATTGCAATTTATCATAATATCAGAAAGAGTCTATGTCAGAGCTTAAAAGCAAGTCCACATACTCAACTATTATCTAGTCCTTCATAATTGCTCACACTCACGCAATACTTGTGGTTATGAAGTTTTAATCGGACACAGAGAAAGATAGGGGCTTATAGTTTCGCCCCACAACCTTTTATCTCAAGGGAAATGTCAACAATAATAACTCATGCTCCCCTACATCCAATTAGGTACATATATCATTATCTTTCCAACATACTGTGCTTGCCAAAGGATAAAATGAAAAATGAAAGGTGAAGATCACCATGACTCTTGCATAAGGTAGAAGATAATAATAAAAGATAGGCCCTTCGCAGAGGGAAGCAGAGGTTGCCATGCGCTTTTATGGTTGGATGCACAAAATCTTAATGCGAAAGAACGTCTCTTTATATTGCCACTTGTGATATGAACCTTTATTATGCAGTCCGTCGCTTTTATTACTTCCACATCACAAGATTGTATAAAGCTGATTTCTCCCACACCAATCCATCATACATATTTAGAGCAATTTTTATTGCTTTGCATCGATGACAACTTACTTGAAGGATCTTACTCAATCCATAGGTAGGTATGGTGGACTCTTATGGCAAAACTGGTTTAAGGGTATTTGGAAGCACAAGTAGTATCTCCACTTGGTGCTAAGAATTTGGCTAGCATGAGGGGGAAAGGAAAGCTCAACATGCTGGAGGACCCATGAGAATATACTTTATCTCAGATATAAGAAAACATAACTCATTACGTTGTCTTCCTTGTCCAACGTCAGCTCTTTAGCATGTCATATTTTAATGAGTGCTCCCAATCATAAAAGATGTCAATAATAGTATATTTATATGTGAAACCTCTCTTTCCTTATTACTTCCTATTAATTACAACGATGACCAAAACTATGTCTGCCAACTCCCAACAACTTTTAATCATCATACTCTTTCTATGTGAAGTCATTACTCTCAATAAGATAAATATGAACTCTTTTGTTTCTTTTTATTCTTTTTCTTCTTTTCTTTTATTCACTCGGGATCATGGCAAAATAATCAAGCCCTTGACTCAACACTAATCTTTATTATATATATAGCTCACAGACTCGGTTACATAGAGAGATCATAAAGCAAAACTCAAAACTAGATCATGCGATAAACTTTATTCTACTAGATCAAGATACTACTAATAGGATCGAACTAAGAAAAATGGTAAAGATAGGAGTTGTGATGGTGATATGATACCGGGGCACCTCCCCCAAGCTTGGCAGTTTCCAAGGGGAGTGCCCATACCCATGTGATTATGTCTCCTTTGTCGGTGAAGAAGAAGGTGGAGGTGTTATCGATGATGCGAGCTTGCCCTTCTCTTTCTCCAACTTGCGTGTGAGGGTGAAATTATCAATCCTCAACTCATCATTCTCTATCTCAAGCTTTATTATCCATTGGCATAATGCCTCTTTGCTTTCTTGCTTGAAGCGAGGAGGAACTGATTCATCTTCATCCTCCTCATCGGTGTACCATATATATGGATAGGTATCCTTGAATATGTTTTTATCTAATGGCCTGTAAGAAACTGGGCAATCCTCCTCTGAATCTTGAGACAACATGTTGACCTAATCTGCACTAGGACGGCTTGAAACAAAAATAGAGGATATTTGCGTGATACTGGAGTCAAAAAACTTTCGGGAGAATATATAATGAATTTTTACCGACCAAAATATGTATCGTGCAAGAAAACGGAGTCCGGAAGGCACACGAGGTGCTCACGAGGTAGGGGTGCACGCCCTCCACCCTCGTGGGGCTCTCATGTCCTTCCTGGACTGCCACTTATTTTTCTATTTTCCTAAATATTCTAAAACGGAGAAATATGGCCTTAAAAAATTGTTTTGGAGTCGGTTTACTTACCGTACCACATACCTATTCCTTTTCGGAGTCTGAAACGTTCTAGAAAGTGTCCCTTATGTATTACTCCGGGGTTTAGGGTTTCAATAATATTGGTTTCAACATTTATGGGATTACCTGAGATATAATGTTTGATTCTTTGACTGTTCACCACCTCCGGATTTGTGCCTTCAAAGTTGTTGATTTTTATAGCACCGGAACGATAGACCTCCTCGATAACGTAGGGGCCTTCCCATTTAGAGAGAAGTTTTCCTGCAAAAAATCTTAAATGAGAGTTGTATAGCAATACATAATCACCTACATTAAACTCACGCTTTTGTATCATTTTGTCATGCCATCTTTTAACTTTTTCTTTAAACAACTTGGCCTTTTCATAAGCTTGGGTTCTCCATTCTTCAAGTGAGCTAATAACAGATAACCTCTTCTCACCGGCAAGTTTGAAATCATAGTTGAGCTCTTTAATAGCCCAATATGCCTTATGTTCTAGTTCGAGAGGTAAGTGACATGCTTTTCCATAAACCATTTTATATGGAGACATACCCATAGGATTTTTATATGCAGTTCTATAGGCCCATAATGCATCATCAAGTTTCTTAGACCAATTCTTTCTAGACCTATTAACCGTCTTTTGCAAAATTAATTTGAGTTCTCTATTACTCAACTCTACTTGACCACTAGACTATGGATGATAAGGAGACACAATTCTATGATTAACATCATATTTAGCAAGCATTTTACGGAAAGCACCATGAATAAAATGTGAACCACCATCAGTCATTAAATATCTAGGGACTCCAAACCTCGTAAAAATAACTTCCTTAAGCATTTTAATAGAGGTGTTATGATCAACACTACTAGTTGGAATATCTTCTACCCACTTAGTAACATAATCAACAGCAACTAAAATATGTGTATATCCATTAGAGGCAGGAAAAGGTCCCATATAATCAAAGCCCCAAACATCAAATGGTTCAATAACAAGTGAATAATTCATAGGATTTTCTTGACGTGTACTAATATTACCTATTCTTTGACATTCATCACAAGATAAGACAAACTTACGGGCATCCTTGAATTGAGTAGGCCAGTAAAAACCGGATTGCAATACCTTATGTGCAGTTCTGTCTCCAGCGTGGTGTCCTCCATAGGCTTCGGAATGACACTTGCGTAGGATATGTTCCTGTTCATGCTCAGGTACAAAACGTCTAATAACAGCAGCTACTCCTTCTTTATAAAGATGTGGGTCATCCCAAAAGTAATGTCTCAAATCATAGAAAAACCTTTTCTTCTGCTCGTATGTGAAACTAGGTGGTATGAATTTAGCAACAATGTAATTAGCATAATCAGCATACCATGGAGTACTACGAGAAGTACAAAGAACATTTAATTCTTTATCAGGAAAGCTATCATCAATAGGTAGTGGGTCATCAAGAACATTTTCTAACCTAGACAAGTTGTCTGCAACGGGGTTCTCAGCTCCCTTTCTATCAACAATATGCAAATCAAATTCTTGTAGCAAGAGAACCCATCTAATAAGTCTAGGTTTAGCATCTTTCTTTTCCATAAGGTATTTAATAGCAGCATGATCCGTGTGAATAGTTACTTTAGAATCAACAATATAAGGTCTGAACTTATCACCAGCAAATACAACTGCTAAGAATTCTTTTTCAGTAGTAGCATAATTTATTTGAGCATTGTCTAGAGTTTTACTAGCATAATGGATAACATTTAATTTCTTATCAACTCTTTGCCCTAGAACAGCACCTACAGCATAATCACCAGCATCACACATAATTTCAAAGGGTAAATTCCAATCAGGTGGCTGAATAATAGGTGCAGAGATCAATGCTTTCTTAAGTATTTCAAATGCTTCTACACAATCATCATCAAAGACAAATGGTATATATTTTTGTAATAAATTAGTCAGAGGCCAAGAAATTTTTGAGAAGTCCTTAATGAACCTCCTATAAAATCCGACGTGACCAAGGAAACTTCTTATACCTTTGATGTCCTTGGGACATGGCATCTTTTCAATAGCATCAACCTTGTCTTTATCAACCTCAATACCTCTTTCAGAAACTTTATGCCCCAAGACAATACCTTCATTAACCATAAAGTGGCACTTTTCCCAATTCAAGACAAGATTAGTTTCTTCACATCTCTGCAAAACTCGATCAAGATTGCTCAAGCAATCATGAAAAGAAGATCCATAGACGGAAAAGTCGTCCATCAAAACTTCACAAATCTTTTCACAAAAGTCAGAGAATATAGCCATCATGCATCTTTGAAAGGTAGCAGGTGCATTACATAAACCAAAAGGCATACGTCTATAAGCAAAAGTACCAAAAGGGCATGTAAAAGTAGTCTTTGATTGATCTTTAGCCAACACGGGTATTTGAGAGAAACTAGAATAACCATCTAGAAAGCAATAATGTGTATGTTTGCATAATCTTTCTAGCATTTGATCAATAAAAGGTAAGGGGTAATGATCTTTCTTAGTAGCCTTATTTAATTTGCGGAAATCAATTACCATCCTATAACCTGTAATAGTTCTTTGTGGAATCAATTCATCTTTGTCATTAGGAACAACAGTAATGCCTCCCTTCTTAGGGACACAATGGACAGGACTTAATTTATTTTATGTTGACATAGAGTGGGAATAATGCCCTTAAGATCATCAAGAGTATATCCAATCGCAGCGCGGTGCTTCTTTAGAGTTTTCAATCATCTTTCTTCTTCATGCTCTGAAAGGTTAGCACTAATAATAACAGGATATATCTTCTTTTCATCAAGATAAGCATATTTAAGATTATCAGGCAATGGTTTAAGCTCAAACACGGGATCACCCTTGGGTGGAGGAGGATCCCCTAAGATTTCAACAGGCAAATTGTGTTTCAGAATAGGTTCCTGTTTAAAGAATACTTCATCTATTTCCCTTCTTTCATTCATAAACTTATCATTTTCATGGTCTAGCAAATAATGTTCTAAAGGATCATTAGGAGGCACGACAATAGAAGCAAGACCAATAATTTCATCCTTGCTAGGCAATTCTTCTTCACGATATTGTTTACTAAATTTAGAGAAATTAAACTCAGGAATCATATCATCTAAGCCAATAGTAACAACATTCTTTTCGCAATCTATCTTAGCATTGACAGTATTCAAGAAGGGTCTACCAAATATAATGGGACAAAAGCTATCTTTTGGGGAACTAAGACAAGAAAATCAGTAGGATATTTAGTTTTCCCACACAAGACTTCAACATCTCTAACAATTCCCATTGCCGATATAGTATCTCTATTGGCAAGTTTAATTGTGACATCAATATCTTCTAACTCAGCAGGTGCAATTTCATGCTTGATTTCTTTATACAAGTCATAAGGTATAACACTAGAACTAGCACCCATATCACATAAGCCATGATAACAATGATCTCCTATTTTAACAGAAATAACAGGCACGCCTACCACAGGTCTATGTTTATCTTTAGCACAAGGTTTAGCAATCCTAGCAGTTTCACCATAGAATTGAATAACATGCCCATCAATATTATCAGCCAAGAGATCTTTAGCAATAGCAATATTAGGTTCTACTTTAACTTGCTCGGGAGGTGTATAAGTTCTAATATTACTTTTGCGAACAACAGTTGAAGCTTTAGCATGATCCTTTATTCTAACAGGGAAAGGTGGTTTCTCAACATAAGAAGTAGAAACAATAGGGTCATTATAAGTGACAGTATTTTCTTCAACTTTAATAGGTGCAGCTACTTTTACTTCTATAGGAGGATGATATTTAAACCACTTCTCCTTAGGGAGATCAATATAAGTAGCAAAAGATTCACAGAAAGAAGCTACTATCTGAGAGTCAAGTCCATATTTAGTGCTAAACTTACGGAAAATATCGGTATCCATAAAAGATTTAACACAATCAAACTTAGGTGTCATACCTGACTTCTTACCTTCGTCGAGATCCCAATCTTCAGAGTTGCGTTTAATTCTATCTAATAAATCCCATTTAAATTCAATAGTCTTCATCATAAAAGAGCAAGCACAAGAAGTATCGAGCATGGTGCGATTGTTTTCAGAAAGCGAGCATAAAGATTTTGAATAATTGTTTCTCTTTGGAGATCATGATTGGGGCATGAATATAATATTGATTTAAGCCTACCCCAAGCTTGAGCGATGCTTTCTCCTTCGCGTGGCCAAAAATTATATATATAATTGCGATCACGCTGAACAAGATGCATAGGATAATACTTTTGGTGAAATTCCAATTTCAATCTTCTATAGTTCCATGATCTCGTATCATCACATAGCCTATACCATGTCAATGCATCTCCATTCAAAGATAAAGGGAAGACCTTCTTCTTAGCAACATCATCGGGTATACCTACAAGCTTAAATAATCCACAGACTTCATCCACGTATATTAGGTGCTCATCAGGATGCTTTGTTCCATCTCCTATAAAAGGATTAGCTAGCAGTTTTTCTATCATACCCGAAGGGAACTCAAATGGAACATTTTCATTTTCAGTAGGTTCAGTAGGTTGAGGAGCAACTCTTTGCTCTACTGGTCGGGGTGAAGATACCCCGAACAAGCCCCTCATAGGATTACTTTCCATAGTAAGAAGTGGTAGTAAATTTCAGCAGACTATAGAAATTTTTCCTTACCAAATCCCACCTACCAAAGGCGCTTCAGTCCCCGACAGTGGCGCCAGAAAAGAGTCTTGATGACCCTCAAGTATAGGGATCTATCATAGTCCTTTTATAAGTAAGAGTGTCGAACCCAACGAGGAGCAGAAGGAAATGATAAGCGGTTACAACAAGGTATTCTCTGCAAGTACTGAAATAAGTGGTAACATATAGTTTTGTGATAGGATAATTTGTAATGACCAACAAGTAACAAAAATAAATGAAGTGCAGCAAGGTGGCCCAATCCTTTTTGTAGCAAAGGACAGCCTGGACAAATTCTTATATAAGGAAAAGCGCTCCCGAGGACACATGGGAATATCGTCAAGCTAGTTTTCATCACGTTCATATAATTCGCGTTCGTTACTTTGATAATTCGATATGTGGGTGGACCGGTGCTTCGGTGCTGTTCTTGCTTGAACAAGCATCCCACTTATGATTAAACTCTATTTCAAGCATCCGCAACTACAATAAAAGTATTAAGGTAAAACTAACCATAGCATGAAACATATGGGTCCGAATCAGCCCCTTACGAAGCAACGCATAAACTAGGGAGTTTAAGTTTCTGTCACTCTAGCAACCCATCATCTACTTATTACTTCCCAATGCCTTCCTCTAGGCCCAAATAATGGTGAAGTGTTATGTAGTCGACGTTCACATAACACCACTAGAGGCTAGACAACATACATCTCATCAAAATATCGAACGAATACCAAATTCACATAACTACTAATAGCAAGACTTCTCCCGTGTCCTCGAACAAACGTAACTACTCACAAAGCATATTCATGTTCATAATCAGAGGGGTAATAATACGCATAAAGGATCTGAACATATGATCTTCCACCAAATGAAACCAACTAGCATCAACTACAAAGATAATCAACACTACTAGCAACCTACTAGCACCAATCCCGGACTGGAGACAAGAATTAGGATACAAGAGATGAACTAGGGTTTTGAGATGAGATGGTGCTGGTGAAGATGTGATTGGCAGATTGCGCTCCTCGATGAAGAGGAGCGTTGGTGATGAATGATGCGATGATTTCCCCTCCCAGGAGGGAATGTTTCCCCGGCAGAACAGCTTCTTGCGAGCTTAGATTGTTCGTTCAGTTCGCTTCGTTGTTGCGAGTTCTTCGTTCGATGTGCTATTGATTCTTCATTCGAGACTTCATTATTAGCAGAGATTGCATTGAGAGCACATTGCACGAGTTAGCG